>JAEAOA010001995.1:1890000-2255000 GCA_016746295.1 Potamilus streckersoni
CTGGATACAGCAAATTTATCATGTTAAAAATATTGTTATCACATGAAATAAAATATACAACTTTTGCTGTCGTTTTCTGGGAAGATCATCTGAAATGGTAGACTGAGATGGTAAATGCAAGGGTCTAATTCGGAAGTCTATGACGAATTATATTAAATATCTCAAAGCTTTTGTCCTCATGATTTAAATTGTGTTACTAAATGTCAATGAAAGAAGCACACTTTTTTAAAAAACTCTTAAAATTTACATTACATCTCTTAAAAATAACAAACAATAAATGTTATCCATACTATTTAAAGCGAGGTATAGATTGTCTAGGGAAAATTGTAGACACTTTAATTAGTAAGGAGGAATGACACACAGAAAAATAATAAACATTCTTATAAATGAATGATTTAAATAGCAATCATCAGCAAATCGATTTTTTTTATGAATAAAAATAAAAATAAAAAAAGAAATCCACATCTGATTCATAAACAGTATGAACATTAGTGCCTTTACTTTGTTGACACTAAGGATACGAGATTGTAGTTACTAAAATGTACTTATACATCCTAAAATACACTCCAATATAATTGAATATAGTCAAATAAAGTTACTTATTTCAACTATTTAATGAATATTTTAATGTTTATGAAAAAAGAAATGCACATATCGTAACAACACTTTACAGATGCAAATGTGACTGTGTAAAATTAACGATATCATTTCATAGCTTCTCGACGTTTTTGATATAAGTTTTACTTTTTTTTTTCACTTATAACATTTTCACTGATAAATTAGCATTATAATGCATGTTATAGGTAAATACACATACCCCATCCAGGTGTGTTTGTTAGAAAACTGATTTTCTAATATTCAGAAAGTAGTCATAACATCCTAAAGGTCAAATGTTTGACTTCATATATATATATATATATATATATATATATATATATATATATATATATATATATATATATATATATATATATATATATATATGATAAACAATCAACAAAACAACAGACAATATTGTATACATTTATTTCTATAATTTTGAGATACTGACATTTAAAATTCACTTTAAGTTTTTTAATTTACTTATTTATTCCGTCAAAATTTTATGCTGTTGTAAATTTTAATTCTTGCCATTTTTAATAATATACATATAGAACGGTAGGTAAGAGACAATTTAATTAAATACAAGCAAATAGCACATGCTAGTTCCATAAAGATATTTTAAATATGGACGTTGCTTTTGAAATTTACGACTTGAGTTTGTAAGATGACGCCATCAAAGAACCCCACTTTTGTTTGTTATTGGTGGTCCAATGAACACTGTCATTAATATTTAATATCACCACTTATTAAATGTCCCATGAAGATGCAGAAAGTAATAAAACGGAAGATTACTTCTACTGTCATGCTTCTATTGCAAAAAAGAGTATTTGTTCTTATTATAGATGATACAATAAATAATGTTGTAGTTTTGTTTTCCGTTTTAAAAACGAAAATGTGTAGTCATTACAAAATATACAAGAGGGTCATGAATCGCTCACCACAATCTTCTGCTATACAAGGCGATATTAGCAAATTTAAATAATCAAACTTGATACTTTGTTTACAAGGATTATTATGATGCCCAAAGGCGTTGTACGTCCATTTGTTCGTTCGTCCGCTTCCCATTCATTTTTAACTCGACTGACCTTTCCAAAAGGGCTTATGCATTGATCTGTTGTCCGTCGTCCGTCCGTCTGTCTGTCCGTTAACCTTTCGATATGAACACTATACTATTTTCCGATCTTTACCAAACATGACAGTCTTTATACTGATGAAATCTAAGACGATTTTAAAAAAAATAAAAACAATAACCCAAAAATATCGGATAATAACCCTTGATTAAATGAAAAATTATATATATATTAATTATTAATTATTAATTATATAGTTTGCCTAATCAATACTCGAACATCATCTTTTTGCATTTGATCATTACCAAAGTTGGCCAAAGTCTTAATATTGATGGAAGTCGGATGAGTTAGAAAACCACTAATATCAGATAATAAACATCAGGGCCCAATTTAATCAAACAAATTACGAAAAGTTTGATCATGTCAATTTCTTAAATTCTTTACTGTGAATTGTTCTTGGTTGTTGACATCCGTCCGTCTTCGCGAGACGATGTTGTAGCTCTTGTGAATTACGCTTTACAAATAAACGTGATTTTATTTGATTTTCTTATACAAAGGCACTCCAGGTATAAACCATTGTTACAGTGAATTTTTAGGTGTATGATAGTGGACGATTATAAAATTTGACTAACGACTAAAATCATCTAAAATGTTTATTAAAATAGAGGGCATTGACTCAACGCACACTTCGCGGAACAGCAATGGTCTACTCATTCTTTATGGTAACCTATTTTTAACGAGATTGATCATTATCAACAAAAATCAAGATGACGTCAAAATACTGCTTTAAACAAAATTAGACAAGCAAAACGAATTTGCCACTGTCTTGAATATGAACAACGATTTCCATTCAGTTCATCTAGTGAAGGGGTATAACTCTGGTAAGTATAAACTGATATGACAGGTTCAAGAAACGAACTAGCATATATAAAATCGAGTCATTTATTAAGAAAATCGGTAATAAACAACTTTTACCTTTTTAATTCTTTTTAATGACCCGTCTTACGATGGACATATAATAAACATAGCTCTGCTTTAAAAGATACATTATTAATTTACCCATGTAAACTGAATATACGTCATATCAAATTCGATACGTGTTGTATAAAAAGTATACATTGATTGGGAATGAAAATAGCTTAGTACTCGTTTTACCCAGGAACCCAATGAGTGTGAAGCTGTAATAATTTATTTTGCAATCGATGTAACATTATTACAGTCAAACTTAGCATTTCAAACCATGTCCTTTAACAAAACAAAAAAATACACTGAAAATAATAGGCCACTTTTTTTTTTCTAGCCAACTTCACATCTATATATATATGCTTGACGAAATGTGTACGAGTTCTACTTTTCCTCGGATGAACGACGACATTTTTTTTCGTCATACAGATCAAAACCTTAAACATATTCACCTAGTAATTAGATAGGCATCCATGGTAATCGGATCAGCATCTTGTTGATTTCAATTTTGTAACGTTATCCACTCGGTCACCAACTCAGCTATTGCTCAGAAATGTTATATATCCTTGAGCAAGATAATTAATCCACAGCAATGGTCTACTCATTCTTTATTGTACCGTTCAAGAAAAAGCATAAACGAAACAAAATCATACCGAGTGACAAACTTTATTTCCTCATATTAATCACCGCCTTATGACCCGTTCTGACAAAGGACCCTCTCTATATACTATAAACGTCTCTTTTATTGCTTTTTCTAGAACATTAAGCTGGCATCGAGAACATTTAGTTATCAACTTTGAAAACATTTTCTGACGAGATTTCTTTATATGAAGTTCACTTCCTTAAGCCAATGTCTTTCCTGACTTTGTATGTAATGTAATGGATCAGAAAATGCAAAACGAGGTCCCAGTCACATAAAGGACATCAAAATAGAAGAAAACACACCACCTTCGCACGGACGGTGCCTTATCGTATGCAAATTTCAGACATTAACATCATGCAATCAGTGTTTTACAGGGGTCATTTTTATTTTTGAGGGGTCATATTATTATAGGAGTTTATTAAAAAAAGTAAATTTTCAATAACACGAATTAAATCGGAGGTGGGGTGGGGTGTTGCTATTCTTTTACGAAGATATTTTCGTAAATGTCTCCGCATTGTTTTGTCTTAGCAATAATGAGAGAGAGAGAGAGAGAGAGAGAGAGAGAGAGAGAGAGAGAGAGAGAGAGAGAGAGAGAGAGTGTGTGTTTTGGCTCTCTTTAAAATGAAGTAGGTGTAGTAGTAGAGGAAAACGGATTTCAGCTCAAACCCTATTTTTGCCCCTCTAAACAAATAAAAACTATGTCCTAAACTATACCCCACCCCTTTTTTTTACAAAAGTATTAGTAAGGTTTCTAGCTCACCCCCCCCTCTCTGTTATTACAGTGTTAGTGAATCCAGGTAGAGATGTGATCGGTATCTAGGTAAGCTAACACAAACTCTGTCATTATACTACAAAAGGTGATAGCCTACCTACCCTGTCCTGTATTTTTACACAAATCCAGGTAGTGGTATGATGCCACGTGATCGATGAATCATCCAGGTAAGCTCGCGTCATACAGATGTTGTCGAATTTGCTAGGACCAATGAAATCTCATAATATTCACACGTGATCGCCCGTGTATAAAAGACCTGTAGATTCTTAATTACGCAATAGAGCGGCCTTCACCAGGTAGACAAGCAGAAATTAGAACATAGAGAGAAAGGTAAGTGATATTATTTTATACCTCATTACCAATGATTAATGTTTCAACTGTTGATGTGAGAAATACTTCATTATCAACGATCGTAGAGACTGAATTTTACTTTACCGCTCACACTGCGACGGGACTCGAACAAATCTCTTATCTATGGTTTGTTTAGAGGATATTTTTTGTCGATAAAATATACCTTTGACCGATCGAGATCAATTGTGAGTTTAGTATATTTTTGTTGGCTAATCGAACTGTTAAAGTTTTTAAATTCCGCTAGCAACTTTTGATACAATTGTTTGAGATAATTGAAATACTCGCTGTTATCAGATCTGATGAGTGAAAGTTTTAGCTTGTCACGTGTTCTACTAAAACATGTACCTGATGTTTCATTATTAAATTCAACTGTCAATTGTTTGCCGTCCATCATCAAATATTTGATTTTACTACTGTAGCTATTTGTCACTGTCAAATTTTCAAACATTATTTTACAAGTTTAGATAAAATTTTAGTCGGTCATCATCATGACAATACCCAAGGGCAAGTGTATCTACCCCATTTTCACAATAACGTTTGTCATCAAAATTACACAATCCACGTTTGATAACGACATCTGTTTCAAGCTTATGATGATTAGTCCGAATTGCCATAGCTCTCATAAAACTAACACCGCCATCAAGCGCGTACTTGTAGTCATCAAATTTCATAAACTTTTTAACAGAATCACGAGGCAGACCTTTTGCTCTTTTCGTTATTTTATTATTGTCTAATAATACAGCATACATTTTGCTGCGTAATCCGATAAAGTATTTGATAACGCTCGAGTTCATTAAATCTTTGAACTTACCAATAACCTTTTTATTTGTGTCGTCATGAAATTTACTGTCACGTGGATAATCAGAAAGATCAAACAGATGTCGATTATTGTACATGTCCTGATAGATGTCCTCGCATTCGATTTCATATACGAGCGAATCAGTATCAGTAAACAATAATCTACTGGCCGGCCATTGAATTTTAACAAAATTATAATGAAAATCGTACATCAGCCATATTGATAAATCTAACACTGAAGCTCCAACGTAGATCGGCTTGTTTAGCTTTAGATTCGTTTTTCTTTGTTTCGCAACAAGATTCTCATTAAAAATTTTCATGCTCACAAAATCATCGTCTGACACAAGTTTGTTTCTGCGATTGATATCATTAACTAGCTCGATATTTACGCGTTTCCTAATATTCTCCATCGTCTTACCAAAAACAGCATTGTTCATCAGTTTAAAGAAGTTTTTCTCCAAATCAGTTTTCTCTGCAGCCCTTCTTGAAGTGTTTGAGTTAATGTAACCTCTCATCCACGGCGACTGATTAAATTTTAGTACACGATGAACTTTTCTCAGCACAAGACCAGCATCGACTGCTTGATTTAAAACTTTGTACTGCAAAACATAATGACGTTTACGAAGCAAATTTGGTACTAGTTTTTTGACCATAAAATTTTGTCTTGGTGATGCTGACGTTTGTTGTTCTTCTGATAACAAACTATAATCTATAACTATCGATTCCGCGCAGAAAGGGTAATCGTTATGCAATTTGTCAAGCAAATTTAGATAATCAAGATCAACTTCAAAGAAATATGAAACATCTTTGGGTATCTTTTTTTCTGTTTCAGACATAAATAAATCAGCCGTGATCCAGTGAAATCCACCAAGAGGCATTGGTTTTATCATTGAACCACCGTAAAGATTATTGCATATTATTATATACTTTGAAGGAAGCTCAGGATCATATTCTTTCAAATATTTGTTGTTTGCTTCAGCATATTTCTTCGTTATCACGCTAATACCGCCTCTGATACCATTTTCGATAAAATTTAACATATCAACGTCAGTCAGTAATTCCAACCTTACCTTACTAAACTTTAGCAGAGCATCACATGACAGCCCGGTGGCAGAATAATACCAACAAGGATCTAGTCCGTAATTATTATAACTCACTTCACGAAAACTTTCAAAAACATCTGCTAATAATAACACGTCAGTTTTCAAATACAAATAATGATAATCACAAAAAGTCTCACAATCAAACTCTTTCCAGATATCTTGTGCATACTTGTATTCGTCATCAGTTTTATTTTCATTTACGGAAATACCCCTTTTTGAGCTAGTAGATTAAAGTTATCTCCAAAACAGTCTCGTAGGTTATCAAATTTACTACAACCTTTCACTAGCTCATCTAACGAGGCTGCAGGCTGTCAATAAAACGTAATTTACCCAGCGTAACTGACATACTTTTCAAAATTATTTGGAATGCATTTGATGATGTTATCGAGTTTCAGACGAGCTTTTATGTCAAGATCACCAAAAGCTTCTACTATAATGTGACTATCATATCCTCGAAAGTTGTGAAGAATAATTGGAATAAAATCTGGAGCATGAAATTTTATATTACACTGATCATAAGCAGCTCCACGGTACTGTCCGGTCAAATAGCAATGGTCATGTACTTTTTTGTCAGTCCTGACATTGTCAGTATCAAAAGCTTTTTCACAAATATAACAAATGTCTGCTTACTCGTGATCGGATTCTTGTTGAGGTGTTAATTTTAACATTGGATTTACTTTTTTCAAGCGAGTAAATATATTATCAACTTCGTTAATCAAGAAGCCAGACAGCTGGATTTTTACCACGATAGTAACGCTACTCCGCACGGAACATGATTTTGAATTTTTCTTGTACTCGATTGATTAGGATTATTTTCTACGCCAAGTACAGGTTGAAGTAAACATTCGAAATCAGCGTTTATGATAAAAGAAATTTTTAGTTTGTGATTATGATGGACAAACTGTAACACACTATCTTTTTTAGATGGCATTGTTATTCTTTGTACATCACTACAGTACTGCAAATGATTTTGTAATGTTTCATTGTTTGTACAGCCATGCAAGCAGCGGTAACAAAAGAACTTGTTGTTATTCTTATTGTACTGTTTACCAACTAATCCATGAAAGTTTGTAATCCAAACGTAATGATTTTATAAAACAGTAAATAAATGGTTGATTGTGAAGCTTTTTTGAAATATATCTCGGATAAACGTTTTCTTTTTCATCTAGTCCGAAAACGTCAATCGAAACATTGTTTTGCTTCTCAAATTTTGGTATTTGATTTTCTGCCACTGGAAAGTTAATATCTTTAAAATATAATCTTGACAACCTCCCTGACAACATTAGGGTAACCAGATCTTATCGACACTATCGCTGCGACACTTTCTTTAAAAACTAATTTTTTCTTTTTCCGCAGATTGCACAAATGCTTTTTAATATCATCCTGTTGTTTTTTGTTTTTTTTTTCTGTTGTTTCATTAATATTTTCTGTTTATGTTCTACACTTGAGACAGTATGATGACATTATTATATTTGTAAGTTTAGATAAAATTAATTGCAATCTCATCATTAGCGTGAGAAGGTTGCTTGTCAAACTGTAAAATAAACTTTAAAAAATTAAGATTTCTGCTCTGGGACATCTGTCGGATAAACATTATACAATAATAGCCGCAAGCAGACGTTCCAACAGGTTGGAGTTGATTTGATGAATAATATACGTTTTTATATTTTTGTTCATATACTTTTTATTACATCGCTTGGAGGAAGTCCAAACGAGTCGACATAATTATTATTATAAACTGCTACCCAATGTGTATCGGATCCGTCATTGAAATCTTGCAAATTTATTACACACAAACTTACACCTGACGGGGATTTTATTACTCCGAGTACATCTTTAGAATAAACTCCGTGAAATCCAGGAACTGCTTTTAACTTATCGATTATATCAAAATTGCTTAGCGGGGTGGTCGTGTTCCTGGTAATGTTAGGCCACGTCTGATTCCTACAAGATCTGACAACATACTTCCCGCTAGTCCCGCCAAAAGTGGAGCGAACGGAATAATTCCTCCTTGTTTTGTTTGATTGCATATGCATTTTGGTGCTGGCGATTTTGTTATTTTCTTTTTTTGTTTTTTTTTTCTGGCGATTTCTTTTTCCGTTGTGGCATTATAATATATCAATTACATAAAATTTACAATTTTTTTTATTCCACTTCCACGAATGATACCATTACCATCAACAGCTTTCTTTGTTGCGCCAGAGACCACTCCTGACATTGTTGCTAGTCCTAATGTTCCCAACACCGGCAAAACTTTAGTTATTATTGTGCTAGCTAATACTGATAATGCCGGACCAAGAAAACCACCTTCTTTTGCCATTGCTGTAATTTGTGCAGCACTCAAATTTAAAAAAAGGTTGTTTTTTTTACGATCATACTTCTTTAATTGATTTCTTGTTACCATTACTTTTGTTAAAACACCATCAGAAATATTAGGATTGATTTTTAATGATACCTGTTCTGGCTTTGCAATAGCAGCTACTAATTTTTTAACTTGGCCATCGGTCAAATATACTTCTTTTACAAAATATTTTGCCATTTTATATAACAACTGTAGATTAAACTTGAACTGTCATTTTACCTCCAATAGAATCTACCGTGATAAATCTATCACTGATCACTAAAGCGTATAGTATAACGGCAGAATTTGAACCGCTCCAAGTGTCCAGGTAATTTCAATATCCGCTGTGCAATCTGCAATTCGCTCGCTATGTTTACTAACATCAAAATGAAATATAGGATAAAGTGTACGAAATTCCTCTGCTGATATCTGAGTTCCATCTTCAACATCTTGATACTTTTGCATTGCGTCAAGCAGGCACATCTACGGTCAAGTAATATTTTTATTAGCGTCATCTGAAAAATTGCACTCCATAGCTCGTTCTGGATATTGCTTTGAATTTAATCTAGCGTGTATTCGTCTGATATCAGCGTGGTCAAATGTCGCATTATTTTGTTGTTGGTTACCTCGTCGGGTGTGCTGTTGAAATACGACAAATATTTGTCTCGGCAGTTGTTCGCTTGATGTTGTTGTGACTCGCCACGTGTAGTCAATAGTATTTGGAACCGCTGTCTGATATATTTTATGCTGCTTAAAATAAATTCTGTTTGTATGCTTATCAAGTGTGCTATTTATTTCTGACATTTTAGTGATCGACGGTGTTATACGTGGCATCAACAGAGCAAGTTAGTTTATGATAAACTGTACATCAGCCCCTCCAGATCTAAACAAGCAATCGTTTTGTTCTGCTCGATCTAAAATAAGAGTATGTTTTACTCCGCGAAATACTTTATCAGGATCGCGACAAAAGCCGAAAATCTTACTTAGCGGAAGCATCATTGTAATTTGACGTGATCCTGCTTTAAGTTCTCTTCGCCTAGCAAAACCTTCATTATAACGTGGATTTTTTTACGTCAAGTATGTTAAGAAGCAAATTTAACATCGCAGTACCGTTTGCATCTGCAGCTGGTGGTGTTATATTAAGATTATTAAAAGCTGCCGTAAGGGAAACTCTTGTAGCGTCTGCATTAGCAACTGCACCTGGTGCGGCAATATCTAGACCAGCAGCATTAGCAATGAGAAAATTTCTAACAATTCCAGCATTTTCGTCAGCATTAGCTCCGTGTACTATAGCGCCTCTCTTTAAAAATTCGGTCGAATCAGCTATACCCCGTTCAGTATCTTTAAAGCACATCATGTTGGTTGCAGTTGATCTCGAGTAATCATCCGAAAACGAAATAATATTTAAAATTGTACTTGCAACTTGTAGATGGCCTGAAATATCTTATATAGTTTGATTGGCTAGTCGATATCTAGCACTTTTGAATAAACACCAGCCGTTATTTATAAGAGCTACTTCTGATCCAACTGCAAATGCAGCAGGTGGATTGGCTACTGTCATAATCTGACTGCATACTTTAAAAATAGCCTTATGTAGCAGTAAAAATATATCTTCGTCTCTGGTGTTAAAGGTTCTAATACCAGCTTTATTTGGTTCATTAGAGTTTTCATCAAGATATTCAACATACTCAAATTGTGTCACAGAGTTGTCGATGTCATGAGTTTCTGTTAACTCGAGATAATTTTAGCAGACATTTTATTTATTAGATTATATAAAATTTTATTGCGGCACTGTTACTTTAGATATCAATTTTTGTATGATCTGCTCATCCTTTATTGATAATAGCTTTTTGTTGTTGTTATCATATATCGTTGAGTTTCTTTTGTTGGAGCGATTTCTGAGATAGCTTGTTTTATATCAGATGCAGTCGGTTGATCTCCGTTTATTTTATCAGATATTTTTGGTCCCACCGCAGTCCCAGCGGCAGATGCAGCCCCGGTTGCAAAAGCTTTACCCGCGTCAATAGCAATTTGTGCAACTTTGCGCGCTATACCCGTAACATTTTCAATAACTTTAGTAAACATATTTCCAAAAAATCCTCCTATTATTTTTCTTCGATAAATTGTTTTCTTTGTTTCATTATATTTGATGTTGCATAATTTTTACTTTTGCTTGCGTAGATGTAAATAATAAGTTACAACTTCATTATTAACATGTAACTGTTCTCCAGATTGATCTGTCAACTGCATTATTATACTTGATATTTGATCATCAACATTTAAAGGATAATAGATAACATGTCGTGGAGTTATTTGCATGAGAAAACCTGGCGGAACTTCTGGTGAGAAACTGTAAATCGTTTTACCTTTGCTGCCTTTTGATGTATAAGAGCCAGAAGCAATAGAGCAATTTACTAATATCGTATTTACTTCTCTTGTATTTACTGGCAGTCCAATGTCAAATGTAATAGCCTGATCAAGTGCAGTGTAAGTTTTTTCAGTAAATCCTAACAGTTATGCAATACTTCTTTCTCTTGGTTCAAGACTGATTAATATATTTTTCAAAGTTATTCTAGCTCGCAATGTGTTATAATTCGCTGCCAACTCAAAATTATCAGCCACACCGCCAGCTTTTGTTATGAGCTTTTTGATTGTTTTGTTTAGATCAGTATTATTATAAGCTCCTTGTGGAATTTTTTTTTTGTTATAGATACTGAAGATGTTGTCATCATAGTAAACCACATTTCATCGTTAACATCATTTTTCACGTTAGGCATAGCATTTCAGCAGGTACAATAAATTAATCTAATCTCATATTGTTTTGCAGGATCTAGTTGTATAGGAGGAATATAATTTACTGAACAATTTGCGCTATCTATCGCAGACTCACTAGAGTTTAGCAATAATTTTGTTTGCATTCCTTTTATATTATATATATTTATATTTATATTCATTGATATTTTACAAAATTAAGTCGCGGTGTAAAGTTTCATATTCGTCAGATCTTAATAATTCACTCGTTCTTAGATGATCAAGTATGTCATTGATTTGATTATCAAGTTCAACACTAGCATTCACAGCTTCTTTAGATGATATTAGTAGCATTAATCTGCTTCTCATTTCAGTAGTTGATGTAAATATTTTACACCAGTTCCTGTTTTTACTTCTCTACTTTTTTCTACAAGAGTTTTATCGAGTGTATCAAATTTTCTTTCAAAACTCCACCCTTTATCAAAAGGTTTTCCTCTATTTTCTGTTGTTTGTTTAAAGATGAAAGCGATAACACTAAATCTCATTCTATTATAAAGTGGATGCATATTTTCAACTTCTATAACCGTGTTTATTTCATCTTTTGCAGTAACTCGGTCTTTAAATATTTCATCTAATCTATCGAGTAATGCTTGATATTCTGCATCAGTCCACTTGCTTATATATATCTTATGTATTTTCTTTCCTTAAAAAAATCATCATATTCTTTATCGTATAATTTGGTCTTCTTATAAAATGAAGTATGTGCTCTCCAACCTCCATATACTTTACAGTAAGATCACCGACTCTTTGTTGCTCCTCTTTGATATCTTTTATTTCTCCTGATAAATTTGGTATATTTTTTATTCCTAGTGTTGTTAACTCGGTTAATCTTCGCTCAAGTTTCAGCGGATTATTTATCAAACGATCTGTTTCAGCTTGTCTAGCAGCAGGATCAGCTATATTTGCTGTAAGTGCCTCAGTTAGTTTTCTTTTTTCTTCATCAGCTCTAGTAACAATTTTTGCAGCAGCTGCTTCTTGTTGTTCTTTAACAATTCCAACCAACCCTTTTTCTTGCAGTTGTTTAGGTTCTTCTTCTGATAGTGGTTTAATTTCAGGTTGTTTACCTAATAGTGCTTCAGTAACTGGCTTGAAAATTGTAGCTGTTGCTTCTGTAGCAGTTACTTGTCCACGTCGTGCTTGTTGTACTTTTTGCCTAAGTAATGCATGAGATTGAGCAAGTTTTTTTTTAGATCTTCTATATTTTTTCTATATCTTGCTCGTTTGTCCATTATTATTACTATAAATTGTATAAAATTGAAACCCCTTACTGTGAGTAAGTGTTAATACAACAGCGAAACATTATAGTTGGATCATGTGTAAGTTTATCAAATAAGAAAAAGTTGTATTTATCTTTTGTAGCATTACGATAATGTTCAATAAACTTATCTTTTGTCACGTCACCGCATTGCTCGCTTGCAATATTTCTAACGTCAACATTGTCCAGTCCTGGAAATAATAAAAAACAACCAGTATTTCGCCGAATATATCTGTCAACATTATAAAAACCTTGAGCAAGATAAACAGAATTACACTGTTTATTACGTGACAGTGAGAAATACAATCTTATTTTATTCATATCCATGTTATTTAGCGGAATATCGTCAAAAACTACTATCTTGTGTTCATCTGCATCAAGTTGATTAACTGGAATAAGATCTTCTGGCTGCCTAATTATAAAAAAAAAAAAATCTTCACCAGCCTTAAGATCATCACTAAGCTTGTCATTATACTCGCTTAATAACTCGAACTTATCCTGCAGTGGATTGATTGTGTAAATATAAACTCTATCGTAGTTTAAATTATTACCAAGAAGCAAGTTCATAAGCAAATTTGTTTTTCCTGATCCAGTTCGCCCAACAATAAGAAAATAACAATCAGGAAGTTCATTGTTATGTTTATGCTTCACCAGTCTCTCTGTATCAAAGTTTAATATCGACGATTTTGCCATTTTATATAATATTAAACTAGTGTTGATAATTTTATCTAGGATAGTAAATAATGAGCTACTATACAAAATTTGGAACACTAGCAGGAGATTTATATACAGAAGGTTATCAAGGTGATTTATCCAAGTATGTAACTCTTGATCAGCTCAAAAATGAAATCAATAATTTATTAAATGTTGCCAGTGTAGATCCAAATGAAATAGTCATTTTCCAGGACAAAGAAGGACGATTAAAGACGAGTAATGTAAAACTGTCAGATGTACTTGTACGAAATCCTGCTGCAGTTGCTGATAATATTGTGACTTTTAACAATCGAGGTAAGATACAAGATTATGGTAGGTCAGTTAATGATTATGTTAAAAAGCTGGTGATTTATTTAGTGGGAATATTGTTATGAACCAAAACAAGATTACTTACCTTGAGAACCCAACTGAGGACGGTGACGCTGCCACTAAAAAATACGTCGACGATCAGGAATCAAAGTACATGTTAGTCAATGGTGGTATGATGCGTGCATTTCTCAATATGAACCATAACGGTATTATTGAACTAAGAACACCCGAGTCTGATTTTGGTGCTGTAAACAAAAAATACGTCGATGATAAACATATTCCAATCAGTAATGCAATAGCCAAAATCGAAACTGAATTTACCCGTCATGTGAATATGTTTTTAAGTTTTCGCAAGAAAATAAACACGCTTAAAGATGATTTTTTTGGGAGATCCACCAAATGTTGACATTACACTCGCTAATATTAACACAAAACTCAATGATATTGTTCGTAGAATTCCTAGTATTGTTGAGAAAACGAGTATGATTAAAGTTCCTCGAAAACAGATTGCTTCTGGATCTGGTGCATGGACCAAGGAAAATAATTCTATTAAACACACTACAGAAGTTACTGGTGTGTATAGATTGTCAGTGTTTAGCAGTACAAAGTTTAACATACTTGTCAGATTTCTATGAAATTTAACTGATGAGTCTTCTTGAACTGTATCTACCGCTTTAAAAAAGGTGTTGAAGAAACATTTACACTTGAACCAGTCGATAAAACTGTAACAAATGCCTCTTATCATTGGTGTTTGGAATTTCTAGGTGAAATACTGCAATTAGCTGATATTTTACCTAGGACTATGTAAACAAATATTATAATGGAAAGAAATATAGTTGATTTCAATCATATTTCAAAAGATATTCCAGTACAGGATGTGGACGCACTAACACAATACTACAAATATTATCACAAAAAACTTTGGTGCGTTAAAAATGTTACAAATACTAGAACAAGATTCTTCGAGTAATATGATATCTACCCTTGTTAATGACCAGTTCTGGTATACTTTCAAGTGGGGCATCATTCAATCCGTTTTTGTTAATCATATCAGGTGTTAGTGTTTCCCTTACAGCGGCGTGTAAAAAAGTAGAACCATAACTTTTAATAAAAAAGCATGGCTGTCTAACATCTGTTATAACTTACAATAAACTACTTGATCAGATCCGGTCTTACCTACGATGAGTAAAATATAATATGGATGATTTAATACGCGAATTTCGCATTATTGACAATATGTTAACAGACATTCTACCAATGAGGGTTAGCAAGTATGAAAAAGATTATCAAAAGAAGTATGATATAACATAAAATTTTATCTAAACTTAAGATATAATATCACTTACCTTTCTCGTTTTTCGTTCTAATGCGTAGTTTAATTTTCTCCCTGCACATGTTAACTGGAATCGCCACGCTCTACTGCGTAATAAGAATCTACAGGTGATCACGTGAGGTAATAACATCCTTGTGTGACTAAAAGCTACCTGTTAACTGATACCTAATTGCGGTCTAAAATCCAGGTTAACCGATGACTAACAGCCACCTGTAAAGTATAGAGAGGCTAAACTGATAGATCTATACTTGACATTATCTTTTCCGACTGAAATTTTATCTAAAGAAATAATGTTTGAAAAATTTAACAGTGACAAATAGCTACAGTAGTAAAATCTAATATCAACAATTGAAACATTAATCATTGGTAATGAGGTATAAAATAATATCACTTACCTTTCTTACTACTTTCTAATTTCCGCTTGTCTACCTGGTGAAGGCCGGGGCTCTACTGCGTAGTTAAGAATATACAGGTATTTTATATACGGGCGATAACGTGTGAATATTATGAGATTTCATTGGTCCTAGCAAATTCGACCTCTGTATGACGCGAGCTTACCTGGATGATTCACCGATCAAGTGGCATCATACCACTACCTGGATTTGTGTAAAAATACAGGACAGGGTAGGTAGACTATCACCTTTTGTAGTATAATGACAGAGTTTGTGTTAGCTTACCTAGATACCGATCACATCTCTACCTGGATTCACTAGCACTGTAATAACAGAGTAGAAAGGGTTTTGCTAGAAACATTACTAATACTTTTGTAAAAAAAAAAAAAAGGGGTGGGGTGGGGGTATAGTTTAGGACATAGTTTGTATTTGTTTGGAGGGGCAAAAATAGGGTTTGAGCTGAAATCCTTGTTTTCCTCTACTACTGGTGTCACGCATAACAGTGTAGATACGGATATATCTTGGGTAAAGCTTGGAACTGCAAGAGATAAGGGATCATGTGAGGAGATTGACGAGTGTCCTCTGATTGGGGACAGATAACCTTATTAGTATAGATAGATATATAAAGCCACATTCCGGAGATACAAGTTATGAAACCTTTATATTGAAAAAATACTTAAGATATATATTTAGTACTTTTCCTTCGATCTTACCAACTTCATGCGTTTGTTTAATTTCTGTTTTAAAATATAATACAAAAAATTAGATATCGATTGAATTCAATGAGCATAAATGTTAATAGTTGAGATTAATGCAATAATCATTTTGAAGAATATAGTTTACCAATTTAAATTAGAATACCGATTTGAAATTGACAACTAAACATTTTTTTATTACTTAAAAGAATATGTTATTCCAAAATTAAATTTTAGCATAAAGTTGGTAGCGAATTAATCTTTGCACCATGATAATTATCTTAAATGCAAATGAATATATAAATTCTTATAAACAATACAACATTCCATTACATTATATAGGTTTGATCTCATCCATTGTTGGATTTAGTGATCAGTTTGGCTCTTATATAAAGAGTTTTTGATTTTCGCTTGAAAATCCATTTTGATATCACTGACTTGGTATTAAAATAGTGTCCATCTGTCCACTTTTCGAAAATACTACCTCCATTTTATTTGACACTGACCGCATAATGTGAATGGTTCAATGCATGTACAATTTGCACACCAAATTCTAAAATAACAGTGTTGGCAAATTTGCAACTAATTAGCGAGATCCTGATTAGAATTTTGGCTTGAAAACCAAGTTTTATAACAATTGATATAGTTTGCAAATATGACCCATTTGTCTACCGTTCAAAAATAGTACTTAAATGTTATCAAGCCAAGACCGAAAACATTTAATGATTCACTCAGACCTGGTATTTTTCATTGTTATTCTGGAGAAAGATTGCAATGTTTACGTACAATTCCAGAATAATACTGAGTAGCAAGATATTGGAGCAGATGAAAAAGAGCTGGCTGACTTGGTTGAGCGCCTTTACAAAACCTCCGCAATATACGGTATGGAGATTAGCGCCGAAAACAAACCCAACAAACTAATGACAAACAACACAATGGCATCAGTGCAGAAATAAGGGTCAGTGGACAGACAATGGAAAGAGTCAGAAGCTTCAAGTACTTGGGATCAATTATCACTGATGAGGGCTCCAAACTAGAACTACTTTGAAGGATTGCCCAGACAACAGCAGTAACAATAACAAGGTTGAGACCAATATGGAAAGATATCAACATTGTTTTTGGTTCCAAAAGAAGGCTGATGAGTTCGATTGTCATATCCATCTTTCTGTATGCTTGTGAAACATGGACGCTCACATCAGATCTACAAAGAAGGATTCAGACCTTTAAAGTGAGATGCTACCGCAAGATCTTGGGCATCCTATAAATTGACCATTAACCAACGAAGAAGTCCACAACAGGATCCAACAAGCCATTAAATCCTATGAAGACCTCTTGCCCAATGCAAAATAGCGAAAACTGAAGTGGTACGATCATGTCTCAAGATCATCTGAACTGACAAAGACAATCTTGCAAGGTACAGTGCGGGTGGGAAGAAGAAGAAGCAGACAGAAACAGAGGTGGGAAGACAACATTAAGGCATGGACTAGCATGAGATTTTGAGATTCCCAAAGGGCAGTAGAGTACATGGAAAGATGGAGACAGTTGGTTGTAAAGTCAACTGTGGTGTCCCAAAGACCTCTTGGGTTAAGGGGTTGATGATGATGATGTGGAGGAGGAGGAGGAGGAGGAGGAAAATGTATTACTTGTACGAAAGATCCTACTTACAATATGCGGCTTGCACAAGGTTGGTTCTAGGGAACAGTCCAAATTAAATAACTGGTAGAATTTGACTGATAGTGCATCGAAAGCATTTCAGAAAAGTTCCTTTTATGGTTGGTGTCTCTGGACCTTTTCCTCAGATGCCTTGCACGAACATGATTTCACATAGTGTCGGTGCACACCCACACCTACACCTCCCCCCCACAAACACAAAAAGCCCGTACTTGCACGTTGGACTGGGTGTCATTAGCTGGTTGTTCCCGTCTCACATGCGACAACTAATTTCGAAACTTGCAGTTCACGTCGCTAGAAATCAACGAGGAATAGTGTGCTGTGCACACAACAATTCAATACCGGAAAGCGTGCTTTGCATGCCGAAAGGGGTAAAATCTCAAAATTCGAGAGGTAGAGTAATTTCCTCTGGAGGAATCAACGCAAATGGCTAAATGGTCAAACAAGTCGAAAATAGAAGAATATCCAGATCACCCATGCAATACATTCCATTCCTTTATTCGATTTCCAGTCAGACACCAGCCGAACAGACATCAGCATGGGGGGGTCTGTGACGGACCCGTGCTGCCACGTGCATGTAATAGCTAGCTTGCTACTTAACAAAAGGCACAGCTGCGTATACATGGAAGTGAGACACAAAAGAGGGTCAACCTGCTACCCCCTCCTCAATGAAGTCTAGGAGTAGAAACAAGATCGGGAAATACATCGATGCAGCAGGTGCCATTCTTAGGGTGTAGCAGGCTAGGGATGACAACTAATGAAAGAAATTTCCAGGACCTGCGATTAACTGACCATTTATCGTGCAGCAAACAAGGACATAGGGCTGGCATTGAATTAGCCCGCTCGAGGAATGAGGAATTGGACTTCTCCAGTGGTGTACTGACCAATTTGTCTATTTTTTTTCTCGCTTTTTAAACGCACATTTTGATATTAATTCTATAAATCAGGAAATGTTATTTTGCCACCATAAAAATACAACTTTGCATTTGTGAAATAGTGCGTGATACTAAATCAAAATGAGTAACATATACTCCTGGAGTTGTCTTAGTTTGGAGAACTGGTGCACACAAATTTTAAACTAAAATCTTTATGACTGAAAACATTTGCAACTTATATGGTTGCCCTAATTAAATATGTGGCTAATACGTCATAACCCACAAAGAGTGTGCTCTGCTTGCATAGTAGGGGTAGAAACTCGTCGACAGTGGGTCTAATTCCACTCAACTAGTAATTAATTAGTACGCTGTGAGCACATATTTCAAATTAACCTCCAAAATGAGTGCTTGCACTCAAATTAGAGGTAAAATCTAGATGAGCGGTGGCATCTGTTTCCCACAAAACGAGTCGACGTAAATGGCTGAATGGCTTCACAAGTCTCAGATCTATGATAAGAAAGTAAATAAACCTTGCCAGCCATCGTTGACTCTTATGCAACCGTAATCTTCTCACAGTTTTCCTTGATTTTGAAAAAGCCTTTGAGCTGATGTGGAACAAGGGATTAAGTGCGAAGTTAAACCATTATGGAATAACTAGTAGTATGCATTGGTGTATTTAAAAAAAATCGTAAAAGATCAAACAATTGAAATTAGAGATGTCAACTAGTACTCTAAAGCACGTGGGCTCCAAAATGGAAGTCCTCGTAGCAGTATACGGAGCCTCAATCAGTTCAACATAATCATCAACTACTTAGATAAATTAGTCGACCCAATGTATTTAGACGTATTCCCGATTTGCTGACTACTGCGGAATCTGGAAGGCTTGGAGTCCCTCCCAGTGAAATTATGATCAGCCAATTGCAGGTAGGGTGAAATATGATTGGTCAGTGTGTAGATAATAAATTCGTCAAACTATCCCATCCCCCGAAAAACTTAAAGAATAGTGTTTGCTCTTAAAATGGAAGTACATATATTATGATATGATTGTCTGATGGTGTTAAGAGACGTTTCTATCATAACCTTCTTCTCGTGTCTAATTACGAGAAGGCAGAAAGTTCAGCATTCATAAGAATAAGGTGTCACATATGATGGTGTAGATACGGTTACATCTTTTTGTGGGGAATGCTTGACTGCGAAGTGGTGGGATCGCTGTAAGAAATAGACATAATATTCTTTTGAGAGCATGGAATCTTCACTTTATTGACATATATATAGATACATATTCTAAAGATACAACATGTAAATTTATTTATGTTGAAAATACATACAATACATATTACAATACTTATTAAATAGTTCTTCCACAATCTAGTATTTCATTTGTCCATTCATTTTTCTGTATTTTTGAATACAAGTGATTTAAATATTTAAAGAGCCTAAAATTCAATAACTGTAATAAATGTATTTTATTTTATTTATTGTAAGGTAAAGACCTGAAAAAGATCTGTGAATGTTGTACTTATTATTTAAAGAATATATATTTATTCTCAATTAAATTATAACATGAAGCTAGTAATTATTTCAAACAAATACTAATGAACAGCGAAGCTGTAAAATATTTAAATTACATTATGATTGTGGAAGAAGGGAACTCAATAATATTATATTATAAATACAATGTACATCAATTCAGTAAAATATTAAATCAGTAAAATATTTCATAGTAGAAAAGAGAACTCACTATTACATTATATTAATGAAATAAAAATAATTCAGAAGAGTACCACAACTCACTATAAAATCTTTAACTTCCAAAAGCGAGTATAAAGCATAAGTTTCTTACCTGTAAGAAATAGACATAATATTCTTTTGAGAGCATGGAATCTTCACTGAGAACAAAACAGCTCAAAGCCTTTTTATATTCTGGAAGCTGTTTAATCACAAGTGCCAAATCCAGTCTCAAAAGATATTTGTCCATAATGACACGTGATTCTCGCGTGCTTTCCAAGGACAGGTTTAACTTTATATCAAGTTTTAGTGGGGGGGGGTAGATTGTGAGTGTGGACGGTATTTTTCCAAGTAACGACCTTTTTGATCATGTCCATAACCTTCCAGTGGTCATTCACATTGTAAACCTAATTAATTTAATTATACCCTATGGTGATTATCAATTACTTTGTTCCCAACTTCACAACGAAATCTAATAAGTTTTTATTGATTGAATGGTGCGATAAAAAACATTATTTGACTTCTATCCGATTGAACTGGCTTATTAATTAGGCTTTTTCCATTACCAAGTGGAAGCTGGACAATAATAAATGCTTAATCTAAATTCATTTCAATGTCCTTATTATATTCAGGATATGAATTATTGATTGGAGCACGCTTCTCTTACACTCCAATCAATATCAAAGCACTAGCTTAAATTTGGATGTTTTTATCTTCCAATAACTAGAGATTTCAATATGTTGTACACAAATTAATATTTTCGTTTCTTTCTTTTAGAATTGAGATCTTGATAAATACCTCTTAGTTAAATTAGCCGAGACCTCGAGGCTAGTAAAAAATTTGATAAGTATGCGAGGAAGAAATAAGAAAAAAAATATTAAAAATCAAAAATTACAATGCTTAGGTAGATGAAAAAATTACAATGCATTGGTAAGTTGATAGATTGCAAAAAGGCAATGAGAACAATGTTCATTGCAGTACATATTGTGAAATTCAAAAAGAATACAGTAAAATGTATAATAATCAATAAACTGTAAGGTACGTTGACAATGCGTCAAAATACATATGATAAAAGATACATAGAAAAATGTACCATAAAATGTGTAATAAGGAGTCAATATAAATTGAAAAAGTGATGACAATTACACAAGGAAGTAAAAATATGAAAAAGACCAAAATACAATGCACTGACAAAAGTTAAGAAATAGGAAAAACAATTTCCCGTGTAGTACCTCGATGAGGAATGAAGAAAAACAATATATTAAGAAAACATTAAAATATGCAATGTGACGGATAATACGTAATGTGACAACTGTATGGTAAAGAAAGAGTTTATTCAAAGGAACCATACGAAAACACATTTGACACATTCAATGAAGTTCAAGTACAATAGTGAGAATCTGCAATGAAAAAAATATGTTTCTTTTATATCATTATTATTTATGATTTATGTTGGTTTTTTATATATTATGTTGGGGTTTTTTTTATACGTTAGTTTACTCTTTTTGTTATTATTTTATTATTATTTCTATTTGATTGTAAATAACTTCAGCAGAACATAATTAAATTGCTGTGTAAGCGCTAGGTTATTTCCATCATATGTCATTGACCTAGGATCATGCGATCAATAGAACAGCGTGTTCATAATATTGAGTGATACTGCTTATGAATAGGATGTGAATTATGACTTTCCAATATATTATTTCAAATATGAGACAACTAATATTTTAATTTAGGAGATATCTAAAATGTGTGTCATAATGCGGTATGATCTCTTGTAAACCAAGTAACTGTATAATTTTTATTCGTGATGCTTTCATTAAACTAGAATTAATTGATACGTCTTGAATGTCATCTGGACAACTGGGGTATGTAGCGCAATATAGATACGATCGTTCAATTTGATTGATGAATTCCATTAAAACATGCTGTGAAATCAGTATAGCAAGTGAACTCGCCTGCTGAAAATTTCGCTGTATGACTAATTTGCTGAGTCTCAACCGTTTGAGCTGCAATCCTTTCTTCTATTGTCGAAAATTCTGCACGATTATTTCGACAATAGCAAGCATCGCTTGCTCTAATAGTATAAGCGTTTTTGAATGTGGACCAATAGCCGTTAACATGTTCTAATTCTATTATCAATTTCTCAGGTATAGAAGAACAAATCATCTCCTTATCGAGCAATAATACCGAAAATTTAAATTTCATTATTCTGTTGCTTTAGCATACTTGTATAACTTGCTAAATGTCGTGGTGTTTTCATTGTCATCATTCCAAATAGATATTTACCTATTTTATTAATGAAGGCAAAACTTCTCTCATAATACATTTGAAGAATACAAAACACGTTTCTGAATTAACGAATTCATTAATAAGATTGTTATATTAAACTGCATATTCATTGTAATTCGTATTGACTTGAAATGTGAAAGAATATCATATATGTAGTTACTGTTGACATCTCTGTGTCAATGTTCGATACATTCGACTGAATAATTCCTTAAGAGCTTGATTTGAAAGCGTGAATCCACTTATCGGCTGAATCATAAAATAGTGGGAGTGGCTAGATGTAGCCTTTAGCGTAAATTGATTTTGTTCTGTTACTGCGAACACTGAATTCAGAGTTTAAAAAAAAGAATACAATCCTACGAACCAAATCCATATTCCATCCATACCTTAAAGAAAAAGAAAGAGATTGAGAGGTTTGATCACCCAGAAAGAAGAAAACGAGATAGAAGGTATGAAGAAAGAATGGAATGGAGGATAGGACTATAATCATTTCTCCCATTTACAAACAAATTTCTTCTGAATTTCGTATTTAATTCAATTACGAACTATTCGACCTAGTCGTGTACGACGTGTATTCGATTGTGTGCGATTTGTAAGTGTACATAATCTATGCTAATACTAGTCCTGTAAGACGAGTATAAAAAGTTAATATTAGCTTGTAGTTCTTGGTTTCTTTATTTTTTTTTAATGTTATTTTACTCTTTTTTTTGTTATTTGTTTATTTTTTTTTTATTTTGCATAACATCAGCATAACATATTTATCAGTGACTACGGTTATTATTTTGCTTCAGCGACGTGTTGTAAAAATAACTCATTATTATGGATAGTACTTGTAAACCAATATTGAATTTATCTTCTTAGTGCATACATAATATCATTAAATACAAGCGACATTGAGGTAAGAATGTTTGCTTAGAGAACCTTGCAAGAATTTGGTATTAATCAAGAGTAATGAAGATGAAAATGTTAGTGTTATGTTAATTCTACTCTAATAACCATAATGTATGTTCATTTGCAATCAAACCTTGACCTGTGTGTGTATGAAATTGCATTTAATCGAACCAATGAGCTGTACGTGAAAATATCATGAAAATCGTAAAACTTATTCGACATGACTTAGTGCATCATTAAAATTGTAAAACTGAGCGTGTATTACTGACATTACCTATGACGTAAGAAAAGGAAAGTATTACCGTTATCCTTCAAACAAACTTTACTCAGAAGTTGATCATATGCAGGCAATAGCTGTTCAAAATGCATTATGCATTCAAAAATTCAATATGCAGAGCATTCTCTCTGCGTCAAACATTCAATATGCAGGCCGTTAGCTGCTACAAAACTCTGTGCCGAACAATCGTTCAGACACTTGAACTATATAAAAACGTACATAATAACACTACAACATCATTTGATGCTGCAAAACCATAGAAGGAAACTCTCTTCTGACTGGTTTGAAGACATTAGAACCGTACATTTGGCGTTTTGCCAAGACAATACCATATATTATACATTATGGTATACATTCATATGATTTCATATGAAACACGTAAGAGAAATTCTCAATAACATTATCGAACAACATTAGGCTAACAAAACAAACAACTTCTGCATCAATGTTTGAAACGGCATAGCGGAAAGTACAATGCTCCTTAAGATAGGTAAATACGGTACGATCGATATGTGTGATAGTAGCGAAACATGTATAATGTAATTTGAAGGGTCAAGACGAGTAGGTTTGATGTTTGATATAAATGCTTAGGGCACGGAATTAAACTTAAAGGTTCATTCACACTCTCTGTAGTAGAAATCTTAGCAACACTGATGTATGTTAATGACAGTAAGTATAACAATGTTATTACTCAATAAAAAATGAAATATAGCATAAGTTAGATTAGTGTTGTTAATCGTTTAAAATTTACGCACTAACTTTCAATTTGTCATTTTAAAAAAAATCAAACTAAGTGATAGAAAAATCATACCTTTGTGTGATATACCACAATGAAGAAATATTCTTGATATGAACTAATAGCAAACAATTCATCTATTGTCTCTAATACCGAAAGAGTTCAAAATGTTAAAGTCACTTTCACTGGGAAGGAGACTGTTAATGCTGTAGTCGCTGACCTGAGGAGAGTGTAGATGTCGCTGCAATTCATTTTGGGTTGTAGTTAGGTCAAATTTGGAGCTGGACTTAGCACTGTATGCATTCGAAATGTCGTAGTCACAGGTGTTACTGGAAAAAGAATTCTCATAGGCGATGTATGCATTTTATGTTGCGATCCTCTCATAGTTGTAATCATATTCGTTCCGCTGTGATATTTCTGGTTGCTGTAGTGTCTAAAATGAGTGAGAAGTTGTTCGAATTTGGATTTTCTCTTTGGGACATGGCGGCGCTGTCGCTTCTGGAGTTGATGTAGCATAGCCGGGCGAAGTGAAGTCTAATGGTGTTAAGAGAGGTGCGGTTGCGGATGTTCTCAGTCTCGCAGAGCCAGGCGAAGGAAAGTCTGATGGTGTTAAGAGTTTCGGCAATAGTCTATTTCTTAGATAATAATTCATGACACTTATTCTTGTTATTCGTCCACCACTATTATGATAGATAAATTTGGATTGGATTTGGATTCTCCGCCACTATATTATGATATGATTGTCTGATGGTGTTAAGAGACGTTTCTATCATAACCTTCTTCTCGTGTCTAATTACGAGAAGGCAGAAAGTTCAGCATTCATAAGAATAAGGTGTCACATATGATGGTGTAGATACGGTTACATCTTTTTGTGGGGAATGCTTGACTGCGAAGAGGTGGGATCGCTGTAAGAAATAGACATAATATTCTTTTGAGAGCATGGAATCTTCACTTTATTGACATATATATAGATACATATTCTAAAGATACAACATGTAAATTTATTTATGTTGAAAATACATACAATACATATTACAATACTTATTAAATAGTTCTTCCACAATCTAGTATTTCATTTGTCCATTCATTTTTCTGTATTTTTGAATACAAGTGATTTAAATATTTAAAGAGCCTAAAATTCAATAACTGTAATAAATGTATTTTATTTTATTTATTGTAAGGTAAAGACCTGAAAAAGATCTGTGAATGTTGTACTTATTATTTAAAGAATATATATTTATTCTCAATTAAATTATAACATGAAGCTAGTAATTATTTCAAACAAATACTAATGAACAGCGAAGCTGTAAAATATTTAAATTACATTATGATTGTGGAAGAAGGGAACTCAATAATATTATATTATAAATACAATGTACATCAATTCAGTAAAATATTAAATCAGTAAAATATTTCATAGTAGAAAAGAGAACTCACTATTACATTATATTAATGAAATAAAAATAATTCAGAAGAGTACCACAACTCACTATAAAATCTTTAACTTCCAAAAGCGAGTATAAAGCATAAGTTTCTTACCTGTAAGAAATAGACATAATATTCTTTTGAGAGCATGGAATCTTCACTGAGAACAAAACAGCTCAAAGCCTTTTTATATTCTGGAAGCTGTTTAATCACAAGTGCCAAATCCAGTCTCAAAAGATATTTGTCCATAATGACGCGTGATTCTCGCGTGCTTTCCAAGGACAGGTTTAACTTTATATCAAGTTTTAGTGGGGGGGGGGTAGATTGTGAGTGTGGACGGTATTTTTCCAAGTAACGACCTTTTTGATCATGTCCATAACCTTCCAGTGGTCATTCACATTGTAAACCTAATTAATTTAATTATACCCTATGGTGATTATCAATTACTTTGTTCCCAACTTCACAACGAAATCTAATAAGTTTTTATTGATTGAATGGTGCGATAAAAAACATTATTTGACTTCTATCCGATTGAACTGGCTTATTAATTAGGCTTTTTCCATTACCAAGTGGAAGCTGGACAATAATAAATGCTTAATCTAAATTCATTTCAATGTCCTTATTATATTCAGGAT
This sequence comes from Potamilus streckersoni, assembly GCA_016746295.1. Taxonomy (NCBI): domain Eukaryota; kingdom Metazoa; phylum Mollusca; class Bivalvia; order Unionida; family Unionidae; genus Potamilus; species Potamilus streckersoni. The sequence goes on from JAEAOA010001995.1 coordinate 1,916,681, forward strand.
ATGAATTATTGATTGGAGCACGCTTCTCTTACACTCCAATCAATATCAAAGCACTAGCTTAAATTTGGATGTTTTTATCTTCCAATAACTAGAGATTTCAATATGTTGTACACAAATTAATATTTTCGTTTCTTTCTTTTAGAATTGAGATCTTGATACATACACTACCTACAAGACTACCTAAACTGCACAGAGATCAAATTTGACATAGTGGAAAGATTTCTGGGGATGTTAGCACCTAGCATTGACGGATAAAAAAAAACAGCTAAAAGACAAAATCTAAACCTCCTGAAGAACCTTAAGGACTCTGATTGGGAGTAGGTGGGTGATCAGCCCACATTTCTTATATTGTACACGGGAAATATTCAGTTAAAAATAATTATGGTTGCTAGTCGTATGTTTCAGCCCACACTAATTTATTCAAGAAATCGGACCGAATACAAGAACAAACTCTAATTATCTTCCTCGTTGTGCACATTAGCACATCAAAGACGAAGAGTTACTTCTGGGGTATTTGAATCCATGAAAAGTCTTGCCCTTCTCGAACAATCATAGAGAACTGCAACACGCCTTTCAAGCAAAATATGCTAATTTAATTTACCAATAGGCAAAATTTGATAGGACTTCAAAGAAATTGAAAGTCCCAAATATTTAGGAGGAAATCACAAAATACCCAGGCCCGCTCCATGACCCAATGCCGCAAATCAACCTAATCGCAATCAACTCTGTGGGCATGCAGGAGCAAGACATAGAACTAAGGGCTAAAACATTCTCAGAATTATAAAGTTGGTACAGGAGAAACGTCCAAATTTAAACTGATTGATTTAAAATCTCAAGACCCATGGCTCGCTGCAGGTGATCCAGAGGAAAAAATCACACTGGTAAGGAAGTCACCTGGCATTTTCACGATTGAACTTTGGGCAATCTTGATAAAAATTCAATGGGCTTGATCCAGCCCCCCCCCCCGCAAAAAAGTTATAATTAGTGATTCTCTCGGTGTGCTGTTATTCTGGAATCGGGTCACTCTACCAGTAGAGGATACACGATGCGAGAAGTTTGCTTGAGACTTACACTCCTGGAACAAACCAATAATATTGTTGATTTTAAGTGTGTGCCCTGAAATGTTAACACACATGAAAATTAAAGGGCAGATAAAGAAGCTATAAATTCGTTACATGAGCCCAAAATACACCAACTGGATTAGAGCGTCCATGGAATATACAGGATGATCAAGCAAAAAGTTACAACAAAAGGAAGGGAAAATAGGATGGCACGAACAAAGGACGCAAAGCTATGTGACTTACAGAAACATATTCTCGTCACATGACTGGTGAACCCCCATGACTCCAAAGTCATAAACAGAATCAACACTTGTAAAATACCATCAGCCAGCAATTTTGGGTTTACATCAGGTATAAAAGAAGTAGGTATCAACTGCCAACACTGCCCTACCCTAAAATCCTTCAGCGATATATTCGACGAATATATCCAAGGAGGAACCAAATTTCAAGAGAGACACACACCCCAACAAAATCCAACAAGAAAACAAAAACAAACAAACAAAATGTTACGTATCTTGGCTCTTACAAAAGTAACAAGAATTGAGTGATGACAACAAGCTTTGTAAAATATAAAAAAAATATTTCCCTAGAATGACAAGGTAAAAATGAGAAAAAGGACTTATCGTTTACGAATCAAATCCAAAATTAATCTAAGAATAAAAAACATAAGTCCTATCAACATAAAATTCTAAGTGTATCACAGTTCGAATCCCGATGAAATTCAAGATAGAAGGCGATGACGTCTTCGATAGCCAGTTTTGTCCTGATGTGTCAACAGTTCTTTGCTGAAACAGAAAGAAGAATGTTCCAGTTTTGAATCCCGAATATTTTCAATAAGTGTCTTTGTCCAAGAACCAATTTAGGAGCACTTGTATTCCATGGTAAATAAATTACGAATTCCAAAAAATTCAACATTAAACTCAAAACTGGTCACAACAAAACACCATTGAGTGTCGAAGGTTTAAAGCCCAACTGGCTATTTTTTTTCTAAAGAAAAACGGTTATAAAGTAACTTAAGACGCCAAACTGATTTCCCTATGAAGGTCACGTGGTCATCTTACCAGAAAAACGTAGAAACATTTACATGACGATTATCACGTACTCGAGGTATGGCCTTGGCTAAAATCAATGATTCTTACTCTGGAAAAAAAATATATAAAAATTTGTTTACTCAGAACTAAAACTGGTTCTGAATCAAGGTCAGCAAATAGATGCAATGTTTCTACTACTGGCTGTTTACAATGTCAAACAGAGCTGAATTGAATTTCTATTTATAAATATATACTCCAATAGACAAAGTTATCATTACAATAACAAATAACGGAATAAAATAGAATAACAAAATTTAAAAATAACAAACAAGTTACAAATTCATAAAAAATGATAATTCCGGCCAAGTACACTAATTTCCTTAAAGAAAAACTTAACTAATGTTAATTTGGTGTACAAGAAATCCTGTAGTACATTTCGGGCATTGGGAATAGATAAAACATTTTATCCCATGCACCAAGGCATCTACACCTTTTTGAACCCGGAGGGGAAGGGCTACCAGCACTTGGTGAGAAGACTCGTTAGATTTTCCCTGTCACGAGGAGAAATGGAGTGCAGGTTGACGACCAATCTACACTCTCATCGAAATAATTACACTACATAAAGACAGTCAAAACAATTTACTAGAACCCATGCCAAAGTAGAAATGTATTTTTAACAATTAGGAATAGAACAAATTCACACAAACTCGGACCGCACATTTAAATTAACAAATATCTACACTCGTCTACACCGAAGAAAGGATGAGAGATCAACACTTAGGGTGGAATTGGTCATATCAGTTCCGCACGGTGACATAGTTGGCAAGGTATGAGCCACTGACTACTATCATAGGTAGATACAATTTCTCTCCCAGAAAGACGAGGTCCTGATCAAGTAATACACAAATTGAAACAGGACTCAAACATCAAAAGATGCAAATAGGACAGGTAACAACACAAAACAACTAATACTTCTCATCCCCACTTTATTATAAAGTCTATTTTTTGTTATTCTATTGTATTGTATTTTTTTTACGCACATCTATCCTACTATAGGAATAATACCCATAAAAAAATAATATCTCATTTCTTTTCTGGTGATAGCACGCAGAGAAAAGGGTTCAATGTGTAAACTCCACAGAAATAGAAATCACGGACCCCATAAATAAAACGTAAACCGTATAAAGGTCGTCCAAAGTCCGGACCAAAAAGAAACTGTTGAGAAATATAAAAACAATGCCCATTTACCAGGCCAACACAAAATTAAACATACAATGTAGTCTTAAATCGTTGCATTTATGGTAATATACAGTATTAACATTCTGCTGTTATAAATGGTCTGAGAGTTACAGGTCACCTAAGGTCATCTCCAGGCTCTCACTCAGTTGTAACCCTATATGCCTTTATGATAAGATTAGTGTGAGAAATTAGTGTGCGCGTGTGTCTACTGTTTAAATCAGTTGTAGTCTAGCCATTAAAGTAGTTCGACCAAACCATGTTTTGTGCTATTTAGCAAATCATAACATGGTGTCAGAAGTGAAAATGACCCCCTATACTCAAATGCAAGTACACGCTTGTCCCGTGGATTTCACACTCTTCTACTTACCTTCATTACTAACAAAGGTGAATTGATGCGCGTATACGTCTAGCATGCCTTGCGGCGTTTGGTGCAGAAAAAACAACTTTATGCAAGTAATCTTCTTTAAGTTAAATTCAAGGTCACAGTTGCTACGGATGGTTGTTTAAGAAAAACTAACTTTGAATTGGCAATTATGAAATATATTTTGCAGAAAAAGTTATTGTCATGGTTATGGTCTATTCTTTTGATTTATTATTTTACTTGGTTGCTTGCTTGTTGGTCTTTTTTACATATTCGTATCTCTCCTTTGCAACTGATTGATAATTCACTTACTGTTGGAGAGTAGGCGAGTAAGAAAATAAATGGGTAAAATTGCATGAAGATATATTTGTTTTACAGACATTTAATTTACATAGGTTCCTATCCTGTTATGGGCATTAAAATATGGTTTCATTGTAATGTGTTTCAGTGGGTGAATATTTTATCTGAAAGGGGTGTATGGAAGGACTTGAATCCTGCCTGGACTTTTTGGGCTGCCTCTGGGCTCTGAAAATTGCGCATAAGTTTAAATTTTGCCTGCCGCAAAATTTTCAATATCCGTTTCCGGTTGACAAGTCGTTGTAAGTTGAACGCAAGTTGAATTGTCTGGCAAAAAACAAACTTTGGTACTGAATGTCGATGGAAGAAGTAATCAGCGAGACAGGAAAAGCAGAATTCTTCTATGCAAGAAGAAATTCATTGAGAACAAGTTCGGGTAAGTCAAAGACATTGTGAATACACTTTATGAGAGAACGCTGCCGTACCCTTCCATTCTCTTTTTTTCACCCACAAAGTTGACCTTTACGCTAACATTAAATTAGGTGACAATCCCATTCCACAAATATGAGGTTATGAAGGGATGTTTGTTTTGAAAGTGAAATAAATCTGAGCGAATATAGTGAGCGTGAACAAGTTAATCACTTACTGCGCAATGACCCAAGCCCTTGCACTGGTTAGTGACACGATGACATCTTAGTGACAGATGTTATTAAGAGATCCAATACTACCAAAATAAAGTCTTAATACCTAAACAGGAACCTGGAAATTAGATACGAAATCATTTAATTTATCGCAGGTTTAATGCAACTCAGCAGTATTGTACATACGGCCGTTCAATATAATTGCATGTCCAGTCTCACTTAACACCCAAGGACACCCCAATATCCTATTTATCAGACCTTTTGTTAACAGATTTTCCAATATCTTTTTATCTTTGTAAGACATTCAGTTTGAAATATAATTGATTACAATACATATATTTGTTGTTTAATTAAATGACTTTCGAAAGATGTGTCCGCTTACATTTTTCTCATTCTTTTAAATGAAGGGATAAGTTAACAGAAATGGTGGTACAATTACAAATCAAATACCTTTTATGTGGCTGTTATCTGAGTCAGTTGTATTCCACAAATTTGTTGGATGTCATGACTTCTGAGATGTACATGTATTCTCATTTGTATAGACTTACAGATGAAAATTACTCCTCTTCATGTTCATTTTAGTTGAATATTGTGTATTGTATTTTCACACATATATATCATGTAGATTATACAAGATTTTACATACCCTGCACACTTTTCTTGTTGGATATCTTGATGTGGGCCATATCCTTTCTTTTTCACACAACCAATAGTCATCAGCTGATATTTAAATTTAAACATAAAATATTTATTAATTATGTGATAGTGATTTTTAAAGGTTTCTTTATATTCAACATAAATGATATCATAATTAAGATTTGGACTAAAAATTATATTAAATATGACTATTATGCTACTGATGTCCAACTCATTTGCAACTGAACAAAAATGCTTAGAGAAACATATTTAATGTTTAAGCAAAAAGTTCATCTCCGTTGCTTCAGTCTGATAAGCTGTCATGGAAAATGTTTTACTGTTGCAATACTTGCTTCAGTAATCTCCATGTTTCCTGCAACTTTTTATATCTTCATCATTAGCTCCTGTTGCTGAAGTTATCCATTCTGCTGAATTATTCTAATCTTGATAAATCTGTTATGTGATAGCTAAAAGGAGACCAGAAATAAAAATTAACTTTTTTTATGTAATTTTCTTTAAATTTTAATTCCACTAATGTTTATAAATTAATTATTGTTGACAGGTAGTAATTATATTGAGTGGAAGATATCACAAATCCATAAATTTCGAATTTTGATGAGACGACAGATCATGTGGTCCACCAGTGACGCAACACTAGCCAGTCCTTAAATACAAACAGAAACATGGTGAGCTAGGCAAACAGGAGGAGACTAGATTTGGATTGCATATTAAAAAGTTGAATCTGCTTCTGAGATATGCTCATAAATATATCTGTTGAATTGTGTCAACAATGTGTTTAAGACCTGAAAGCTGAAAAGTACAACAGTAAGAAGGTTCTCATATTTCGTATTTTGGAATTTTAAAAAAAGCAATGTAATTTAAAAAAATACTATGTGCGGTGCAAAAATGTGATAAGGATTAAGTGATTGTGCCCAATGTAAAAAATAAAAATTGACTTCAATGCATTAAATTAATTTAAGAAGGATGAGGTTCAATCATATTTGCAAATGACATTCATTACCAACCCCTACACACACACACATACATACACAGCCAGTCCTCGAATACAAACAAACATGGTTAGCGAATCAGACAAGAGGAGACTAGATTTTGGGTTGCACATTCAAAAGTTGAATCTGCTTCTGAGACAGCAAAGGTCTAAGGGGGGTCACGAGAACTTACCATCATACTGAAAATATATATATATATATATATATATATATATATATATATATATATATATATATATATATATATATATATATATATGTGTGTAATAAGGAATCAATTCTGTATAAATCTTTTTATTTCATTTTATTAAATGAAATGTAATTATTAATATTATTATATTGACATCAGTCTAATTTGTTGTTAAAAACATCATGTTTACTTGCTGTGTATGATGGCAAATTCATCACAAGTAAACATTCAGGAATAGTTATGAAAATGATTGGCAGATACTTGGTCAGGCTTTTCTAATGTCTAGATGTATTGTGAAATTGTACATGTCCTCCATGTGTGTGCAGTTTAAATGATGTATTAGCTTCATTTATATGTTGAGGTATTTTGTAAGAGTTTAGAGTCATTCACAGTCAGAGTTGGAGTTTATTGTAACATCTTAGAGTTATACAACTTCTGTTACCTTAAAAATGGTATTTTTGTGCTAGAAGTTGTCTATTCGTATGTCTGCATAGAACAAAATGTATTTTGTTAGTGGAGCTAATTTTACTTCGTTTTTCTGAATAATTGTTTTTCTGGAGAACACATTACTGATTTGGATACAGACATTTTCCGAAAATATTTTAAATTGGAACGGAACAATGCAAACTGTGTTTTTTTTTTGTGTATATTCTGGAATTTTCTGTTAGTCTCTGTCTGACGTCTTGATCCGCCATTTTGGACCGGAACTGAACTTCAGACTGTGTTTATTTAGAACTTTTACAGGACTTATGTTTATCTTTAGAACTAACAATTTGGATTGTTTCCATAAATCGTGTCTTATTTATATATTTACAATTTTTCATGTTTTCTAGGAAAATAATTTTTAAAAAAAAATTTATAAAGCTTGTTGTCTTCACTCTTTCTTTATGTTACTTTAAACAAGCCGTTACATAACATACAGCAATTGGGCTGCTTTTCTTTTGGGATATTTGAAATTGGATAAAATTGAAATTTAAAATCCTCTAGTTCATTTTTTTTGAAATTTTAGTGAAAACAACAAGCTTTTGTCTTAAAAATGTCAAAAGTAGAGTTCTCTTTCTACTCCAACTCAAGAACAGTTGGATAGTTTTAAGAAGGATGAATTGCTTGAACTTGCAAGAAAGTAAGAACTATCCAAAGCAAAAACTTCCTTAAACAAGAAATCAAGTAGTTGTTGTTGGGCTTAACCCCATCTTTCAGCACACGATAGGCTATTCATGGTGGCCAGTATTAATGGTGGAGGAAGAAACCGGGAAATCACTGGAAAGAACCACTGACCTACAAGAAGCTACTGGCAGGCTTTCTCACAGATCCACATTCGCTGAATCCTAGACTCGAACCCACGAAGACAGAGGTGAGATGGCAGTGATCTGTAACGGAAAGCGCTTTAGACCACTCGGCCACTCAGGGCCCCCAAGAAATCAAGAAAATTATAGTTCAACATTTGGTAAAGAAGAATATCTTTGACAAAAGTGTTTTGGCAACCTTAGTAAGACTTTAACTGATGCTGACGTTAAAATGGCAGAACTAAAATTGAAATATAAATTTGAGTTTATGAAAGAACAAATGAAATTTCAATTAGAGACAGGAAGGAGAGAATAAAAGAGAAAAACAAATTGAATTACAAAAAGAACAAATGATAAAACAATTAGAAGAAGAAAAAAGATAGGCAAATAGAATTACAAAAAGAACAAATACAATTAAAAAATAACAAATGAGATTTTTACAATTTGAAGAAAAGGAAAAACAAAGACAATTTTAAGAAAAGGAAAAACAAGGACAAATTGAAGAAAAGTAAAAACAAAGACAGTTTGAAGAGAGGCAAGAAGATAGGCAAGTAGAATTACAAAAGGAACAAATGAAATTTGAAGAAGGAAGAGAGATAGACAGATACAAAAAGAAAGGCACAAAAAAGGAATATATTAAAATGAAAGAATTGGATCTGACAAGTGACAGGCATGATTCCACATCTCATGCAAATTCAAAGTTTAACATTTTAGGAAATATCAAATTAGTTCCCCCCTTTAGTGAAAAGGAAGCAGATAAATATTTTATTCTTTTTTGAAAAAGTAGATGAGAATTCAAAATGGCCAAGAGAGTTTTGGACTCAATTATTGCAGAGTGTACTTTATGGCAAGGCCATAAATATTTCTATATCTCTTTCAGTAGAACAAAGTTAAAATTATAAATTGGTTAAGGAATGCATTTTAAAAGGTTATAATTTATTTTCTGAGGCTTATCAACAAAAGTTTAGAAGTTACAAAAAAGAAATTAGACAAACTTATGATAAATTTGCTAGGGAAAAAGAACAGTTGTTCAAGAGATTGTGTCTGTCTGAAAAAAATTGAACATGACTTTAAAAGACTTGAACAACTGGTATTACTTGAAGAGTTCAAAAACTATTCCTAGTAATATCAGAAATCACCTTGAACTTGAAGATCATGAGGTCAAAACTTTGGAAAATGCTGCCCTGGCTGCTGATAAGTATTCCTTAACTCATAAAGTTCCTGCTGTAAACAAATCTTTCACTCAGCAGTCTACTGATAGAAAGGTGTTTCAAGTAAATATGACTCTTAGTATCTTAGTGAAACTCAATCTGGCACAAATTTTAAAAATCGAGCCTTTGAGAAACTTGATTCGAAATCCTTGTCTCCACCTGTGTATACCTATTGTAAGAAAAAAAGAACACATAATTTCTGAGTGCTTTAAATTGAAATATATGTACCAGAATCAAGATAGACCTAACCCAAATGCTCTTATTTCTAAGAGGTCAAGTCATGTATTGAAAACAATACATTTGTTGGGTTTGATAAACCTCAGTCTGATTGTGTTTTGGAGAATTTGAACCATTCATGTTGAAGGATTCTATATCAATCTTGGGTGATTTGGCCAATCCTATCCTTATTAAAATTTTTTAAGGGATACAGCTTCTCAGTCTTTTAGTTTTAGGTGTTTCCTTCCTTATAAGAAGACCAGTTCTAATGAGTATTCTTATTCAGGGAGTAAAGTGTGGCTTTGTTAATGTTCCTCTCCATTCTGTTAATTTGTCATCAGGCCCTGTGACTGTTGGTGTGGTGTATACTTTATCCATTGAGGGTGTTCATTTGTTGCTAGGCAATGACTTAACTGGAGACAAGGTTATGGTTAATCCACTTGTAACTGACAAGTGTTCATTGGATCAGAAAGTTGATCCTATTGAAATCCCTGATTTATTCCCAGCTTGTGCAGTTACAAGAGCTATGGCAGAGAAAGCTCTTGATAATGATTTTGATAAGGACTGTGTTCCTTTAGCTGATACATGTATTGGTCATGTTTTTGATAAAGTCACTTTCACTTCTAATTTGGATCCATCAAAAGGTATTGATCATAGTGATCCTCTTTTGAATACTCATTCTCTTTTATCTGATGACATTCACTTGTCATTGAACAGAAGGAGTGTGAGATCTGTTTGTTTCAGCAGGCTGTTAGTGAAATTGAAGGAACTGAAGTACCTGTCTGTTACTTCGTTAAAAATGGAGTTCTTATGAGAAAATAAAGACCTCCTGATGTACCTGCTAGTGACAAGTGGTCAGTAAAATATCAAATTGTGGTTCCAAAACCTTGCAGATAGTAAATACTTTGTTTGGCCCATGAAACTCCTCTGGCTGGTTATTTAGAGATAAATAAATTGTATCACAAGATCTTGACTAATTTCTATTAGCCAAAAATCAAAAGTGATGTGGGAAAACCAAATCAAAAGATACCTAAAGCTCATTTGCAAACAATTCCTGCAGATGATGAACCATTCAGTAGAATTATGGTAGATTGTGTCGGTCCCTTACCAAAGACCAAGGCGGGTAGTCAATTTTTGTTGACCATAATGTGTGCATCAACATAATACCCAGAGGCAATTCCTCTGAGGAATAGTAAAACTAAAAATATTGTAAAGGCTTCAGTAAAGTTCGTTACTCAATTTAGCCTACCCAAATTTGTCCAATTGGATCAAGGGTAAAATTTTATGTCTGGAATTTTCCAGCAAGCAATGCATGAATTGAGCATTCAACAGTTGAAATCTTTTGCCTATCCTATCAACTTGAGAGCCAATGTGCTTTAAAATGATTTCATCAAACCTTGAAAAATATGATGAAATCATATTGTTTTGACACAGGTACAGACTGGGATGAAGGCATACATTTACTTTTGTTTGCAGTTAGAGAGTCCATTTAGGAGTCTCTTGGGTTTAGTCCTTTTAAATTGTTATTTGGACACACTGTGCATGGACCTTTAAAGTTATTGAAAGAGAAACTTCTTTTAAATGAAGAATCAGAACTTAATCTTAATGATTATGTTTCTGATTTTAAATATAATTTGTCAAAGGCTTGTGAGGTCACAAGAGCAAATTTGCACTCTACTCAATCAAAAATGAAGATATAAGAATTCAAGAGATAGGAGTTTGAAGTCTGATTTTCATGCCCATGCCACAAAATCCTCTTCAGGCAAAATATTATGGTCCATACACAGTTGAAAAGAAAGTAGGTGACTTAAATTACATTATAAATACTCCAGATAGTCATAAACCAAAACAATTGTGCCATATCAATATGTTAAAAGAGTATGTTGAAAGAAATAGCCAGGCCAGTCATGAAATTTAGTTGTACCTGTCCCATCAAAGGAAGATTCATATGAAGGAATTCAGCTGGATTCTACTAATCTTGGAATAAAAATTATGCAGAATTCAGAAGTTATGGAAAATTTAGATAAGAAAAAAGTGAACTTAAACAATTTTCTGAATATAAGCACATGTTTCCAGACATGCCTACAAGGACAAACAAATTTTTTTACAACATTGAAATAGTAAATTTGAAACCCATTTTATAGAGCCCAGTAAGAGTGATTGGAGATCACCATGCATTCTTGTTCCGAAACCGGATAAAACTTTCCAAATGTGTATGGATTATAGGAAGGTGAATAGTGTGACAAAAACAGACTCGTTTTCCACTGCCAAGAATTGATGATTGTATGGACAAAATTGGAAATGCCGAATACGTCACTAAATTTGACCTTCTGAAGGGTTTTTGGCATATTCCCCTAATGGAAAGAGTAAAAGAAATTTTAGCATTTGTGATTCCAGATGGACTCTACCAGTACAAAGTGATGCCTTTTGGGACGAGGGGTTCTCAGAGTACTTTTCAATACCTTATGAATATGATTACTTCCGATCTAGACAACTGTGATGCATATATTGATGATGTCATCATTTACAACAACACCTGAAGTTCTCGACAGACTCACAGATGCACATCTGACTATTAATTTATCTAAAAGTGAGTTCTGCTGTGCAAGTATTACTTTTCTAGGACACAGTGTGGGACATGGTCAGATTAAATTTATATATGCCACGGTCAAGGCTATTACTGAATTTCCAGTACCTGTCAATGGAAAACAGCTGATGTGATTTTTAGGTATGGCTGGGTACTATCGCAAATTGTTCTAATTTTTCTGAAGTTGTTGAACCTCTGACAAACTTGTTGAGAAAGAAAAACAAATTGCTTTGGACTGAAAATTGGCAAAAGGCTTTCGATAGATTAAAAGCCTTGAAAGTGCACCAGTTTTAACGTTTCCAGATTTCAGTCAGCCATTCAAACTATCTGTAGATGCGAGTGATGTTGGGGTTGGAGCAGTTTTGCTTCAAGATGACCAAAATGGTGTTGAACATCCAGTGTTATTTCTCTAAGAAATTAAATAAACACCAGAAAAACTACTCAACAATCAAGAAGATGTGCTTAGCTTTAATGCTAGCATTACAGCAGTTCCCAGTTTATGTTAGCACGTCTCCTACTCCGGTTGATGTGTTTAGTGACCACAACCCCCCTCACTTTCATTGGAAGAATGAAAAATAAAGATCAGAGGCTGTTGAGATGGAGTTTCTTTTTGAAAGAATACAATCTTAATATCAGGCATATAAAAGGAAAGGATAGTTTAATTGCAGATAAATTTTCCTGTGTGTAGAAATGTCATTTTCATAAATTCATAAGAGTTCATCTTATATGAATGTATACTTTGTAGAATTTATATCTGGTATGAAAAAGAAAGTTTTATTATATAAATATTTCTTTTTTCTTTATGTGGGAAGTTGTTATGACCCTTTAGTTTAAGTGTGTGTGTGTGTGTGTGTGTGTGTGTGTGTGTGTGTGTGTGTGTGTGTGTGTGTGTGTGTGTGTGTGTTAAGGAATCAGTTCTGTATAAATCTTGTTAGTGGAGCTAATTTTATTTCATTTTCTGAAAAATTGTTTTTCTGGAGAACAACATTACTGATTTGGACAAGGACATTTATTTCAGTTGCAATCATTACAGATTACTGTTTATATGTACTACATGTAACAGGCATAGACTGAAAGGGTTTTTGTTGTTTTTATTTTAAAAAAATAATTTTTTTCAGATTACCAAAAATTGTGTTTTTTGAAGCAATGTCAGGGGTTTAGAATCTTATTTTTAGCAAAGCTTTCATTTGATAAAATCAGATCTCAATTTCACCTAGGACAGTGGTGATTTGATTTAGATTGTGCCATTTTGAGGCATGTATGTTAACAGCTTGAAAATACATTGACTCTTTTCATCAAAGTGATCAAAGTTTCCCCAGACAAACAATTTTTTTTTCTGACAAGCCCAAGGGCACCTCACTTTTTATTTTTTTAACCCAAACTAAATTTAGAGAGACCCTAGTTGTTGTGCCATTGGACTTTTGTGTAGCACTGCTGGTGTAGATTAAAGATCTGTGAACTGATTGCTGCATTTCACTTACCTGGCACATTTAACACTTTTCCCAGGATTTAAAATATCCAACAGTTTGTCTGGAACAATGCCAACTTTTAGTCTAGGCCTAGCATTTGTGTATCCTAGAGCTGCTTTTTTTCAGGAGCACTCTCCTAATATTCCTTTGAGAAATGTATTGAGCACAGAGTGCTGTATGGTGTTGCTTTGAAATCAACTTGCTTGCAATAATGTATCCTTACTTTCTTTATGTCTGCATCTTTTGGAAAAGAAAAAAAAATATTGTCCACAACCATTTCTTAATGTGCTGTTATACCAATAAGCAGCGCAAAACGGTATTTTCTTTTACTCTGGCAACTGCCAGTCCAGATGCTGGATTCAATGTTGTGTGGTCACATCACAAAAGTAACTGAACAGGCATGGAAAATTTGCATATAAATTCATCACCTTGAAGATATGTCAATATTTAAATATTGGCATTATAGTCACAGATGATACTTCAGAATAAGTTTTTTTTTTTTTTCTATAATGCTTTTATTATTATTCTATATTTCCTTTGATTACTGGTTTCCTTAAAGTTTACTACAAGCAGTTGCAGCTTGTGTCCACACCTCTGTGTACATTGTGTTATGGTTCTTAATGCATATGGTCAGTTCATGTGAGATTATGTTAGAGTTTGTTTAAGGGTATTATAAATATTTTTACAGTTATTGAATATCTGCAGGGTAAATGCTTGGGTGGGGTACTTGCATGAAAATATGGAAGTGATATTTATTCCATGTATCATTAAAATGAAAGATAATGCAATTTGTCCTCAGTATTATTTTTATAGAACAATCTGCTTGATGCTCCCAATAAGCAAAACAATTTACATGCCATATTAATAATAAGATAATGGGATGTCCTAATTTTTGTCTTTTGTGAGCTAATAGATAAATTACCTTCTTATCTTTGGTTTATTCAGTACTTTTGAGTAGCATATCATTCAGACATTGACTTTTGTGACAATTTTGATGTCAGATGATGACATTTTACAAAATTAAATCTTCAGATGGATTATTTTTTTTCTCTCAGATTTTTCATCTTTTGAAATTAGTACTCCAACCAGAGAGAAATAAAGGGTTGCTCCTACCACATTTTCCTCTTATGTACCCCCCATACTCTGTTCTAGCCTCTGTCACTAAAATACTTTCTCAGATCTGTGATATGTTCTATTTATTTTATATTCTCTAAACAGGGGTCAAGCTAAACTTAAATGTTTGGGAGTAGTGACTTCTTTTGATCAGAATGGGGAGAAGTGGGAGATAAACAAACAGAAGTGGAAGCTAAACAGGGAGAAGTGAGAGCTAAGCAAGAAATGTAATATATATATATATATATATATATATATATATATATATATATATATATATATATATATATATATATATATATATATATTGTTTATGTGCACTTTTTCTCAGTATGCTTTTAATAGTTTTAAGCAATGTCTTATTTTCGACCCTTTGCTGGACAGCATGTATGAGCTCTTGAGTAATACAGCCACAATCATTTAACATCTTAATCCTGTTCAGATTACTTTTGATGTACATAGCATAGCCTCTAATCCATCTTGAAGAGGTTAAGCACCAAATCAGGACATAACCTTGCACAGAGAATCAGTGTTTTTATGTTAACTGTTTTATGAAGAAAATCCAACAGTTGTTGAATTCAGACACTAATCCTCTACCTGCTCATAAACTCATTCAGGATGGTTCCACAAGAGGGGACTCCATATTTCGTATGCTGGAGAGACTGCACGAACAAAAACAGGCTATAGCTGTATACAATCAGGAGAACAGATTTCAACATTGACAGCAAACCAATGATAAAGTTGTTAAAATTGTCAGGCCATTTCAACAGCAGACTAAAGAAGCTTCTCTGTCATCTGCAACTTGAGGAATGATCATACCCGGAATAAGTCCGTTACAGAGCTTCTTGGAACACTCTGGAGATGATGCCTGTTACCAAAAAATGATATGTGACATGATCATTGATTTTAACAGACATTTTGCACACTCCGTCTCTAATAAGGTGTGTGCTCTAGCAATTGTACTTGATCTAACTTGTAAGTTGCAGTTCTTTGTCAATGAGGAAGTTGATGCAGTGAATAATATGCTTCTCACTGAAGCACAGGATGTTATTCAACAAAGAAGAGAAAGACTTGCACAAGGAAATCCAACTTTTGTAGCAAGAACACCAGCAGCTACTTTTGTAGAAAATGCGGATGCTGCTGCTACATTTTCAGATATGCAGCCAGTACTTTATGGTTCAGGTTTGTCTCACAGCTATTAGGCTTCATCTTTAGTTCTGGAAATATTTTGGCAAGAATTTGTTCAATCTGGTCCTGCTCATGATTCCATTGGCTGCTGTCTTTCATCATGAGCTGTATTTCTATTTAGCTGAACCTCTTCAACCTCGTTATTCTCCTCCAGTGGATCCAATTGCCTACTGGAAGATCAAGGCAACCAAGTATCCCATTCTGTCACTTTGTCAAATTTTTTGACCTCCCCACCATCAAGCATTGAAAGTGAGAGAGAGTTCAGGGGCAGATAAATGATGACAAGCAGTCTCTCTTGTCACCAAACAAACTTGAAATGTTATTATTTCTTAAAAAATATGGATATGATACAGAAGTAAGCTGAAACTGAGTGAGTGACCTATTTTTGATAAATAAATATTGACTGATTTCATAAAATCATTTTTCTTTTTTCATTGTTTAATAAGTTCTATTTGATATTTCAAATATCAATTTAGTTTAAGAACTTTAATTACTAAATGGTTAATATTCAACTAAGGGCCTAAAGCTGGCTGAGTTTTTTGGCACTTTTTGTTTTCTTTTAACATTTTTAATTTCTTTGCCATTATGACATTAATTTGTTTTCTTCCAACTTTGCAAGCATCGGTTACTAGTTGTAGGCTCAAAATTTGTAGCTAATTGACAGTGATTGTGAACTTTATAGTTAAAAAAACATGTTATGCAGTCAGTTATTCTTATCACATACTGTACTTTAATAAATTAATAGATACTCCTAGTTCAGCATAAGCCTTTTTCATTTCTTGAAAACAACCTGACCTGGACAAATTTAAATGAATTAAGTTAATTCATTTAAATTTGTTAATTAACTTAGAGTCTCAATTCTTGGTGATTTAAAAAAAAAAACATGATGTTATGTCACGCTGGGGCCTGGGGGGTGGTTACCGCTGGTTGCCTGACTGCAGTGACTGGTTGGGGTGGGTGGGCAAAAACTTTTGACGCAATGACCCTAATAAATTCAGTCTCATTGAGATATTTCAATTTTTGAATGCATTGTGGAGTTTTGGAGCAAAATGTCTAAATAAGTCTTGAAACATTCAAAGCAAATAGCAATGCAAAACATAATAAATTTAAAAATTTCAAGATGCGAATAAAAGATTAAAGGTTTAAAAGTATAGGTAGAAAACTAGTAGTTTGACAAATCATAATAATGACCAATTGATCATTCATCAAAGAAGTTAACAATCGTCCTTCAATAATTGTTATTACAAATCATATTATCATAATTTATGCTAATAGAATCAGCACTTCTTGTGCATATTCAACTTGATTGCTTCCAGAGCAGAGTATAGACTTCAAATTCAATGAATTCATTCACTGCAAATGCAATATCAATTAACATTGTAAAATAAACTTACAGTTAATAAAACTTATAAAATTTAAAATTACAGTTATACAATATTCGCAAACAATAAAAATTGTCATAATAATGTTGTACACTGTATACACATACACTCTGGTATGTGAACTGGAAGTTTCAATTGATCTTTGTAAGTATTTAGATATTTTGTTTCTAAACTTATATATAGCCTATTACATTGGTGAGTATCCTGGTGAGTATCCGCTGTCTGACAGTGTGAATGAGTGTATAGGTATCATACTGTAGGACAGTGGAGACACTTGCCATCTGTCGAGTATGCAAATTGATTTATAAATAATGCAATAAATAGGTAATTCAAAGTAAATATTAAATTAAATTTAAATTAATAAAAGTTAATTATTAAATAGAAATTATACCCTCTGGGCCTTTGCTGGCCTAGCACTAAAATACCGTAGACTAAGACTTGCAAGCAGTGATGGTTTCGTGTAAGCAGTGACATCAGGATCTGGCAAATATTGCCCCAACTATCTGGATCCCTGTATCCAGTGGCAAAATACACATCTTGTCACCCCATAGACTTTATTTAGAGAAGGTAACTCGTTTAGTTAAAGAACTAATCTACCATGAAACCTTAATATTAGCCCAAATGAGTGAAAGTTGTTTAAATGTATGTTAACTTTTTACATTGTTGGCATTGTAGAGGAAAATTTACTCTTTGCCTTGCTCACTTCAACTGTGCTTTAAAAAGCAAACCTTGAGGAGAACATTAATTATGGGAATCCCTGCTTGGAGTAGTCTCCACTAATTCCAGCTTTTCAGGGCATATGTTCTGACTTTATGTCATCATTACTGTCCCAATTTCTAACTCCAAATGTCAGATGCCTTGTAATTGAGGAACATTATTAGTTTTACATTACATTGTTTGAAAGTCAGGTCTACACTGGTGGCTGCATTTAACTTGTACCTAAGTATTATATTACTATGAGACTAATATTTTTATGCTGTTCTGTTGAAAATATTAGAGTATTTAATAAGAGATAGTAGTAGGAGAAAGTAAGAATCCGAGCTCAACAACCCCCTCCAGACCTCCAAACAAATACAAAATACCTAGGTAACGTAATAGAAAACCTATTGCAATCAATAATTGCGTTAAGAATCCGAGCTCAACAAATACAAAATACCTAGGTAACGTAATAGAACACCTGTTGCAATCAATAATTGCGCTAAGAATCCGAGCTCAACAACCCCTCTAGACCTCCAAACAAATACAATAGAACACCTGTTGCAAAATACCTAGGTAACAGGTAAAATTTAATTACGTGATCTTCCAGAATAAGCAGAATGATATGTCAGACTCAATTTTCCAAATCATTACGATTTAGCAGAGCGTGGCGATTGTGGACTAAATTACGCATTAGAATTCCAGTAAGGTAAGTGGTGTTATACCTCATTACCAACTGTTAATGTCTCAACTGTAGATATCAAAAATATTTCATTATCATGGTAATAGAGGCTAAACTTTACTTTACCGCTCACATAACGACGGGACTCAAACAAATCTTTTATTTGTGATTTGTTAAGAGGGTATTTTTTGTCGATAAAATACACCTTTGACCGATCAAGATCAATTGTAAGTTTGGTGTATTTTTGCTGACTAATCGGACAGTGAAAGTTGTTAAATTCCGCTAGCAACTTTTGATACAATTGTTCGAGATAATTAAAATACTCGCTGTCATCAGATCTGATGAGCGAAAGTTTTAACTTGTCACGGGTACCACTAAAGCATATGCCTGATGTTTCATTATTAATTTCAACTGTCAATGGTTTGCCGTCCATCATTAGATATTTGATTTTGCTACTGTAGCTATTTGTTACTGTCAAATTTTCAAACATTATTTTTAAAGTTTAGATAAAATTTTAGTTTGCAAAGATAATGTCAAATATATCTCTATCATCATGACAATACCCAAGTGCAAATGTATCTACCCCATTTTCGCAATAACGTTTATCATCAAAATTGCTCAAACCGCGTTTGATAAGGACATCTGTTTCGAGCTTATGATGATTTGTCCGAATTGACATAGCTCTTATAAAACTAACACCGCCATCAAGCGCGTACTTGTAGTCATCAAATTTTATAAACTTTTTAACAAAGTCACGAGGCAGACCTTTTGCTTTTTTTGTTATTTTATTATTGTCTAACAATACGGCATACATTTTACTACGTAATCCGATAAAGTATTTGATAGCGCTCGAGTTCATTTCATCTTTGAACTTACCAATAACCTTTTTATTTGTGTCGTCATGAAATTTACTGTCACGTGGGTAATCAGAAAGATCAAACAGATATCTATTATCATGCATGTCCTGATAGATGTCCTCACATTCGATTTCATATACGAGCGAATCAGTATCAGTAAATAATAATCTACTAGCCGGCCATTGATTTTTAACAAAATTATAATGAAAATCGTACATCAGCCACTTTGATAAATCTAACACTGAAGCTCCAACATAGATCGGCTTGTTTAGTTTTAGATTTGTTTTTCTTCTTTGTATCGCAACAAGATTCTCATTAAATATTTTCATGCTCACAAAATCATCGTCTGACACAAGTTTGTTTCTGCGATTGACATCATTGACTAGTTCGATATTTACGCGTTTCCTAATATTCTCCATCGTCTTACCAAAAACGGAATTGTTCATCAGTTTGAAAAAGTTTTTCTCAAAATCAGTTTTTGCCGCAGCTCTTCTTGTAGTGTTTGAGTTAATATAACCTCTCATCCACGGCGACTGATTAAATTTTAGTACGCGATGAACTTTTCTCAACACGAGACCAGCATCGACTGCTTGTTTTAAAGCTTTGTAATGCAAAACATAATTACGTTTATGAAGCAAATTTGGTACTAGTTTCTTTACCATGGAATGTTGCCTTGGTGATGCTAACGCTTGTTGTTCTTCTGATAACAAACTATAATCTATAACCATCGATTCCGCACAGAAAGGATAATCGTTATGCTAGTTTGTGTAGCGAAGTTGGATAATCGAGATCAACTTCAACGAAATACGAAACATCGTCGGGTATCTTTTTTTCTGTCTCTGATAGAAATTGATCAGCCGTGATCCAATGAAAGCCACCAAGACAACATTGGTTCTGCCATCGAATACCCGTACAAGTTATTGCAATCTAGATAAACTATATACTTCGAAGGAAGGTCAGGATTATACTCTTTCAAATATTTGTTGTTTGCTTCAGCATATTTCTTCGTTATCACGCTAATACCGCCTCGGATACCTTTTTCAATAAAATTGAACATATCAACATCAGTCAGTAATTCCAACCTTACCTTACTAAACTTTAACAGAGCATCCCATGACAGTCCGGGGGCAGAATAATACCAGCAAGGATCTAGTCCGTAATTATTATAACTCACTTCTCGAAAACTTTCAAAAACATCTGCTAATAATAACACGTCAGTTTTCAAATACAAATCGTGATAATCACCAAAAGTCTCACAATCAAACTCTTTCCAAATATCTTGTGCATACTTGTACTCGTCATCAGTTATATTTTCTTTTTTAAGTTGCGAGTAAAATTTGTCTTTGCTAGGTAAAGATGTTTCATCAAATTTACTCCAATCGTCGAGATATTTGTATGGAAAAACTCCTTTTTTAGCTAATAGATTAAATTTATCTCCAAAACAGTCTCTTAGGTTATTAAATTTACTACAACCTTTTACTAACTCATCTAACGAGTCTGCCATAAACTGCAGGCTGTCAATAAAACGCAATTTACCTAGCGTAACTGACATGTACTTTTCAAAATTATTTGGGATGCATTTGATGATGTTATCGAGTTTTAGACGAGATTTTATATCAAGATCACCAAAAGCTTCTACTATAATGTGACTATCATATCCTCGAAAATTGTGAAGAATAACTGGAATAAAATCTGGAGCGTGAAATTTTAAATTACACTGGTCATGAGCCGCTCCACGATACTGTCCGGTCAAATGGCAATGGTCACGTACTTTTTTGTTGTCAGGGTCAAAAGCTTTTTCACAAATATAACAAATTTTCGCTTGCTCGTGATCAGATTCTTGTTGAGGTGTTAATTTTAACATTGGAGTTACTTTTTTCAAACGATAAGTAATATTATCAACTTCATTAATCAACTGCTTGAGAAGCCAGACAGCTGGATTTTTACCACGATAGAGTTGGATTGGTTTAGATAACCTCGAATCAGCGCAACAAACTACCTTGTACGCTACTCCGCATGGAACATGATTTTGAATTTTTCTTGTACTCGATTGGTTAGGATCATTTTCTACGCCAAGTACAGGTTGAAGTAAGCATTCGAAATCGACGTATATGACGAAAGGAATTTTTAGTTTATGATTATGATGGACAAACTGTAACACGCTATCTTTTTTAGATGGCATTGTTATTCTTTGTACGTCACTACAGTACTGCAAATGCTTTTGTAATGTTTCATTGTCTCTACAACCGTGCAAGCAGCGATAACAAAAGAACTTTTTGTTGTTATTTTTATTATACTGTCTTCCAACTAGTCTGTTAAAGTTTTTGATCCAAACGTAATGATTTTTATAAAACAGTAAATTGATAGTCGATTGTGAAGCTTTTCTGAAATATACCTCGGATAGACATTTTCTTTTTCATCTAATCCGAAAACGTTAATCGAAACATTATTTTGCTTTTCAAACTTTGGTATTTGATTTTCTGCCACTGGAAAGTCAATACCAGCACAATTTAATCTTGACACGTGACTGATATACTTCTCAACACGATCAGCATTTTTTTCTGCTGGAAATAGCGCGGAAAGAACAGCCCATTGGAAACATTTGCTATCGACGTTTTTTATGTTTATACAGCACTGTTTATTTTTTATTTTTGGTGGCAGGTCGATATACGAACTACCGCGTAATGCGTCATATTTCATCGTGTGAAACAAAATTTCCTTGATCATTTCAAACTTCCAACCCGAACCTAATTCGGTAAATTCTTCTATTTTTTTCCAAATTTCTTGGTGTATTTCATTAGATAGTGACAAAAGATCACTACCAAGTAAAACACGTCTAGATTTTGCGTTGATGTAAGGGTCTGCAATTTCCTTGTTAGTAGATTCTTCCGTCACAAGTAGTTTTGAAAATATAACGTGATATTGCACTAACAATCTTAGACCCTTGTGTTTTTCAAGCTCACGTTTTACAGTCGTCTGTAGCAGATGAAAGAGATTTGTTTCAGAAAAATTTACTAAAACGTTTTGATTATCAAACTGATAACTATTGTCAAAACCTGTAAAAGCAGTCGCTATTTTATCAGGTTCTCCCATAAGACTTCTCTTGGCTATATCACGCAATTTCAACATCGCTATACTATAGTCTAATATCTAATTGATAATTTACCGCACACTGCGCATGCGCTAAACAACAATTAGAGATAAAAAATATCACCTATAATATAATGACAGTAAATCTGACAAGCGCACGTGAGCAAGAGGTATATCATGTTTATCCGAAGTACAATATGTACGCTGGAAATGCACTTGGTTCGGTTATTAATATCATTACTGGAATATCTGTTGGTAAAGCAACGCCAGCGGGTTATACGATTAGTGTAAAGGGAGATAATACTGAAAGAATTACGATGTTTAGAAAAGATTTTATTTACACGTTATTTTGCGATGACATTCCAGAGGGGAAACGAGTATATCATTATAACGGTAAAGTCACTGATGATAATATTGAAAATTTATCCTTACAAGATGAGTTTCAGCCGCATCCGGTCTTTGATTTATACGAGGCTAACGATCGCGGTATTATTAGAAACAGAAAAACTAAAAAAGTTCTTAGTTCTATGAACAATATGGGATATCTTATAGTAACTGTTAGAGGAACATCGACAGATCGAGTTTGTTATACTGGTCATAGGTTTGTTTACGAGGTGTTCAACGGATCTATACCCAATGGTCTGGTTATTAATCATATCAATAATGTAAAAACAGACAATCGATTGGAAAATCTGGAGCTAGTGACCCAACAGGAAAATGTGAGAAAAGGACGAGGTGGTGGTATTAATTTTAGATGCCCAATAAAACCTGTTATTTCGTTAAACCTTGAAACGGATGAGGAGATCAAATTCAAATCAATTACAGCTGCGGCGAAATATTATAATATAAATCCCAGAGCAGTAAAATTTGTAGCTGATGGAGCAACAAAATCAGCTTTTTCAAACAAATATGATGCTAGTATTATTTTTAGATATGATGATTAATAATATTTTGTAATTCGGTTTTAGTCAAACAATGATGAGCAAATGCTATAATATCATCGCAATCAAATTTTAGCGTCGTTACTGCACTTTCATTAATTTTATTTTTTTCTGCTTCTGTTAGTAATATTTTATGAGAATCACCTTGCATTACAATAACGTCAACGGAATATGAACTATAACCTGACAAGCATTTTCTTACCGCTTCGGTCAGTTCGTGGTAGTTTATTATATTAACTTTTTGGTGATATTTGACCTTGTCAGTCATCTTATAACAACAAATTAGATAAAAAGTATATTATAATATGGATATGATGAAACGACTTGCTAGCGATAAGGTCTCCACAATCTCTAATGATATGATAGACAAATCCATTGGTTATAACGAAGATGATATTTTATATAACAACGAATCTGATGATGATGAAATAGTCACCGTCGTTAACAGATATAATTATAGCAGACCAACCACTGGAAAATATAATGTCAAGTATCACATTGCTAAAAAAATTATAAAATTTAATTTTACCGTTACCGAACAGCAGGTATTTTTACAGTTAATCAGACCTTTTTTAAACATTAAAATTCCAGACCGACAGAAAAATATAAAATTTGATTTCATCTTTGTTAAGATTTTTAATCTTATGACGATCTCTGACGATCGCAGACAATATCTAATATCATTATGTAAACCAGTAAAATGCAAATCTATCAAACGAAAGTATAAGGAAATTTATAATAGCATTATTTCACAGTCGATAAAATCGACCGGGTTGGAATCCAACTGTTAAATTTATCACTATACCCACGCCATTTGACTAAACTTTTATCTCCTTTTTTCCTAATCACTTTTTCGATAACGAAAACATCTTGTTCAGTTTTTTGTAGTTCTTGTTCGTAAAAACTACCTACGATAGGCTCACCTGCCAGATCTTTTAACGCGTACGTTACAGGTATTGTTAAGAGTACTTTATCAACAACAAATACTTCTTCGCTCCAGTTTGGAGTAAATCCTTTTTCAAATATCTTTTTAGTCAAAGAGATTCTAACTTTATCACCGACCTTAAATTTATGTCTGCGGTACATGTTTTCGTTTGCTAATATGGGATTTTTGATAGCGTCATTGGGTGACATTTTGATGGTTCGATGTTTCGTGTTATTATATTCGCCTACGATTTGAGAAAGGTCATCGATGTACCTGTTAGTGTTTTTAGCTGTCATATGTTTATGTAATTTTTCGTTTAGCGTGCGATTAAATCTCTCGACAACAACGCTTTTGCCTTCGTTTCCTGTAACGTATTTTTGAATATTATTTTGTTCTAGAAACTGTTCAAACTTTTTGTTAAAAAACTCGGCTCCATGATCAGTCCAGATTTTGTTTGGTTTTCTTTCGGTACTCGTTATTATCTGTTTTAGCGCATCAGTGATTGACGTTCCTGTTTTATCTGAAACTGGCACACTAAAAGCGTATTTACTGAAAACATCTATAACGTTAAACAAATACTTCTTTGGAGCGCCATCAGCGCCAACGTTAAACTGAGCCAGATTAGATACATCTACCAAATCTATTGCCCAGATATCATCTACAGCGTTTGCAACAACTTTGCGTCTCGGAAACTTTTTTTTTTAGGTCTGTGCAGCTCGACTGCAAGATCATCGTATAATTCTTTGCCGAGTCCGAGTTTATATTTTGCTCCTATCATTCCTTGAACAAATCTTCTATCAAAACGTTCTCGTAGATTTGTTGGCTCCATATCATGTAATTCGTCTAACATTACTTTATCACAATCTGCTTTCGAGTTTTCATGATCACGATAACAGATATCGTGACGCATTGCTATTGCATCCACTTGATTATAAGGCTCTTGTCCTGGCAATGGATTGTCGTTTTCATCTAGTTGTTGGTCTAGCGGATTGTAAGGACCTGTATAACGATGACCTGGCAAAGTCCAACCGCCTTTTGGTTTTGGTAATTTACCAATTAGTTTATGTATATCTATACCTAACCCTATTATTTCTCTGTTGTTACAACGTTGACAGTACGTAATGATTTTATCTTGTTCTATGCAAAGATCTTTGTCACAATCACAATTGCATTTCATTTTATTTTATTTTGTTTCATAAGATTAATCGTCGATCAAGATAACTCTATCAACGCTAGATCCTACTTGTTTTTTCAAAAACATACTTTTCTTTCTACCACAGATTGCACAAATACTTTTTAACATCGTTCTATTATTTTTCGTTTTTTCCGTCATCTCATCCTTGTTCTCTGTTTTAGTTTTGCATTTGAGACAGTATGTTGACATTATTATATCAAGGAGTTTAGATAAAATTGATTGCAATATTATCATTCGCATGAGAAGGATGCTCATCAAATTGTAAAATAAACTTTAAAAAGTTTTTACTCCCAGAGCTTTTACTCCCAGAGTTTTTACTCCCAGAGTTTTTACTCTGGTGCATTTGTCTGACAAACATGATACAATAATAACCACAAGCTGATGTTCCAATCGGCTGTAGTTGATTAGACGAATAATTTATTTTATCAAATTTTTTAAAAATATATTTTTTTATGAGATCGCTTGGAGGAAGTCCGAACGAATCAAAATAATTGTTATCGTGGACAGCAACCCAGTGGGTGCCAGAGCCATCATTGAAGTTTTCAATATTTACAACACAAGAACCGCCTGTTGGTACGTCATCGAGTTCATCTTTGGAAAATACTCCTCGAAATCCAACAACGTCCTTCAATTTTTCAATGATGTCAAAATTGCTCAATAACGTCTGGTCCCTGGTAGAGTTAATCCGCGTCCGATTCCTAGTAAGTTTGGCAGCAGACTTCCCGCTAGTCCCGCTAGAAGTGGAGCGAAAGGAATAATTCCTCCTTGTTTTGTTTGTTTGCGTTTTGTTGTTTTCTTTTTTTTCGATGATTTTGTTTTTTTCGGCGACTTTTTCGTTGGCATTTTATTTTATACTATTACATAAAACTGAGTGACTATGTCACTGCCGATAGATTTGTTTGATACCACGACCTTCGACTGCTTTCTTCGTTGCGCCAGAGACTGCTCCTGACGCAGCCGCAAGTCCAAGTGTACCAAGTACTGGTAAAACTTTGCTAGCTATTATTGATAACGCTGGTCCAAAAAATCCACCTTCTTTTGACATTGCAGTTACCTGAGAAACAGATAATTTCAACACAAATGGTTTTCCTTTGTCGAGTTTATTGATTTGTTGTTGCGTTAGCATGACTTTTACTGCAATTTTATTTGAAGTTTCCGGAGAGATCATCAAAGAAACAGAGCTGCGTTTAGCAACAGCTGCTGATAATTTTTCAACTTGACCAGATGTTAGGTATATTTCTCGAGTTGTGTATTTGGTTTTCATAATGTTATATCCAAGTTGTTAGATTAAACTTGTACTGTCATTCTTCCTTTGATTGAATCGATGGTCAGAAATCGATCACTAACCAATAGCGCGTATACGTTATACTGTTCACCTGGCACAGCGCCCAGTGTCCACGTGACCTCAATATCTGCAGTCGATCCCACAACACGCTCCAAATGTTTTGATACGTCAAAATAAAAGATGGGATAGAGCGTTCGAAACTCTTCTATTGATATTTGAGATCCACTGTCCGCGTTCTGATATTTTTGCATTGCTTCCATAAGATACATGTACGGCCGAGAGATGTTTCTGGTGGCGTCTTCGGCAAAGTTACATTCGATTGCACGTTCGGGATACTGTTTGGAATTTACTCTCACAAATATTCGTCTAACGTCTGGGTTATCGAATATGGAGTTGTTTATTTCCTGATTGTTACGACGTGCTTGTCGTTGAAATACGACGAACAAGTGTCGCGGTAGTTGTTCGCTGGGCGTGGTCGTTACACGCCATGTGTAATCAGTCGCGTTGGGAATGGCTGTTTGATAAATCCTGTTCTGTTGGAAGTGTATCTTTTTTGTAAAGGTGGCTAGTAAAGATTCGAGCTCCATCATTTTAGCTAATGAAGGGACAACGCGAGGCATCCACAGTGCTAATCTTGTAATAGAAAACTGTCCCTCAGCCACTCCATCGGCGTGTATTATACAATCGTTTTGATCAGCTCGATCTAATATAAGCGTATGTTTTATTCCTCGAAACACTTTGTTATAATCACGGCAAAATCCAAAGATTGTACTTAACGGAAGCATCATCGTTATTTGGCGAGATTCTGCGGCAAACGCTTTTCGTTTAGCAAATCCTTCGTTAAAATTTAATCGTCGTAGATTTTTATTTGCGCTTCTTATTGCATTCGCTACTATAACACCACCAGCTGCATCTGCGGTTAATGCTGGAACAGTATGTTGTGCAGCTGCATTAGCTCCAGCTGGGTTTAGAATAAGTCTGTTTGCAACATCAGCATCAGCTAGCTCTCCAGTTTTAAACTCGTTCGACACAGTTGTCCCTAGTCCAGTATCTTTGAACCACATCATATTTGTGGCTATTGATCTGGAATAGTCATCGCTAAACGAAACGATGTTTAGTATTGTACTCGCTATGGGTAAGTGCATTGAAATATCTTCTACGGTTTGATTGGCCAGTTGGTATCGTGCACTCTTAAACAAGCTCCAACCATTATTGACGAGAGCGATTTCTGCATCAGCTGCAATATCACCACCTATCACAGTTAATATTTGACCACGCACTTCTAACATTGCCTTATGGGGTAGTAGAAACACGTCCTCGTCTCTTGTGTTAAAAGTTCTAACTCCGGTTTTATTCGGTTCGTTCGAGTTCTCATCGAGATACTCGACATACTCTAATTCTGTTACAGCATCGTCAGTATCAATTTCTTCTGCAAAGTCGAGATAGTTTTTAGCTGACATTTATTTTATAATCGTTACACAAAATTAAAAGGCAGCAGGGGTCATCGGTTTTGTTTTCTTTACAAGTTTACGTACTATTTCTTCACCACTCGGCGACAATAATTTTTTTGTTGTAGCTATCATAGCTCGTTTTGTTTCTTCTGTTGGCGCAATATCTGATATTACTCGTTTTATTTCTGATGGGGAAGGTCCTTTAATTTATCAGCAATCTTTTGCCCTACTGCAGTGCCTGCTGAAGATGCCGCCCCTGTAGCGAAAGCTTTACCGGCGTCAAGTGCAATGGGCGCTACTTTACGCGCGATTCCTGGAATATTCTCTGCAATTGTTGTAAATATATTTCCAAAAAATCCACCTACGATTTTTCTTCGATAAACTTTTCTTCGTCTCATTTTATAAAATTATGTACACAAAATCACATTCCTAGGCAGTGCGTAGGTGTAAGTAATACGTGACTATCTCGTTGTTCACGTCTATTTGTCGTCCAGATTGGTCTGTGAGTTGCATTGTAATGCTTGTAATTTGATTCTCAGGTGTTATTGGATAGTAGATAATCTGTCGCGGATTGATTTGCATGAGAGAACCCGGTGGGACTTCTGGTGAGAAACTGTAGATCGTTTGCCCGCGGTTGCCTTTTGACGTATAAGATCCAGATGCGATAGAGCAATTGATGAGTATTGTATTTACTTCTGTGATATCTACTGGTAGTTCTCCATCAAATGTCAAAGATTTATCTTCACCGGTGGTATAGTATAAAACTCTAGTAAAACCTAACATCTTTCCAAAACTTCTTTCTTCAAAGAGGACTTTCATATTTCTTTTCACTGTTATCCTAGCTCGTAAGGTGTTATAATTCGCCGCTAATTCGAAATTATCAGCATTCCCACCAGCTTTTGTTAGAAGCTCTTTTATTGTTCTGTTTAGATCAGTAATGTTATAAGCTCCTTGTGGAATCTGTAGTTTGTATTGTATATCAATAAACTCTTTTTGTGATGTTGGAGATTGTTTAACATTAACGATTAAAATTTCATCATTAATCCCAGTTTTAATATTCGGCATGGCGTTCCAACAAGTACAAGAAATTAATCCAATCTCATACTGTTTTGCAGGATCTAGTTCTATTGGTGGGTTGTAATTTACTGTAAAATTCGCGCTGTTTCCTGTTATTTGTGACGAATCAAGCAATAATGTTGTTTGCATTATACTAATATTTTAGATAAGATCGCGGTGTAAAATTTCGTACTCGGATGATGTTAGTAATCCACTCGATCTTAGATGATCAAGTATATCAATAATTTCGTTATCAATCTCTACACTTTCATTACCAGCTTCTTTAGAGGATATCAACAGCATTAGCCGATCGACTATGTCTGCGTTTGATGTAAAAACTTTAACTCCACCTCCTTTTTTTTCCGGTAATCTT
This sequence comes from Potamilus streckersoni, assembly GCA_016746295.1. Taxonomy (NCBI): domain Eukaryota; kingdom Metazoa; phylum Mollusca; class Bivalvia; order Unionida; family Unionidae; genus Potamilus; species Potamilus streckersoni. The sequence continues at coordinate 1,946,150 of JAEAOA010001995.1, forward strand.
TTATCTCGCATGTTTTCATATTGTTTGAGTAGTCTTTTAAAATCCCAACCTTTACTATAACCTCCTTCTTTATTTCGATATCGTTCTGATGTTTTTAGTAAAATTTCAGCCATAATTCCATCTCTAATATAATTGAGTAATGTTGGAATATTTTCTTCATCTTTTTGATCTTTAATTTCTTCATCAGCATGTAAACCATTTTTTATAATTTCTCTTAATTTTTCCATCAAATTATCATAGTTTTCTTTTGACCAATCTCGAATACTATTAATATTAGTGATATTATTATTTTCCATAAACTCTTCATACTCAACATATTCTATTTTAGACCTAGCTTGTCTTCTGTAAAATATGATAGTATCCTCCTCAGGAGGCATTATTTTTATCATACTTTCTTGTAACGTTTTTTGTTTCTCAGCTAATTCCTCAGTTTGTTCTGACACTTTTTCTATTAACCTCCTTAACTCGTCGGGATTAACAGCCTTTGTTGTTATAGCTTGCTGAAGTGCAAGAGGGTTGTTTATTAATCTATCATATTCAACCTGTCGTGCAGCAGGATCAGCAATGTTTCTTACAAGTTCGTTTACAATTTTTACAGTTTCTTCTTTTGATCTTTCTCCAAGTAAACCAAACAAACCCTTTTCTTTCATTTTTGCTAGTTCTTCCGGAGACAATGTTGGTATTTCTGGCTGCTTGCCAAGCATTGCCTCAGTAACAGGTTTGAAAAATTTGGTTCTTTCTTCTTCTGCTTGAACTTGTCCACGTCGAGCTTCTTCCACCTTTTTCTTAAAAGCCGCTCGAGTTTCGAGAAACTTTTTTAGTAATTCGATTTTCTGTTGATGTTTGTCCATTATTTTTATACGCTTTACAAAATTATATCATAGAAACGTCTCAAGGCAACAACGAAACATCTTGGTTGGATCACGCGCTAGCTTGTCAAATAAAAAGAAACTATATCGATCTTTAGTTGCTCGATGATATAATTCGATAAATTTATCTTTTGTAACATCACCACATTGTTCGTTTGCAATATTTCTCACATCCACATTATCTAGTCCGGGAAATAATATGAAACAACCCGTATTTCGCCTAATAAACCTATCAACATTATAAAAACCTTGGGCAAGATAAACAGAATTACATCTTTTATTACGTGATAGTGAAAAATATGATCTAATCTTGTTCATCTCCTCATTGTTTAGCGGAATATCATCAAAGACGATTATCTTATGCTCTGACGAATCGAGTTCGTTCACTGGAACGAGTTCTTCTGGTTGTTTTATCAAAAATATATCATCACCAATGCCAAGTTCATCACGAAGTTTATCATTATACTCGTTTAATAATTTGTATTTGTCTTGTTGGGGGTTAATGGTGTAAATATACACCTTATCATAGTTAAAGTTATTATTGAGTAAAAGATTTAATAACAAATTTGTTTTACCAGATCCAGTTCGCCCAACAATAAGATAATGACAGTCTGGAAGTTCATTGTTATGTTTATGCTTCACCAATCGCTCGGTGTCAAAGTTTATTATCTTCGCCATCGTATAATTTTATGTTATATTAATCCAACAATTTTGTGTAGAACGGTATGTATAATGAGCTACTATACAAAATTTGGAACATTAGCAGTAGATTTATTAACAGAAGGTTACCAGGGTGACTTATCCAAGTATGCGACTCTTGATAAGCTCAAAAATGAAATCAACAATTTGTTAAACGTTGCAAGTGTAGATCCAAATGAAGTTGTAGTTTTCCAGGACAAACAAGGACGATTAAAGACGAGTAATGTACAACTATCAGATGTACTAGTACGAAATCCTACTGCAGTTGCTAATAATATTGTTACTTTTAATAATCAAGGTAAGATAGAAGATTCGGGTAGGTCAGTTAACGATTATGTTAGAAAAGCAGGTGATTTATTTACGGGAAACATTGTTATGAACCAGAACAAGATCACATACCTTGGAAACCCAACTGAGGATAATGACGCTGCTACTAAGAAATATGTTGATGATCAGGAATCAAAGTACGTGTCGGTGCGTGGCGGTATAATGCGTGCATTTCTCAACATGAACAATAATGGCATCAATAATCTTAGAACACCAGAATCTGATTTTGATGCTGTAACAAAGAAATATGTTGATGATATCAACAATGAAATCACCAAGTTCAAAACTGATTTTACTAATCACATCACCACGTTTTTAAATTTTCGCAGAAACATAAACAAAACCAATAACGAATTTTTTGGAAGTCCGCCATCTGTTGATATTACACTCGATAATATTAACACAAAACTCAACGATATTATTAGTGGAATTCCTAGTATTGTTGAGAAAACGAGTATGATTAAAATTCCTCACAAGCAGATTAAAAATATTGTCTATACTGTTGCTTCTGGAATGTCTACTTGGTCGCCGCAAAATAACACTCTCAAACATACTGCAGAGGTCACTGGTGTGTATAGATTGTCCGTGTTGAGCAGTGCAAAGTTTAATATATTTACATTATTTCCATGGCGTCACTCGACTGATAATTTCTCTGGAACTGTGTCTATTGTGTTAAACAAAGATGTTGAAGAAACTTTTATGCTAATAGCAGATGACAAAAAATTAACTGCTGCGTCATATTGGTATTGTCTGGAATTTGTGGCTGAAACACCTCAACTAGTTACTTAATCAAGCCTGAGATTATGTGAACAAATATTATAATGAAAAAAAGTATAGTTGATTTCAATCATATTTCAAAAGATATTCCAGGACAGGATGTTGACGCACTAATACAATACTACAAATATTATCATAAAAAACTTTGGTGCGTTAAAAAATGTTACAAATATTATAACAAAATACTTCGAGTAATATCATATCTACCCTTGTTAATGACTAGTTCTGGCATAATTTCAAGTGGTATATCATTAAACCCGTTTTTGTTAATCATATCCGGTGTTGGTGTTTCTCTTACAGCAGCTTGTAAAAAAGTTGAACCTAAAATTTTGATAAAAAAGCACGGCTGCTTAACATCAATTATAACTTACAAAAAACTACTTGATCAAATAAGATCTTACCTACGAGGAGTAAAATATAGTATGGACGATTTAATACGTGAATTTCGTATTATTGACAACATGTTAACAGATATTCTACCCATGAGGATCAGCAAATATGAGAAAGATTATCAAAAGAAGTATGATATAACATAAAATTTTATATAATACCACTTACCTTACTGGAATTCTAATGCGTAATTTAGTCCACAATCGCCACGCTCTGCTAAATCGTAATGATTTGGAAAATTGAGTCTGACATATCATTCTGCTTATTCTGGAAGATCACGTAATTAAATTTTACCTGTTACCTAGGTATTTTGCAACAGGTGTTCTATTGTATTTGTTTGGAGGTCTAGAGGGGTTGTTGAGCTCGGATTCTTAACGCAATTATTGATTGCAACAGGTGTTCTATTACGTTACCTAGGTATTTTGTATTTGTTGAGCTCGGATTCTTAACGCAATTATTGATTGCAATAGGTTTTCTATTACGTTACCTAGGTATTTTGTATTTGTTTGGAGGTCTGGAGGGGGTTGTTGAGCTCGGATTCTTACTTTCTCCTACTACTGAGATATCATGAACATGTATGTGTTTTTAATAGATAATAGAATTAAGTATTAATACTATATATGTTAAACATTAATTGTTGCTATCTTAATACATGTGCATTATTATAATCTCCTTAAGAGGGTCTTAAGGGAGAATAGTCCTTGACTAATGAGTTACCCTCTATAAATGAAGCATTAATATTATTATTATTATTATTATTATTATTATTATTATTATTATTATTATTATTATTATTACACCAAAAGCATGGTATATAATTTAAGGTTCATGTTGTAATGCATTAAAGTTACACCTCTTTGAGCTCAGCTGCTGTATTAAACTAATAATTTGCAACAATATAGACCTAAATGCAATATGCAATTAGTTTATGTCTAATGCTTGCTTATTGGAAATAGTGTTAAAACTTTGAAAGTTTTTATAGTCACAAATCTTGAACATTTGTTGATATATTTAATTGAAGTTTTGGTATGTCATTACAATACATCAGTATGTTTTTATCTTGTTTTACTCTATCATGTTTGTCATGCTTTGCAGAAGCATGTTGTAAACAATTTCAATGTTTTGTGTTCAGATACTTGAATGTCCTTTGTGTAAAATAAAAAAACTGGCTTAGATTAATGTTCCATGAGTACAAGTGAAACTTCATATTTGTGAGTGTACCAATTAGGACCCCATGGATAATTTGCCTACTCATCTACATGTACCTGTGAGATGAGTGTAATAGCACTGTTTACAAGACATGCTTGTTCACATGAGGTATTAGAAATTTTCTAAGCATACTTTGCTGACAACATAATATTTACCTTCATTGGAATAAACATTATAAAAGAGATTCTGATTTTGCCATGATGCATGAAAGTTCACACACTTATTTGGCTTCTCTATGCCACAAGTTGAAATCTGCTAGAAACTTATTTTTTTCCCTTTAGTTTTACCTTGTTGTTGAAAAAAATTGCCAAAGTAAATGGGCAATATAGAAAATTTAGCTGTCATAGTATATATTTAGAAAGGTAAAAATTATACCTCAAATAATGATAATGATATTCAAAATGAGGCTTTGTTGTGGTCTCATCTGAGAGCAGTTTGAATATATACAAGTAGTCCTAGTATTAGGATGGCTGCCTTCTTGGATAGGTTAGTTTTTTTTATAGGAACATTAAAGGCTGTATAACTATATTTCTTAAAATATAGTCAAGACTTCTCACTTGTGGTAACTCATGGGAAAAGGCAAAACTGGGCATGCATACAGGTGTCACCTTTAAAAATTGGCTTGAAAACAAATACTGTGTACTGTGTACGAATCATTACTATATTATCAGGAATGCTTTGTGTGCACTATGTAACAGGAATGCTTTGTGTGCACTATGTAACAAAATCATAATTATGAATATAAGTTGTTCTCACAAATTTTTGTTTCACATAAAGATTACATTGTCCTGCTCAGTTGATTCCATCCTGTAAGTGAAATCATCACCAACTTAAAAATGTACAACAATTTAAGTTTATTCACAATATACAAACAGAATGTGGATGACTAAGTTGCTTAGCTTGCCAAGATCAAAAGACAGCTTATGAGAGAAGCTAGATGTGACCTATGAATTGTAATTTCTACTGCCTTTATAGACATCTTTAGGATGTTGAATGGGTATAAAAAAGGGTATACTGTAACTTGCGTTTCTTCTCAAAAATGAACACTTGTTCAGAGATAGCTTTAATTCACAGGCTGATAGATGGAGATACATGCATCCAATTATACTCGTCAGAATTACAACCATCCAGCAAGTGAATTACTGAAACCCTTCTTCACCCTAATGATCAAAATTGCCTTTTCAATATAACCTCTGGACACCTATGAGTTACTGTTGTTGTAACTGGAGATATGAGCATAAGAAAAATGTGAAATGTTTGCACATTGAGTAACATAATATTCCTTTATCTGAACACTGCCTTGAACATGAAGCAACTCTTTAGTTTTTATAGAATGAACAGTCAGTATAGATTTGCTTTGTGACAGCTTAAAGCAGGGAGAAACCATTGTTTGACTAGAAAACACCTGGCAGCTTTCCATGAAAGGTGGTGACTATTACATATTGGACATTTATAAAGGAAACTTATCTTGTGGGAAATAAGAATCATCATTGTGAACAGGTGACTACTTGGTAAAGATAATCATTAGGGTAGTATATATTTTATTCAATATTAAACAAGTCACTTTTGAATTATTTTTATAATACAGTGTGATCCCACTATAACACAGTAGTTGGGAGCCATAGAACCTGACCATACTAAACCGAGTTATTAGCAACCAGGTCAGTTGGCTAAAGCATATACCCCCAAAAATTATGTGTGTGTGTGGGAGGGTAATAAAAGCAGGTGCAAAAGTATGTGCTTCATTGGCAAAGTTATCTTAAATCAAATGAGAAATATACCTGTAGTGAAAACATAAGGTGTATATATAATATTTTACTTTATTTGGAGAACCAGGCATTAGTACAAGTGTGTGTATACTGTTTATATATACATGTCAAATGTATAGCAATGAATAAAGTATCAACACTACTTACTCTGAATCACATCACATACATTGAATCTACAGTACAAGTATTTCCATCAAAATATTCACACATACACACACATACATTAAATCTACAATACAAGTATTTCCATCAAAATATTCACACATACACACACATACATTGAATCTACAGTACAAGTATTTCCATCAAAATATTCACACATACACACACATACATTGAATCTACAGTACAAGTATTTCCATCAAAATATTCACACATACACACACATACATTGAATCTACAGTACAAGTATTTCCATCAAAATATTCACACATACACACACATACATTGAATCTACAATACAAGTATTTCCATCAAAATATTCACACATACACATCACATACATTGAATCTACAGTACAAGTATTTCCATCAAAATATTCACACATACACACACATACATTGAATCTACAGTACAAGTATTTCCATCAAAATATTAACACATACACACACATACATTGAATCTACAATACAAGTATTTCCATCAAAATATTCACACATACACACATATACATTGAATCTACAGTACAAGTATTTCCATCAAAATATTCACACATACACACACATACATTGAATATACAACCCACGTATTTCCATCAAAATATTCACACATACACATCACATACATTGAATCTACAATACAAGTATTTCCATCAAAATATTCACACATACACACACATACATTGAATCTACAATACAAGTATTTCCATCAAAATATTCACACATACACACACATACACTTAAAATAGTCAGTAATTTTGTAACAAGTCACATGGTTTTGACTACAGTGGGGAAAAAATAGCACAATCATGTCACAAATGATGAAGCACATTTACTCTTCTAGTACATTAAAAGTTGGTAAAAGTTTGTTTTAAGTGCTCTTGGTAAGCATACATTTTTTTCTGTAAAAAGGAAACTTTAACTGCACACTAAAAGTGTTCCTGTCATGTTAGAAGATGAAACAATCCATTAAATTCCATTGCTTTTATTTAAGTTAGGTACTAACTTCCTTTGAATAAATGTTCTTTGTTGTTAGTGAAAAGTCTAATGGCTTTCTTTGATTAAGGGTGCATGTGTTATTAAAGTCACAGCTAAAGGACAGCTTTGCCCATTTCTTATTGTGGCAGCAACATCAAAAAGTTGTATTGCATGGCTGAGACTGATTGTTTTTTCCTCATTTGATTAGTATATTTTCATAACATTCAGTCCTTCAAAGGTAATGTTTTCTCAGAAGTTTCAGATACTATTTTATCTGGGTATACATTTTTTAAAAAATGAATTGGCCATCATATGGTCAATTGTACTTACTGTTCCTCCCTGCCTTTTGAATAAACAAGTGACAGCAAGTTTTTTTTTTTTTTATATTTGTGGTAGTGGAGTGATGGTGCCTTCCACACATGTGTTAGAAGTTTAAAGCAAGGGTCAATTATGATAGAGACCAAGGTGTTCTGGTCTGATGACATGGTTTACTGCAGAAAATGTGAATGCTCAGAAGGATTTAAATCTGAGTGAAAAGAGGATGAATTTTCTTACCATTCACATACAAATGTCAGACTGTGTTAATCTATCTTTATTTAATCCCCATAACAACAACCACTCATACCATTCTAAATATAAAAAATAAACTGACTACCAATATCTGACATTTGCTTATAGTGATGTATAGTGTCTTTTAAACCAGACTAAAGCACATGTAGATTATTCCCTGATCTTGTTCCCAGCATCCTATGGTCCATATGTTGTTCTCCACTATTTTTATTGGTGAGAGCAATGCAGGGAGCATATGAAGCATGAAACCAGACTAATTATTCCCACACTTAACCTGCTTCCCATCCTTGTATCATATGTATGAGTAGGACCCAGCATTCCTTTGAACACCCTATTGCCAGAACATAGACACCACTGATCATTTGTTACAATGAATGTTTTACTAATAACAATTGTTCTGATAAAAGACAAACAAAAGGAATTTAAAAAAGATTGTGGCTAGGAGTGATTGCTGTTACAGTCTCTAAATAATTTGATATATATATCCCCTTGTCAAAAAGCTTGCCACTAAACAATTCACTATGATATTGTTTGAGTAGCATGTGGCTATAGTTGTTTACATGTTCCTGACAGGCCTGATTTTGGATTTTGGTCAGCTCCAGACCGATATCAGCTTGCTGAGACTACCCAGGGGGGATGAGGCTATTTGTAACAAAATTAAAACATGTGAAGGTAACTTAATGGCCAGATGTCTATGGTTTTAAAAGATTGGAAATTTATTTGCATTTTATACTACTGTTTGTAGCAATCATAAAGCATAAACATTTTACCTGTTAAAAGAACCTTAAATGGTACAATAACATTTACCACTTCCTTTGGAAAGTGCATCAGTCCATCATTTTAATTGATGCTGACTTTCTTTGATATAATTTGCTTAGTTTTGTTGAAGAGTCTTATTGAAAATGTTGTTGAAGAACAACTTTGGAAGATCATTCTGGTAGCAACATCAAATAATTGTTTAACATTAAGATTTAAAATTTAAAAATTTTGCTTATTATTTATACAGAATGAATTGGTGTTTTAAAGGTACTCAGTTTTCTTTAATGTTCTACAAAACTATTGTTTTTTAATACATTGAACAAAATAGCTATCATTTGGTTGATTGTATTAATTTTCTGTTGCTGCATTTAAAATTTGGCCGATTGTAACTATGTCGGTAGCATGACTGTTTGAATAAATCACAGCATGCAGCAGACCAGATGTCAGCATAAGCAGATTATGATATACAATGCACTGTTAAGGTGGTCAATATAACCAAAGATTTGTTCATGTAACAAAAGATAGATTCCAGTGCATTTTATATGTAAGCTTGCAGCTTCATTCATAGAGCATTTGAATGTCTCCACTCCAAACCCAAGATTCTATATAGATGTTTAAACAGCCATCAATGTTGCTGCAAAAAAAATATTGCCTGAATGTATATTTTGTCACAAATAATGTATTTTAAAAAATGACAATTTGCTATATTGGCAAAAAGTCCAGCACAATCCCTGAATAAACTTTTTACACATTATTTTTCATACTTTTGAGAAAGAAATTTTTTTCATGTACAAGAAAAATACATTTATCATACAAAAATGGTACTAGCAGCTATCTTGCTTGGTGCTCAGCATTAAGAGGTTAGTGTTAGGTGAGCCTGGTGTCAGGATAATGTGACTGGGTGGGACATCATGCTACATGTCTGGGGCATGATGCCCCAGTGCTAGATATCACTATAAACTGCCACACTGCAGACATCATAGCGATATGACTGAAAAATTGTTAAAGCTATGACTGAAAAATTGTTAAAGCTACATTAAAAATCATAATCACATCACATCACATCACATCATCACATCACATCACATATATATGAAATTTCTGGAATCTTAAAACGATTAACTTATTTTAAAACTCTACATGATCTCTTCCTCAAAATGATAGTAAACTTTATAGATGCTATTTTTTGTAGTTTTAGGAAGAAAAGGATTTCTGACATATACGAAAAAAAAAGACATGCATATGAAATTTTGTGAGTCACACCATAATCATTTTATATCTGAATTCATGTTATAACAGCATGCTTTAGGCATGGTTGCACTGTATGCAGCAAAATCATAAAAGTAGACTGGTATGTTGTTCTGTCCCAAATTTATGTTCAACACCAGATTACTACTTGGTATTTCCTGCTCACTTCAGTCCATCCTATAAATTAAATCATGATTAAATTAAAATATTCATTGATGGTTGTTTGGTCACCATGACCATTTTTGATAATGATTGACTGCTATCATATAACTGAAACAGAGTACATGTACTCACTCTTTGGTCTGCCAGTTTGCATAAATTAGGCTTGGAAACAGCTGTCCACATTTAAAAAAAAAATTGCTCATTTTGTTGATGTGTGGCCTGTGATTTAGAGGGAATTCAAAGAAGCTGTATATGATATGTCTTTTTTTGTGACCTATGAACCAAAACTTTGCCTCCTTTTATAGACAAGTTTTTATGTATTCAGTGACCCCCCACCATAATGAAAACATGTAACTTGTATCTCTGCACAAGATGAACAATTTTTATTAGAAAGCACTTTAATTCACATGCATGAATATATCAAACTGTACCTGTAGGATTGGCACATAAAGCTGATTCCCGTCTCTGCTGCTATAACATTACTACTTTTCCCAACGTCATGGAAAGCAAAATGCTTTAGCCTTCTTGTGTACCGTTAAAAACTGCCTCACTTTCAAACCAGACATATGGACATATTTAATATCTGGTGCATATAGTTGAAACATGAAATGTTTACATGTCAGTTCTCAACTGTTGGTTTGGATATTTCTTTTGACAATTTTTTTAAACTCCGAAAGTCAGAAGAATACATAAAAGATTTTCTGATTATGTTCTCCAACCCACAGATATTAAAACCTTGTGCTTCCAAACAAATTTCAGAAACAGATTTCCTATTATATATTTTGCATTTGTTAGAGTATTGCTAATAATTCAGTTTCAGTTCATAAAGTATCTCTACCAAGTTAGTTTATACCCAAATTATCTTTTTGACATCTAGCCTTTAGTTCATATGACCTTAAATTTGACAATCCATTTGTACATGACAAAAATTTTTGTTAAAATTAACTATAGATTGAAAAGAGGAAATTGAAAGTTTGCAACATTGGGAAAATGTTCTAATACATTATGATTGTAGGATAACATTGGTTCATTATCAATGGTTCTTGTGTCTCAATCAAAATATTGCAGTCAGCTTTCAGCTTCTTTAGAACTTGAAAATAGATATTGGTATTTTGGGTATGTTAATAAGTCAGCTTTAATATCTTAATATTATCGGTGCATTTTTTTTATATGGTTCACATAGTAAACATGCCATTTGGTATAAATTTGAACAAATTCAGTCTTGAACCAAAATAATTTGTATTTAAGACATGTTTAAGACCATTTGAGAGAACTGAAGAAAAATATAAGCAGAAAACATACAGCCAGAACTTGTTGTCATTAAGTGTTAAGTCTTAACAGTTCAGTGAAAACAAAACACCTGTTGGGGTTGTATTTGTTGGAACTTGGACAATCCAAGCCATAAGAAAATCTCAGCTTGTATTCAAGTGGGTATGCATATATGTAATTTGTAATATGTTGTCACCCATCCACAGTCATTTGCCATCTCCTCCTCCATATTTATTTTTCCATTTATAAAAGTTAACCTTCCACTAGGAACCATGCCATAAACATTCAGGATGACAGTGTGGATATAATCATTAACACTGGAAACATGGATTTTCCTTATTACTGTTTGAACCTGTCACCAATTACCATAATGTAATTTAGGTGCTGGTACTAGACAATTTATTCAGTATACCAGGTATGTACTGATGTCTGTAGGCAATTACAATAAGGTAATCTAGGCATCACAAGCTATTAGAATTAATTTCAGTCAGAGCATAAAGAAAGAATTTGTTAGACACAGTCCCTGTGCTAGTGCTGGAAAACCCCAAAAGCCCTACTTTTGTCTACTTTTTGCTGTACTCATTTTGAAGTAATATGGGCTAAATATATGGTGTAAGGACCATGGTGTGATGTACCTTATATTGTTGGAATCAGGTCAAGTTAAGATAAATGAATCTTTCATCATGAATGTTGAAAGGGTTAATAGTTCATGTTCATTCATATTGTGCATGCATTGCACATTGTTTTTCATTTGTATAGCTTGAGAAAATATTCTAGTGAGGTTTAAAGTTATCAGTATTCATGTCTGTTGCAACTCTGGCCATAAACTAAATAAAAAAAACAAGCAAATCCAACAGGTTTGGTAAACCTTAACAAGGAATGTAATTTTCAAAGTTATAAATGAAATGAATCCATAATAATTAGGATAAAGTTCTTTGAAAGTCCTAAATGAATTATTAGTTCTGCATAATTTGCAAAGCTGATATGTTCTGGTCTGTCAAATATTGTGATGTCAAGATGGTGTTGTCCTGAATGCCTTGAAATACTTTACAACAGTTCCAGAATAATATTTTAGTCTAAATATATGTAATGAGCACAATTCAAAGAAATGTTTTTCCTTTTGAAATAATGTCTAAGTGCAAAATAAAACTTGTTTACAATCCCTGAGTGGCCGAGTGGTCTAAAGCAATCTCCATTACAGATCACTGCCATCTCATCTCTGTCTGCATCGATTCAAGTCTAAGATTTGGCAAATGTGGATATATGAGAAAGCTTGCCAGTAGCTTTTCATTGGTTGGTGGTTCTTTCCGCAGATTTCCCGGTTTCTTCTTCCACCTTTAATATAGCCGTTATGTATAGCCTATTGTGTGCTGGAAAATGGCGTTAAGCCCCAGAACAACAACAACAACAATCTTGCAACAGGAACACAAGAAATGAGGATGACTCCAAAATCAGAATGAATCTGATTGCTCAGTTCTTTCCATAAATACACCTTCTATTGTGACCAAATTTCACACTATACCCCACTTGACAAATCTTACTACAAATTTTGCCTCTGTTTTGGCCAATTTATGTGACTCAGCCCAACAAATAATAATGATGATAATAATAAAAATAATATTTATAGATAGTGATTCATTAGTCAAGGATTATCTTCCAATGAGGCCATCTTAACCAATGAGAAATTAATGACAGTTTCTAGAAATATTGAAACCCAATCAACCAATGAAAAATTAATCAAAAGGCACCATTAAGTTGTATTATTAAGATTATTATTAAAAATTGTCAACACTTGTAAACATCTGTTTATATATCCCTTTGCAACTCCTACTCTTAACAGACTTGGGTCACATAAAAAAAAACTAATTAAAGATATTCTGTACAATTAGATCAAACTATGTACCAGGAGTTGCAAAAAATTTAGACATAAATAACAAATGGACAATAGCAAAGAACTGAAAATTATTCTCATTAAACAGTGAAAATAGTGTGAAATCAGGCATTACAGGTATATTTTGCTTAGTAATCCAACATTAATACCCCCAAGGTCCTATTTTCTACTTTTTTTTTATACATATATTATTGAGACAAAATCAAGACCAATTGTGTTATACAAAACTTTAAATACTTTGCTTAGATAAATTGACCCTAATAACTTGTCTACCAATTGTCACTGATGGTCATTGTTCATTAGATTTATATGCTTTACATGCCTTCTTGGATTCTTTAGGATTCTAGAGTTTCAATAGAAAAATGTGTTGTAAGTTTGAAGAGCAGATTGGTTGGCAATTAAAGGTAGCTGCTGAAAGGAAGGATTATATATTTACCTGTACATATATCTTATTAGTTTGCATACATCTGTGACATACCTTTTGAAGAAATAGGGAGGAAATATATGCTGAATATATCTTTGTCTGAAATGCCTTAGGTGCTATTAAAGAATTCCTGATTTATAATTCAATTGGATATTTATGGCCAATATTAAAGCTGGGGTTGACTATTAATCTGCATGTAGTAAATATATCCTTGGTTTTGTTTTTCCTTTTTGGTGTCTTTGTCTTTCTTGTTTAAGTCGATTGCTGGCTGCCGTGAGGCTTATATGACTGCTTACAGTCCTGGGCATGGACTGCAGTCCCTCTGGGGAGTATGCCACAGTTCCGGGCGTGGTCTGTGGTCCCCCCTGGAGGGCGCTTGGCCTTGGTGCTGGGCCTTTTCCTGACCCCTAGAGATCAGGGACCTCAAAAAAAGACCCTTATAGTGTGTACCGCTTCTACTCCGAACCTGACCCTAACCGCGAAAATGGCAGAAACCGCAAACTATTCTCCCACTCGGGCTGCGACCCCCGCCCCACCAATGTCCCCAAGTTATTATCCACCCAACTTTATTTCAGTTGGGTGGATTTTTTGTCAAATATATACCAGTTTTTCCTATTGGTATCCCTATATCAATGTTGTGTAAGCCACCTGTGCAATTGTCCTAATGAGCCTGAGTTGTGAATTTGGAGTAAATGTTTGTAATTGGAATTTTGCGTACTTGGCATACTTATAGTGTTTGCAAGAATTACCAATCTTTAGGCATATGCCCGCCTATTTAATATATTTATTGGTTTGGATGGTTGTGTAATTTTGACTGCCTTGCCAAAGAATCTTGTTTGGGCTGTAGGTCTTTTGAGCCAAAGTGAAGACATAGGTTGTAGACTTTTCGTTTTGAACAGTTGGCCGTGCAGCCTGGACTGTTCATTGCTAATCGTTGTCCGTACCAGGGTTGGGATTTTGAGACAGCTGTGGGGAGGTGGTTAGTTCTGCATAGTCTCTTGATTTGTTTTTGAAGTGTGGTCTGTTTGTGTGCGTGCTGGGTTGGGCTTTTGGGATGTTAGCTGGAGCTGTCTAACTATCCCTTTTGATTGGAAGGCAATTTTGTGCTTTTCTTTATTGGCAATAAAAATTTTTAATCTTTTCATTCTACCCTCAGGGTAGTGATGGTATTGCTTCCTGGGGTTGTCGGATTTGGGCTGGACCCGCATCATCCCTCTGCTTATCTGTTGAATCCGCCATCTTGTTCTAGCTGTGGTTACTTCCCTCCTTCGTTGTATCCAGTAGGAGCTGACTGTATCCCCCTGTCTTTCATGTTTGAGAATTGGTCGGATCCAATTGTCCCATTCGGACATTTACTGGTAGAGCTTCCAGAGTGTTGGCTGTATATGATGTTATGTAATCTTTTCATTTAATCCCCCTATGTTAAAATGACTATTCGGATTTTATATTTATTTTAGGTCTTGGTCGGGATGATCCCGATAACTGAATCTCACTGCCTTTTCATATTTGAGAATTGGTCGGCTCCAAATCTCCGCTTTGGACATATACTGGTAGAGCTTCCAGTATATTAGTTGGCTTTGATGAAATGTAATCTTTTCATTTAATCCCCCTATCATTAGAACGACTATGGGGATTATTATATTTTTTTTTTCTACTCCTAGTGGAGTAGATTATATGCCAATCAGTCTACTCTACTCCGATCCTGGGAGTTAGGGATATCAGGGGGGAGGTTCCTGAATTGCCCTTGGTTATCGGTCTTGACCTATATGTCCTTGTCATGGTGGGAAATCTTAGCCTATACAGTGCTTATAGGTTTTACTATAGGTTTTATTATTTACTGAATAATATTGGATGATTCAGTTTTATCGTAATTTGTCTTTGTAATTTGAAAAATAGTGTTTACTTATTAAAAGTTATGTGGTGCGTTTGGCCACAGATGGTTCTATTTATGTCATTCGAGTACCAGATTTTGATTGGTTGGTGTAGATTTTGGTTTTCAATCCTTCTTTTAGTTCAAGGTAGCATGTTCTTTTCCGTTTTAGATTGTGGCTATATTCGGCCAATCAGATGTAGTCTTAGTTTAGGGGCTTATGTATTTCATACTACCTGATTTGTAAAGTGGTATATTATTTAGCCCGGTATGTTGAAAGGGGAATTTGCTGTTTATTATTATTATTATTATTATTATTATTATTATTATTATTATTATTATTATTATTATTATTATTATTATTATTATTATTATTATTTTATTTTTTATTTTTATTAATAACACTGTTCAGTCTATATTTTGACTGTTTATATTATGTATATATTTTTTAATTAAATTTTCAAAAACCTTAACTGAATATTCATGTAAGGGTTGTGTGATTAAGTATTTCTAATATATTGTTTGAGGTTAATGTGTTGGGGTAGTATCACTGTTCAGTATATATTTTGGCTGCCCACATGTGTTTGGTTTCCTGAGAACAAATGAACAAAGGAATTTTTTAATTAATAGTTTTCATTTTTATCTGTAATGTTAAAAAATTTTTAGAATTTGTAAAGGGGTGTATATTTAAATCGTTAATAGTAGAAAATAGTAGTTTGGTTGATAATTTGCTTCTTGGTATAAGTTATGGGAATGTGCTCTGTTTTGAGCTGCATGTAAACTGTCTGGGACTGTAAGTTCTTTCCCAAACCTTGATGAACTGATTTTACCCAATTGTCAGTAACTGTTAAGGCATTGTATAACCGATCTGCCCTGGTAGTCCTACTTAATCTAATAAAAACTTCTGGCTGACACAAGAATGTTCACCTGACTGTGAATTTTGAAACCTGGAAAGTGAGTAGGAAATATATGATAGGAACATGACTGACATCATTTCAGGTGTTGATGTGTATGGTTATTATTTTGTTTTTTTAATCAGAAATTGTCAGTTAAAGCCCTCTTTCTCAAGATGTGAAATGATATAGCAAGATTTTTTAAAATATGAAATACATATACATGTAGCAGTTATACACACATAATATATCTAGCAGCACTAGATTTTAATACTTTTTTGTCCAGCTTGTTTTTTTTTCCCCATATTTTTTCAAAATATTCCTAATGTCTCTCCTTTTCTTCAATTTTACTTTGAAAATCAATTACACTACACACTATAAATGGCCTTAAGAAAGTGAATTCATTTATGGTCTCTGTAATGTGGAGCAGGTTGTTTAAGTTTGTATGTGCATGTTTTGGTCATTTTGCCATGTATTTGGACCATGTGACTTTAGAAAAACAAAGCAGAAATTATACTTAGTTAAAACTGATATGAATACTTTGATTATATTATTAAAATTACAATTAGGTGCAAATATTTAATCAGCATCCACTAGAACAAGCAATTCAATTTGGTTTAGTTTCTAAACATTAAAATTTGACAGTCTAAAACAGCATAAATATATTTTGAAACTAGCCCTATAATTAACATGAGGGCACATACATAGATGTCTTCAAACCATATTAAAGGTCATAAATTTAAACCATAGGGATTACTGGTGTTATAAATGAGTAACCAATGTTTTTGGTGAAATTTAGGAAACTAAAAACATTCAAATTGCCTGTTCTGTTGGCAACTGAAGAAAGTAGTTTCCTATATAGTTAGAACAATGTAATCTAAGTACTCTGTCAATTGCAAATAATTTCTATGTTATGCTGTACTCATTCAAAATAAAAGTCAGGGTGTAATTACTATGATGGACACCTAATCCTTCAGAACTTGAGGCAGCCTTTACTAGAGGCAGCCAATATGTAAAGGACATGCTGTTGTTTGAATGTATGAGGTTAAGTCAAGGGTTTATTTTTTCAATAATTTGCAATAATTTATATATATCCATTAATTTTCATTATAAAATATTCCAAATGTCCTTTAGAAAATACTTCTTTTTAAAAAGGTAACCCTCCTTTGTACTTAGTTTGTCACAAAGGGCTGCTAGAAAGACTAGAAAGACATAGTTGCAAAATATCACTGTTGAGTTGTCCATCGAAAGCAAAGTAAACCAATGTTTTTGTTTTGTTTTTGTTGGTTTCAATTGTACTTTGGGCACATTATTGGCTGAATCATGAAATGGGAATCAAGCTCCTTTCCCATGGACACATCAAAGCAGCTTACATGGGCTGGCCAGGGATGGTATCACACCCATGATGCTTTGATTACAAGTATGACACTTTACCAACATAGATATCATTGATTCCTGAACCATAATTACCAGAAGGCAGATATTTAATGCTAACCACAATGATGATCTATTTCATTGTCAAGGCTACAAGAAACCGTTATGCAGGGACAGAGAAACAGTCTTGTTGTATACATTAGTGAAGATATAAATGCAGAATGGTGACTTGACTTGGAGTCACAAGAAATTGAGAGTATCTGGATTGAAATTTCTCAAAACAATGCAAAATCATTCCTAGTGGGTTTCATTTATAGGGCGCCTTCCTCCAAAGCAATTTGGAATGATAACTTTTTGAAACAAATGGAAAATGTTTTTGCACAAACATGAGATAAATAAAATTCACTCACTTCTGGTGAATTACACCATAGTCAATGATGACAATGACATTGCAAATGTTTTCAATGACTTTTTTTACCAATATTGCCACAAAGTTACTCCCCCAGTGATTGAAAACAAATTTAATGAACTGAAAAAGTTCAGCAGCAGGAAAATCTCTAAGGAAGTATGTTTCTATATCCCTCCAGTATCAAAAGAATTTGTAAAAATATTGTCTAAGTGAACTTGTTACTAAGAAAGCTACAGAACTTGATCAGATTGGTCCAAGACTCGTTAAATCTTCTGCCTCTGCTATTGTAGATAGCTTAACATTTATAATCAATTTAAGTATTGCAACCTCATCTGTCCCCAAAATATGGAAAACTGCTAAAATAAATCTTATTTACAAATCTGGGCCTAAGGATGATGCTGATGACTACTGGCCAATCTCATTATTACCAGACTTGTCAAAATTGATTGAAAAGCATGTCCTTGATTCATTCATATCATATTTAACCAAACACTTGCTGTTACACCCTGATCAATCAGGCTTTAGACAGAAACATTTATGTGAAACTGCCTTGATCTCCCTAACTGATAAATGGCTTCAAATGCTTGATCAAGGTAGAATAATAGGATCTGTATTTGTAGATTTCAGGAAAGCTTTTGACATGGTTGATCATGAAATCCTTTTGAAGAAATTGAAAATCTACCAATGTGATGAATGCAGATAGATGGTTTACTTCATACTTAAGTGAGAGAACACAACATGTTTATATAAATAATTCTGTCTGAACCTGGAAATTAGATGTGGAGTACCACAAGGCTCAATTCTGGGTCCATTACTGTTTATTTTATTTATTAATTATCTGCCACTTGTACTAAGGGACTCAATATCATCAACAGATCTCTATGCAGATGACACAACATTGTCAGACATCCAAAACACAAAACATGAACTCTAAATTTCTCTACAGAATGCTCTGAGTAAATTGGACAACTGGTGCACATGCAATGGCATGGTGGCTAATGCTGGTAAAACTAAAATATTACTAATCTCAACATGGAAAAAAAGAACAAAACTTGATAGTGATGAACTGTGTCTCACATGGAAGGATAACAATTTGCAAATGGTCTGTCATGATATCTACTTCGGTGTTTTGGTATACAATAACCTATTATGGTCTGAACATATCAAACATATCAGTAAAAAAAGTCAGTTCAGAGCTTATGGCTTCTCAGCACTATAAGACACTTTCACCCTGAAAGGCACAGAAAACTTTTTTTTTATAACAGCTTCTGGTACATACATCCCTATTTAGACTACTGTAATACAGTATGGGGCAATTCAAGTGATCAAAACATAACTATACTCCCCACCTGAGATCAATATCTACCAAACATTATAAAATTACCAAAGCAAATAAGGAATTATTTTAAAGAAAAGTTTCCAATACTCTGGAACTTTGCTCTGGAATAGTATTCCAGTTGAGATTAGAAATGCCCATATTATTTCCTTTTTCCAAACCCAGTACATCCAGTGGCTTTAGAGATGCAGTTAAAATAAATAAATTCCTTTGTATGAGGGCATCAAGGTAGATTAGTTCTTAGCTAATTGTGTTAACCTTTTAAAATAAAGTCATAATAATAATTATAACCTTTTGAAGGTTATTAGACTTGTTAAAGATTATTGGAACATATTTGCCCAAGTGTTGTTTATTTTTGTAGTAAATGGCATTTTCATGCCTATCTTTTGCTGATCTTCATGGATGTATCTCATTCTTCACCAGCAGGCCTTTCAATCTGTGTTTTGATTCAGCCATAAACTCTATAATAGACAATATAAAAAAAACCATTGTTTTTCATACAGCAGAAGAATGACACTGATAACATAATATATTTCTAAATACATAGAATGCTGTCATTCTCATTTTGTTTGCCTTCTATCCATTGGATGTCATCCACTGATCTGTTTTAACACATATCATTTTCACTCATAAGTTGATTCCACCTTCAGGCTGCACAGACAGGGATTTGCTGTTGCTGGCAGATCTGGGTCTGTGCAATTTGTTAGAACAAAGAACATAAATCTGAATGTTCTGGTTCAGTGTGATTGCAGATCAGGGTCTACACTGTTTGCAGCTGGAATTTACTTATAAAAAAAGTATATATTGTCCTTAAATTATTTGGAAAAAATTTAAAGTAAATGAAACTAATGTAACCTTATTTGAATGTGTTACAGGTTGATAATTATCTACATTCTCATGTCACACCTGATTAATTTTTCCTTTTGTCAGATGTGTTGCATACATAATTAATAACTAACTTTTTGCAGAAGTACTTTTATCTTCCAAGCACCTCCTAATTAAAATCTTGTTCAGATGTATTTGGCTACCTTCAGTTGCCTTCCTTGTGATTTCATTGCAGTTGCATTCACATGTACATGTACCTAAAGTCTCTCAGATGATATACTTCTAGTAGCAAGTCTCTTTTGTCTGTATCACAATAAAGATTTTTTTTATTGTTTATCAGCCAAATCACAGTATAAACAAAGTTTAAATAGAAATTTTAAACCATTTATCTTTTTTCCCCTTTAAGTAAAGGACATATTTAATTTCAAATCAACATGGAGTTATCTGTTTTTGAGGACATGCATTACCATGACATCCTTTATAGAAGTATTTTGATAGCATAATGATTTAGCTTTAAGACCACTGGTGTCAACTTAAATATTTACGATCTGCCTTTTGAATTTATTTTTTATTCAGAGAATATAAAGCAAACAAATTCATCTGAAAATAAATTAGCATTGGTACAGAGATCTTGCATATTTGTAATAGAAACAATTAAGTTACAATTATGATCCAGCCAATTTTATTCAACCACCAGAATATGTTTCTTTTGTGTTCAGATCATACATGTGTTATGGTTAAATATGAATTTCTTTAAGGGATATAAAATGAAGATTCCAGTGACCCTGTTGTTGTACAGTTGTCCCTGACTGGTTTAATAAAAATTCATTGTCAAATTTCATCATAACATGTGAGTATGAATGTAGAAGTTTTGTTTGTTAATACTATACTATAGTGATTGTACTATACCATAGTGGTTGTATCCTATCAGGAGGGTTTGAAGAAGAAAAAAACAACATTTTCATGAAGGTCATCCTGTTGGTGAATAAATTTGCAACACTTGATAACATGTTGGATCCATGGTCATTGTTGTTTTATAAATTTGTATGAGCCTTGTTTTCATATATTAGTTTAAACATATAGGAATATTGGTATGTATAATACATTCATGACTGTCTGTAGAGGATTCAAAAGATGAATTACTACAGTCTAGGTTAAATTCACTGCTTTGGGTCAGTTGGTCTTTCCATCATGTTCTTTGCTCTTTTCATCCCGATGATCATAAGTGTTTTTCAGTTCTTCTTGATGAAATTCATCTTTGTCTTCTTTCTGATGAGCATGTTCATCCGTATGCACTTTACTGTATGTTGAAAGCTGTGTATGATCAAGAGTCTGGTGAGCAAGATCTACCTTTGAGTGGTCATTGTCTTTTTCAGCAACTAATGCACACCCCTTGCCTGATATTGTGTTGTATATTGCCATAGCCTGCAAAAATGTTAAAATTCAATCATTCCAAACACTGTATAAGAAATATGCATGCAAAGTCTAAGGACATTTACATATTTAATATAACCACTCCAGTTGCCTAAGTGATTAGAGTTTGTACTTCAGATGTATAAAGCCATAGGTTTGAACCCTGGCTGAGTCATACCAATGACTGATAAAAATGTACTAACAGCGGACTCAGGACTCACTTATCGCTCAGCATTAAGAGGTTAGTGTTAGGACTGGTTGACCTAGTGTCAGGATAATGTGAATAGGTGGGACATGATGCTACATGTCTTTGGCATGATGCCCCTGTGCTAGACCTTGCTATAAACTGCCACACTGCAATCACTTGAAAATTGTTAAAGCTACATTAAAAATCAACATCTGAATCCAACATCTGAATCTGCAGTACTACATTGTAGTATAAAAAGGTTGTAGGTCTTTTCATCCAGTCTTAACATTTAATTTGTTATAAATTTATAATTTAAACTGCATCACTTTTGTGGCCTAAGTGGTTAGAGTGCCTGCATCATCAGATGCAGGAGGTTGCTGGTTCAAACATTTAGCCAAGTCATACCAAAGACTTATAAAAATGGTACTAGCAGCTGCCTCACTTAGCACTCAGCATTAAGAGGTTAGTGTTAAGACTTGTCAGCCTAATGTTAAGATAATGTGACTGGGTTGGATATGATCTTATATGTCTGTTTCACCCCAGTGTTAGACATCACTATAAACCGATGCACTGCAGACATCATAGAGATATAATTGAAGAATAGTTGAAGCTCAATGACAAATCCAAATCATGAACATATACATAATTGAAGCTGCAATGTTTATTTCTTTAATTATTTTGCAAAATTAAAAACAGATTTCTAATGTTTCTTGTATGTCTGTTTTCATACAGCAGAAACAATTTCAGTTGATTGCTTGTCAAGTTTAAGTTACAGATGATTGCTTGCTGAGTATTAACAATTGTTTCTAAAACATCCATCCATCCATCCATCCATCCATCCATCCATCCATCCATCCATCCATCCATCCATCCATCCACCCCGCCCCGCCCCGCCCCGCCCCGCCCCGTCCCGTCCCGTCCCGTCCCGTCCCGTCCCGTCCCGTCCCGTCCCGTCCCGTCCCGTCCCTGTACTTGTTTGTGTTTAATTTTTGGAACCTTTTACCATCTTATAATTTTTATTTCTTTTATTTCTGTAATAGCTGCCAACTTTTATATGCCTATAATAAATACATGTATCTATTTGAGTTAGGCTTTGTTTTGGGTGAGTAATACTTTTTAGTACTCATCTGACTTGGTTTTGTGTCCATTATGCATTGTCAGTGATTTGTGAAGAATTGCCATTTTCTACTCCAAATACCACTGGACATTTTTGGCATTTATGAAGCAATCATAAAAAGTGGTTGCCATTGCTGAAGACTTTTTGGCATTTATGAAGCAATCATAAAAAGTGGTTGCCATTGATGAAGACTTTTTGGCATTTATGAAGCAATCATAAAAAGTGGTTGCCATTGCTGAAGACTAAAAATCTTTTCAATGACAGCTCAGAAACCACTCAGCACAATTTAAGCAAATTTTACAGAAAACATCCTAGCACAAAAGCCTTTCAAGGATGTATACAGGATGCAGAATCAACATCAATTATGGCCACTTTTACTTAAAGTTGGAAAGCATTTAAATGACTTATCAAAGCCATTAAAGAGAATTAGAATAAACTGGACAAAATTCTGGCATAAGGCAGTATTCCCCACATTGCTTTTCACCTGAGCAGTTCTGCTAAGTTTTTGTTCAAGTCCACAATGCTTTAGAACCTGCTACTTGCTTGTGCCACTACATTATTGTTTCCTGCTTTTCTTATAAAATTAATCTATTATATAAACATCCTGTAACATACTCTTTGGTACGGTGATAATTCAGGATGGTCATTTATTTCCTTGGCACCTGGCTTACTTACCCAGCTGCTGCTTTCACTTTATACAGTCAATCACAAAACAGTCAGTGATTTTATATATATATATATATATATATATATATATATATATATATATATATATATATAATCAATCAGCCATTTTAATTTATCAATTTAATTTATCAATCATTTCTCAATGATGTCTGCATTGTGGCAGTTTATAATGATATTTAGCTTTGGGGCATCATGCTGCAGACAGGTAACATCATGTCCCTCCCAGTCCCTTTATCCTGACACCAGAGGACCAGTCCTAATACTAACCATTTAATACTAAGTGCCAAGTGAGGCTGCTGTTAGTACCATTTTTTAAAGTTTTTTGTGTGACTCAGCTGGGGTTCAAACCTGCAACATCCCATATCTTAGACAGGTGTGCTAACTACTAGGCCACTTTTGTGCTTTCAAATGTTTTTTGCATAATAACTTTAGGGTATCAAGCCCAGAAGCCATGACTTCTGGGCTTGATAGCCTAAAGTTATTATGCAAAAAATATATAAAAAGGTATATGCATATACCTTTTTATCTATTTTTTTGTTGTTTTACATGGCTGTGATTCATTTTGCATGTATTGATTAGTTTCCTTTTAATTGGATTTACTATGGTAAATTCTGTATCTAATTCTACACTGGGTTCAGACTCTGAATCTGACTAATTAAGATAATACAGTCTCTACACACCTGTTGATAATTCTAACTAATTCCATTCATTTCAGCACCTTTTTAATCAATACTTAATTGTTCTAACATTGCTACCTTTTTCGGAATAAGATGTCATCTACCTTGGCCTTGATAACCTCAGTCCTTTATTTGAGACTGGCTGGGATTTTGAAGGATTGTAGGTATTTGAAATAGATTTTGATCATGCAATTATTTTTCCCCCCACAGTTTCTATTCATGTTAGGTTCAGATTTTCCTAAAAGCACTTGTGTGATGTTTTGCTTGACCAGGGTTCTTGAACTTGAAATAATCCAATCTCCCTTCGATTACATGAGTTAATTGGTGTATTTGTCTTTAGAATATTACAGTGGCATTTCATCAGAATATCCTACAGTTTGGTATACTGTATAAAGTACATTGAATTTTTTTTGGAAACTGAGGTAAGTCTTAATTACTCATAAAATGTGCTAATTATTTTTTTTAATACTTTATTTTATAGTTTGGATGTAATTAGAACTGCAGTTTTTGCACAGTCATTGACCTATTAATCCTTGTGACTTAGATACATCACTGTTTGAATGGAAGTCCAAGCATTTTTTATACTTAATTTCAATTATAATTATATCCAATTTTATTTAACAAACACATGATGGGAAATTGGGGTAGATGCAGTTGGTTGTATTTAAAGTGTTTTTATAGTTATTCTTCTTTACAAAAACATTATATGTGAGAAAGCTTGCCAGTAGCTTCTGGTGGGTCAGTGGTTCTTTCCCCTGATTTCCCTGTTTCTTCCTCCACCATTAATACTGGCTGCCATGTATAGCCTATTGTGTGCTGAAAAATGGCATTAAGCCCCACAACAACAACAACAACAACAACAACAACAACAACAACAACAACAACAACAACAAAAAACAAAAACATTTTATGACAGATTTTACCCAATTTCTTGCTCTGAGAAATGTCAATGCATGGTTATTTGATCTACTATAAGGTACTAATGATCCACAAATTCTGCAGTACTTTGACAGTCTTAATCTCATTATAACAACAATGAAATCTGACAAAAATGCCAATACTTGTGTTTTCAAAGGTAACAATGAATCTGTGTAATCTGATTTGTGATGCACCTTGCAGGCCCTGTGATATTGGACTGCAATGAAACCTACTCCTAATCCTAGATCTGGTGTTAAAACTCTGTGTGTGTGTGTGTGTGTGTGTGTGTGTGTGTGTATTTATAAAAATTATTAATGAGTGTAATTGTTCATAATCTTGACAATGGTTCAGAAAGCTTAATTCTGCACATTATTATTTTATTTTATTAGTATGACTTTATTTAAAGAGGAGTACTCAATTAGCTAAGAACTAACATACTTTGAGGCCCTTATTCTAAGGAATTTACTTATTTTTGCTTCATCTCTGAAGCCACTGTATACACTGGGTTTTGAAATAGGAATAGAGTGGGTATTTCTAATCTCAACTGGAATACTATTCCAGAGCAAAGTTGCAGAGTATTGGAAACTTTTTAAAAATAATTCTTTATTTGCTTCGGGATTTTTGTAATGTTTGGTAGACCTTGATTGTAGGTGATGAGTATTTCAGGGTAGCCTATAGTAGTATAGGAAAATGAGGGTTTTGGCCCCCACCTCCTCCCCCACCCCCGCCAAACCCTCATTTCCCTATACTACTACTATGTAGACAGATATTTTGTAACCAGACAAAACAACAGGTGTTGGAATGCGATAAGCTCTGTCAACAGAAGTGACGAATTTGTTAGAACAGCGTATGTGTGGAATATGATTATTCTAAAGACGGCAAATAGATTTTACCACAAATTTTTTTATCAGATAACAGGATGAAAATTAAACTGTACATTAGAACGTTTCAGTTAACAAGGCGGAAATTAAACTAGCATTAGAATGAAAATGATATTATTTTAGTTATATTATATCTTAAGTTTAGATAAAATTTTATGTTACTCATTTTTTTTGTGATATTTTTTTTCATACTTGCTAACCCTCATTGGTAGAATATCTGTTAACATATTGTCAATAATACGAAATTCACGTAATAAATCATCCATATTATATTTAACTCCTCGTAGGTAAGACCGGATCTGATCAAGTAGTTTCTTGTAAGTTTTAATTGACGTTAAACATCCGTGCTTTTTTTATCAAAAGTCATGGTTCTACTTTTTTACACGCCGCTGTCAGTGAAACACCAATACCAGATATAATTAACAAAAATGGATTTAATGATACCCCACTTGAAATTATACCAGAACTGGTCATTAACAAGGGTAGATATGATATTACTCGAAGGATAATGTTGTAGTATTTGTAACATTTTTTAACACACCAAAGTTTTTTTTTATGATAATATTTATAGTATTGTATTAGTGCGTCCACATCCTCTTCTGGAATATCTTTTGAAATGTGATTAAAATCAACTATACTTCTTTTCATTATAATATTTGTTTACATAGTTATGATAAATCAGCTACAAATTCCAAACACCACCGATAAGGACCTACAAAATTTTTATCAGTTGGTTCAAGTGTAAATTCCTCCTCAGAATTTTTGTTTAATATTACAGATAATATTCCAAATATGTCATCATCTAAATAACGCCATGAATATGTGGTAAATATTTTAAACTTTACACTGCTAAACACTGACAATCTATACACACCGGTAACTTCTGCAATATATTTGATAGATTTGTTTTGTGATGTCCATCCACTATAACCAGATGCAACAGTATACACAATATTTTTAATCTGTTTGTGAGGAATTTTAACCATACTCGTTTTCTCAACAATATTAGGAATTCCACTAATAATATCATTGAGTTTTGTGTTAATATCATTGAGATTTGTCTTAATATTAGCGAGTGTAATGTTAACATTTGATGGATTTCCAAAAAATTCATCTCTAATTTTGTTTATGTTTCTGCGAAAACTTAAAAATGTGTTCACGTGACTGGTTATATCAGTTTTGAGCGCTGTGATTTCATTATTAATTGAAGCGTCCCAATCATTGACGTATTTTTTAGTGACAGCATCCCCATCCTCAGTTGGGTTTCCAAGATCTGTAATCTTGTTTTGTGTCATAACAATATTCCCACTTGGATTTCGTACAACTACATCTGACAGTTTTACGTTACTCGTCTTTAATCGTCCTTCTTTGTCCTGGAAAATGACGACTTCATCTGGATCTACGCTGGTAAGATTTAGTAAATTATTGATTTCATTTTTGAGCTGATCAAGAGTTGCATATTTGGATAAGTCACCTGTGGATAAATCTCCTAATAGTGTTCCAAATTTTGTATAGTAGTTCATTATTTACTATCCTAGATAAAATTATCAACACTAGTTTAATATTATATAAAATGGCAAAATCGTTGATATTAAACTTTGATACAGAGAGACTAGTGAAGCACAAACATAACAATGAACTTCCTGATTGTCATTATCTTATTGTTGGGCAAACTGGATCGGGGAAAACAAATTTGCTTATGAATTTGCTTCTTGGTGATAATTTTAACTATGACAGAGTTTATATTTACACAATCAATCCACAGCAAGATAAGTATGAGTTATTAAGCGAATATAATAACAAGCTTCGTGATGATCTTAAAGCTGGTGAAGATTTTTTTATAATTAGGCAGCCAGAAGATCTTATTCCAGTTAATCAACTTGATGCAGATGAACGTAAGATAGTAGTTTTTGACGATATTCCTCTAAATAACATGGAGATGAATAAAATAAGATCATATTTCTCACTGTCACGTAACAAACAGTGTAATTCTGTTTATCTCGCTCAAGGATTTTATAATGTTGATAGATTTATTAGGCGAAATACGGGTTGTTTTATTTTATTTCCAGGACTGGATAATGTTGACGTTAGAAATATTGCAAGCGAGCAATGCGGTGGCGTGACAAAAGATAAGTTTATTGAACTTTACCGTAATGCTACAAAAGATAAATTTAACTTTTTCTTGTTTCATAAACTTACAAATGATCCAACTAAAATGTTTCGCTGTTGTATTAACAGTTACTTACAGTAAAGCGTTTCAATTTTATAAAATTTATAATTATAATAATGGACAAACGAGCAAGATAAAGACAACACAGAAGATCTAAAAAAACTTGCTTAATCTCAGGCATCACTTAAGCAAAAGGTACAAGAAGCACGACGTGGGCAAGTAACTGCTACAGAAGCAACAGCTACAATTTTCAAGCCGGTTACTGAAGCACTATTAGGTAAACAACCTGAAACTAAACCACTATCAGAAGAAGAACTTAAACAACTGCAGGGAAAAGGTTTGGTTGGAATTGTTAGAGAACAACAAGAAGCAGCTGCTGCAAAACTTGTTACTAGATCTGATGAAGAAAAAAGAAAACTGATTGAGGCACTTACAGCAAATATAGCTGATCCTGCTGCTAGACAAGCTGAAACAGATCGATTGATAAACAATCCGCTGGAACTTGAGCGAAGATTAGCAGAGTTAACAACGCAAGGAATAACAAATATTATAACAAATTTATCAGGAGACATAAAAGTTATCAGAGAGGAGCAACAAAGAGTCGGTGATCTTACTGTAAAGTTTATGGAAGTTGGAGATCAAAGATTTTATTTTACAAAAACAGCAAATGATGAGATAAAAGGTAGTGAATATGATTTTTTAAACAAAGAAAATATAAGTGATATTGAAAATATAAGCAGGTGGACTGATGTAGAATATCAAGCATTAATCGATAGATTAGATGTAATATTTAAAGACGAAGCTGCTGCTAAAGATGAAATAAACATGGTTACAGAGAGTGATGATATGCTTCCACTTTATGATAGAATGAGAAACGGTGTCATTGCTCTCACGTTTAAAAAAACAGCAGAAAATAGTAGAGCAAAACCTTTTGGTAGTGGGTAGAGTTTTAGAAGGAAATTTTTTACTTTTGATAAATCTCGTATACAAAAAAGTAGAGTAAGAACAGGAACTGGTGTAAAGGTATTTACATCAACTACTGAAATGATAAGTAGATTAATATTATTAATATCATCAAAGGAAGCTGGGAATGTTAGTGTTGAACTTGATAATGAAATCATTGACATACTTGATCATCTAAGATCGAGTGAATTATTAACATCTGACGAATATGAAACTTTACACCGCGACTTAATCGCGGCGACTTAATTTTGTAAAATGATATAATATTAAAGGAATGCAAACAACATTATTACTAAACTCTAGTGAGTCTGCGATAGATAGCGCAAATTTGTCAGTAAATTATATTCCACCTATCCAACTAGATCCTACAAAACAATATGAAATTGGATTAATTTCTTGTACTTGCTGGAATGCTATACCTAACGTGAAAAATGATGTTAACGATGAAATGTATTTTACTATGATTACAACATCTCCAAAATCTACAACAAAAAAAAAAAAATAAAAATTCCGCAAGGAGCTTATAATATTACTGATCTAAACAAGACAATCAAAGAGCTCATCACAAAAGCTGACGGTGTGGCTGATAATTTTGAATTAGCAGCAAATTATAACACATTGCGAACTAGGATAACTTTGAAAAATATAGCAATCAATCTTGAACGAAGAGAAAGAAGTATTGCACAACTGTTAGGATTTACTGAAAAAACTTACACTGCACTTGATCAGCCTATTACATATGACAGTGAACTGCCAGCAAATATAACAGAAGTAAATACAATATTAGTAAATTTTTCTATTGCTTCTGGTTCTTATACATCAAAAGGTAGCAAAGGTCAAACGATTTACAGTTTCTCACCAGAAGTCCCGCCAGGTTCTCTCATGCAAATAACTCCACGACATATTATATATTATCCTTTAAACGTTGAAGATCAAATATCAAGTATAATAATTCAGTTGACAGATCAATCAGGAAAACAGTTA
This sequence comes from Potamilus streckersoni, assembly GCA_016746295.1. Lineage (NCBI taxonomy): Eukaryota > Metazoa > Mollusca > Bivalvia > Unionida > Unionidae > Potamilus > Potamilus streckersoni. The sequence continues at coordinate 1,976,353 of JAEAOA010001995.1, forward strand.
CATGTTAATAATGAAGTTGTAACTTATTATTTACATCTACGCGAGCAAAAGTAAAAATTATGCAACATCAAATATAATGAAACAAAGAAAAAAAGTTTATCGAACAAAAATAGTAGGAGGATTTTTTGGAAATATATTCACTAAAGTTTTTGAAAATATTCCGGGTATAGCACGTAAAGTTGCACCAATTGCTATTGACGCTGGTAAAGCTTTTGCAACTGGGGCTGCATCTGCCGCTGGGATTGCGGTGGGACAAAAAATAGCTGATAAAATAAAAGGTTATCCACCAACTGCATCTGAAATAAAACAAGTTATCTCAGAAATCGCTCCAACAAAAGAAACTCAAAAAGCTATGATAACAACAACAAAAAAGTTATTATCACCAAAGGGCGAGCAGATCATACAAAAATTAATATCTAAAGTAACAGTGTCGCAATGAAATTTTATATAATCTAATAAAATAAAATGTCTGTTAAAAAATTATCTCGAGTTAACAGAAACTTATGACATCGACAACGATGTGACAGAATTCGAGTTTGTTGAGTACCTTGATGAAAATTCTAACGAACCAAATAAAGCTGGTATCAGAACCTTTAACACCAGAGACGACGATGTATTTCTACTGCCACATAAGGCTATGTTAGAAGTTCGTGGTCAGATTATGACAGTAGCCAATCCACCAGTTGCAATTGCAGTTGGAACAGAAGTAGCTCTTATAAATAACGGCTGGTGTTTATTCAAAAGTGCTAGATATGAACTGGCCAATCAAACTATAGAAGATATTTCAAGTCATCTACAAGTTGCAAGTACAATTTTAAATATTATTTCGTTTTCCGACGATTACTCAAGATCAACTGCAACTAACATGATGTGGTTTAAAGATACTGGACGGGGTATAGCTGAATCAACCGAATTTTTAAAGAGAGGCGCTATAGTACATGGAGCAGATGCTGATGCAAATGCTGTAATTGTGAGAAATTTTCTCATTGCTGATGCAGACGCGCTAGCTATTGTCGCACCAGGTGCAGCTGCTAATGCAGACGCTACAAGAATTTCTCTTACAGCAGCTTTTAATAATCTAAATATAACACCACCATCTGCAGATGCAAACGGTACTGCGATGTTAAATTTACTTCTTAACACACTTGATGTGAGAAATCCATGCTATAACGATGGTTTTGCTAGGCGAAGAAAACTTGCAGCAGGATCACGTCAAATTACAATGATGCTTCCACTAAGCACAATTTTCGGCTTTTGTCGCGATCATGATAAAGTATTTCGCGGAGTAAAACATACTCTTATTTTAGATCGAGCAGATCAAAACGATTGCTTGTTTAGATCTGGAGGGGTTGATGTACAGTTTATCATAAACAAACTTGCTTTGTGGATGCCACGTATAACACCATCAATCACTAAAATGTCAGAACTAAATAGCACACTTGATAAACTTACAAACAGAATTTATTTTAAACAGCATAAGATATATCAGACAGCGGTTCCAAATACTACTGACTACACATGGAGGGCCACAACAACATCAAGCGAACAACTGCCGAGAAATATCTTTGTCGTATTTCAACAGCAAGCCCGACGAGGTAACCAACAACAAAATAATGCAATATTTGATCACTCTGATGTCAGACGAATATACGCTAGATTAAATTCAAAGCAATATCCAGAACGAGCTATCGAGTGCAATTTTGTTGATGACGCTAATAAAAATATTTCTCGACCGTACATGTACCTGCTTGACGCAATACAAAAATATCAAGATGTTGAAGATGGAACTCAAATATCAGCAGAGGAATTTCGTACGCTTTATCCTATATTTCATTTTGATGTTAGTAAACATAACGAGCGAATTGTAGACAGCACAGCGGATATTGAAATTGCCTGGACACTTGGGGCGGTTCCAGTGGCGTCGTTGTACGTATACGCATTAGTGATTAGTGATAGATTTATCACAGTAGATTCTATTGGAGGTAAAATGACAGTTCAAGTTTAATCTACAGTTGTTATATAAAATGGCAAAATATATTGTAAAAAAGTGTATTTAACCGATGGCCAAGTTAAAAAATTAGTAGCTGCTATTGTAAAACGAGAACAGGTTTCATTAAAAATCAATCCTAATATTTCTGATGGTGTTTTAACAAAATTAATGCTAACAAAAAATCAAGTAAAAAAGTATGATCGTAAAAAAACTTTTGTTTTAAATTTGAGTGCTGCACAAATGACAGCGCTGGCAAAAGAAGGTGGGTTTTCTTGGTCCAGCATTATCAGTATTAACTAGTACAATAATACCTAAAATTTTACCAGTCTTAGGCACATTAGGACTAGCAGCAGCGCCTGGAGCAATATCTGGCGCAACGAAGAAAGCAGTCGCAGGTAATGGTATCATTCGTGGAAGTGGAATAAAAAAATTGTAAATTTTATGTAAATAATATATTATAATGCCACAAAAGAAAAAGAAATCGTCAACAACAAAAAAAAAAAAGAAAACTATAAAAACAAAATCGCCAACACCAAAATGCAAATGCATATGCAATCAACCAAAACAAGGAGGATTGATTCCGATCGCTCCACTTTTGGCGGGACTAGCGGGAAGTCTGCTGCCAAATCTTTTAGGAATCGGACGTGGTCTAACATTACCGGGAACTCGACCACCCCGTTGAGTAATTTTGATATCATTGATAAGTTAAAAGCGGTTCCTGGATTTCACGGAGTTTATTCTAAAGATGAACTCGCAGCAATAAAATCACCATCATCTGTAAGTTCGTGTGTTATTAATATACAAGATTTTAATGACGGATCCGGCACGCATTGGGTAGCAGTTTATAATAATAATTATTTCGACTCGTTTGGACTTCCTCCAAGCGATGTAATAAAAACGTATATGAAGAAAAAAATTTAAAAAGATATATTATTCGTCAAATCAACTCCAACCTGTTGGAACGTCTGCTTGCGGATATTATTGTATTATATTTATCCGACAGATGAGCAGAAATCTCAATTTTTTAAAATTTATTTTATAGTTTGACAAGCAACCTTCTCACGCTAATGATGAGATTGCAATTAATTTTATCTAAACTTATAAATATAATAATGTCAACATACTGTCTCAAGTGTAGAACTAAAACAGAAAATATTGATGAAACAACAGAAAAAACAAAAAACAACAGGATAGTATTAAAAAGTTTTTGTGCAGTCTGCGGAAAAAGAAAAAATGTTTTTAAAGAAAGTGTCCCCAGCGACAGTATCCTCAGATGTCGCCAGCGAAAAATTCGCTAGGATCTGGTTATCCTGATATTATTTTAGTCGACGACTAAAAATATAGAATGATATGCAACTGTGATTCTGACAGATTTGTGTCTTGAGCAAAGTAAAATTGTCGCATACTGTCAATGTTGTAACAACAGAGAAATAATAGGGTCAGGTATAGATATACATAAAATTATTGGAAAATTACCAAAACCAAAAGGCGGTTGGACATTGCCAGGTCATCGGTATACTGGTCCGTGGAATCCGCTAGATCAACAACTAGATGAAAACGACAATCCGTTGCCAGGCCAAGAGCCTTATAATCAAGTGGATGCAATAGCGATGCGTCATGATATCTGTTATCGTGATCATGAAAACTCGAAAGCAGATTGTGATAAAGTAATGTTAGACGAATTACGTGATATGGAGCCAACAAATCTACGAGAACGTTTTGATAGAAGATTTGTTCAGGGAATGATAGGAGCAAAATATAAACTCGGACTCGGAAAAAAAGTATACGATGATCTTGCAGTCGAGCTGCACAGACCTAAAAAAAAAGTTCCCACGACGTAAAGTTGTCGCTAATGGTGTAGATGATATCTGGGCAATAGATTTGGTGGATGTATCCAATCTAGCTCAGTTTAACGTTGGCGCTGATGGTGCTCCAAAAAGGTATTTGTTTAATGTTATAGATGTTTTTAGTAAATATGCTTTCAGTGTACCTGTTTCGGATAAGACAGGAACTTCAATGACTGATGCGCTAAAACAAATAATAATGAGTACAGAAAGAAAACCGAATAAAATCTGGACTGATCACGGATCCGAATTTTTTAACAAAAAGTTTGAACAGTTTCTAGAACAAAATAATATAAAAAGGTATGTTACAGGAAACGAAGGTAAAAGCGTTGTTGTTGAGAGATTTAATCGCACGCTAAACGAGAAATTACACAAACATATGACAGCTAAAAATACCAACAGGTACATCGATGACCTTTCTCAAATCGTAGGTGAATATAATAACACGAAACATCGAACCATCAAAATGACACCTAAAAAGCTATTAAAAATCCAATATTAGCAAATTAAAACATGTACCGCAGACATAAATTTAAGGTTGGTGATAAAGTTAGAATTTCTTTGACAAAAAAGGTATTTGCAAAAGGATTTACTCCGAACTGGAGCGAAGAAGTTTGTGTAGTTGATAAGGTACTTTTCACAACACCTGTAACGTATGTTTTAAAAGATCTGGCAGGGGAACCGATCGTAGGTAGTTTTTAAGAACAAGAACTACAGAAAACTGAGCAGGATGTTTTTGTTATCGAGAAAGTGATTAGAAAAAAAGGAAATAAAAGTTTAGTCAAATGGCGTGGGTATAGCGATAAATTTAACAGTTGGATCCCAACTAAGCAGATTATGATATAATGTTATTATAAATTAACTCATACTTTTGTTTGACAGATTTACATTTTACTGGTTTACATAACGATATTAGATACTGCTTACGATCGTCAGAGATCGTCATTAGATTAAAAATCATGAGAAATATGAAATCGAATTTGATATTTTTCAGTCGGCCTGGAATCCTAATGTTTAAGAAAGGTTTGATTAACCGCCAAAACAGTTGTTGTTCGGCAACGGTAAAATTAAATTTCATTATTTTTTTTTGCAATGTGATACTTGACATTATATCGTTTAGTTGTTGGTCTGCTGTAATTTGATCTGTCAGCAACAGTGACTATTTCACCATCATCATCAGATTCGCTGTTATATAAAATATCTTCATTATAACCAATAGATTTGTCTATGAAATCTTTGGAAAATGTGACATCATCACTGACGACCTTATCGCTGGCGACTTTGTCGCTAGTATCTTGTTTGTAGAGTTCAGCGAGTCGTTTCATCAAGTCCATTATTATAATACATTTTTATCTAATTTATTATTATAAGATGACTGATGAGATAAAATATCACCAAAAAGTTAATATAGTAAATTACAACGAACTAGCCGAAGCGGTAAGAAAATGTTTGTTGGGTTATAGTGTTGACGTTATTGTAATGCAAGGTGATTCTCATAAAATATTGCTAACAGAAGCAGAAAAAGATAAAATTAATGAAAGTGCAGTAACGACGCTAAAATTTAATCACGATGATATCATAGCATTTGCTCATCATTGCTTGACTAAAACCGAGCTATCAAATATCATATCTAAAACCAATCCTAGCATTGTATTCGTTTGAAAAAGCTGATTTTGTTGCTCCATCAGCTACAAATTTTACTGCTCTGGAATTTATCTTATAATGCTTTGCCGCAGCTGTAATCGATTTGAATTTGATCTCCTCATCCGTTTCAAGGTTTTTTGAAATAACAGGTTTTGCTGGACATCTAAAATTAATACCACCACCTCGTCCTTTTCTCACATTTTCCTGTTGCGTCACTAGCTCCAGATTTCTCAATCGATTATCAGTTTTTACGTTATTGATGTGATTAATAACAAGACCATTGGGTATAGATCCGTTGAACACCTCGTAAACAAACCTATGACCAAGATAATGAACAAAATCTGTTAGTGTTCCTCTAACAATTACCCTGATATATCCCATATTGTTCATAGTACCAAGAACTTTTTTAGTTTTTCTGTTTCTAATAATACCACAATCGTTAGCCTCGTATAAATCAAAGACCGGATGCGGCTGAAACTCATCTTGTAAGGATAAGTTTTCAATGTTGTCATCAGTGACTTTATCGTTCACGTGATATACACGCTGTCCCTCTGGAATATCATCGCAAAACAACGTGTAAATAAAATCTTTTCTAAACATTGCAATCCTCTCGGCATTATCTCCCTTTACACTAATCGTATAACCCGCTGACGTTAATTTGCCAACAGATATTCTAGTTTTGACGTTAATAACTGAACCTAATGTATTTCCAGCGTATAAGTTGTATTTTGGGTGAACATGATAAATCTCTTGCTCATGTGCGCTTGTCAGATTTACTGTCATTATATTATAGGCGATTTTTTAAAAATCTAATTGATTTTTAGCGCATGCGCAGTGAGGTAAAGTTATACTTTGGGTGAATTTGATATGCTTCTTGCTCACATGTGTTTGTTAGATTTGCTGTCATTATATTATAGGAGATTTTTTATCTCTAATTAATTTTTAGCGCATGCGCAGTGTGAGGAAATTATCAATTAGATATTACATTATAGTATAATAATGTTAAAATTGCGTGATATAGCTAAGAGAAGTCTTATGGGAGAACCTGATAAAATAGCGACTGCTTTTGCAGGTTTTGATAATAGTTATCAGTTTGATAATCAAATTGTTTTAGTAAATTTTAATGCAGCAAATCTTTACCACCTACTACAGACAACTGTAAAACGTGAGCTCGAAAAACACAAAAGTATCAGATTATTTGTGCAATATCATGTTATATTTTAAAAGTTAGTAATAACGGAAGAATTAACTAACAAGGAAATTGCAGAACCTTATATGAACGCAAAATCAAGACGTGTTTTGCTTGGGACTGATCTGTTATCACTATCTGATGAAATACACCAAGAAATCTGGAAAAAAATAGAGGAATTCGCTGAATTAGGTTCGGGTTGGAAGTTTGAAATGATCAAAGAAATATTGTTTCACACGATGAAATATAACGCATTACGAGGTAGTTCATACATCGACCTGCCACCAAAAATAAAAAGTAAAAGATGTTGTATAAACATCAGAAACGTAGATAACAAGTGTTTCCAATGGGCTGTTCTTTCCGCACTATTTCCAGCAGAAAAACACGCTGATCGCGTTGAAAAATATATCAGTCACGTGTCTAGACTAAGTTTAAAGATATTAACTTTTCTGTGGCAGAAAATCAAATACCAAAATTTGAAAAGCAAAATAATGTTTCAATTAACGTTTTCGGACTAGATGAAAAAGAGGATGTATACCCGAGATATATTTCAGAAAAAGCTTCACAATCGACTATAAATTTACTGTTTTACAAAAATCATTACGTTTGGATTAAAAACTTTAACGGACTAGTTGGTAAACAGTACAATAAAAATAGGAACAAAATGTTCTTTTGTTACCGCTGCTTGCATGGTTGTACTAACAATGAAACATTACAAAAGCATTTGCAGTACTGTAATGATGTGCAAAGAATAACAATGCCATCTAAAAAAGATAGTGTGTTACAGTTTGTCCATCATAATCACAAACTAAAAATTCCTTTCGTTATATACACTGATTTTGAGTGTTTACTTCAACCTGTACTTGGCGTAGAAAATAATCCTAATCAATCGAGTACAAGAAAAGTTCAAAATCATGTTCCGTGTGGAGTAGCGTATAAGGTAGTTTGTTGTACTGATTCTAGATTATCTAAACCAATTAAATTATATCGTGGTAAAAATCCAGCTGTTTGGCTTCTCAAGCAGTTGATTAATGAAGTTGATAATATATTTACTCGTTTGAAAAAAGTATCGCCAATGTTAAAATTAACACCTCAACAAGAATCCGATCACGATCAAGCAGAATTTTGTCATATTTGTGAAAAAGCTTTTGATACTGACAACAAAAAAGTACATGACCATTGTCATTTGACTGGACAGTATCGTGGAGCGGCTCATAATCAGTGTAATTTAAAATTTCATGCTCCAGATTTTATTCCGGTTATTCTTCACAATTTTCGAGGATATGATAGCCATATTATAGTAGAAGCTTTTGGTGATCCTGATATAAAATCTCGTCTAAAACTCGATAACGTCATTAAATGCATCCCAAATAATTTTGAAAAGTACATGTCAGTGACGCTAGGTAAATTGCGTTTTATTGACAGCCTGCAGTTTATGGCAGCCTCGTTAGATGAGCTAGTAAAAGGTTGTAGTAAATTTGATAACCTAAGAGACTGTTTTGGAGATAAATTTAATCTACTAGCTAAAAGAGGAGTTTTTCCATACGAATACCTCGACGACTGGAGTAAATTTGATGAAACATCTTTACCTGGCAAAGATAAATTTTACTCACAACTTAAAAACGAAAATATAACTGATGACGAGTACAAGTATGCACAAGATATCTGGAAAGAGTTTGATTGTGAGACTTTTGGTGATTATCATGATTTGTATTTGAAAACTGACGTGTTATTATTAGCAGATGTTTTTGAAAGTTTTCGAGAAGTGAGTTATAATAATTACGGACTAGATCCTTGCTGGTATTATTCTACCCCTGGACTGTCATGGGATGCTCTGCTAAAGTTTAGCAAGGTAAGGTTAGAATTACTGACTGACGTTGATATGTTCAATTTTATTGAAAAAGGTATCAGAGGCGGTATTAGTGTGATAACAAAAAAATATGCTGAAGCAAACAACAAATATTTGAAACAGTATAACCCTGACCTTTCTTCGAAGTACATAGTTTATCTAGATTGTAATAACTTGTACGGGTATTCGATGGCAGAACCAATGCCTCTTGGTGGATTTCATTGGATCACGGCTGATCGATTTCTATCGGAGACAGAAAAAAAGATACCCGAAGATGTTTCCTATTTCGTTGAAGTTGATCTTGATTATCCAAATTCGCTACACAAATTACATAACGATTACCCTTTCTGTGCGGAATCGATGGTCATAGATTATAGTTTGTTATCAAAAGAACAACAAGCGTTAGCATCACCAAGGCAACATTCCATGGTCAAGAAACTAGTACCAAATTTACTTGATAAGAAAAATTACGTTTTGCATTACAAAGTTTTAAAACAAGCAGTCGATGCTGGTCTTGTGTTGAGAAAAGTTCATCGTGTACTAAAATTTAATCAGTCGCCGTGGATGAGAGGTTATATTAACTCAAACACTTCAAGAAGGGCTGCAGTGAAAACAGAGTTTGAAAAAAACTTCTTTAAACTGATGAACAATTCCGTTTTTGGTAAGACGATGGAGAATATTAGGAAACGTGTAAATATTGAAATAGTTAATGATGTCAATCGCAGAAACAAACTTGTGTCAGACGATGATTTTGTGAGCATGAAAATATTTAATGAAAATCTTGTTGCAATACAAAGAAGAAAAGTAAATCTAAAACTAAACAAGCCGATCTATGTTGGAGCTGCAGTGTTAGATTTATCAAAGTGGCTGATGTATGATTTTCATTACACTTTTGTTAAAAATCAGTGGCCGGCTAGTAGATTATTGTTTACTGATACTGATTCGCTCGTATATATGAAATCGAATGTGAGGACATCTATCAGGACATGTACAATAATCGACATCTGTTTGATCTTTCCGATTATCCACCTGACAGTAAATTTCGACACAAATAAAAAGGTGATTGGTAAGTTCAAAGATGAAATGAACTTGAGCGCTATCAAATACTTTATCGGATTACGTATATGCCGTATTATTGGACAATAATAAAATAACGAAAAAAGCAAAAGGTCTGCCTCGTGATTTTGTTAAAAAGTTTATGAAACCCTCATTTTCCTATACTACTCCTATGCTTGAATAGTGATTGTAAATATTCAGAAGCACTATTATTGGTTATCCTGTACATTAATTTGGCTTTTCTTAAACAGATTCAGTCTTTAATAGGTAATATTTTCAACTTTCCAGCAAATTTTTCCTTGCTTTCTTCTGGATTGATATTAACTTAAAAGCGCTTTTTTGAAGATGTGCCTGCTTTGCTAAGTTTTTATCATTTAAATTACCCCATACTGTATTACAGTAGTCTAAATAGGGTTGTATGTAACTGTTATAAAATAGTTTTTTGTGCTTTTCCTGGAGAAAGTGTCTTATCCTACTGAGAAGCCATAAACTTGAATTGACTTTTTTACTAATATGTTTGATATGTTCAGTCCATGATAGTTTATTATCTACCAAAACACCAAGTAGGGCATTCTGTAGAGAAATTAGAGTTCATGCTTTGTGTTTTTGATGTCTAACAATGTTGTGTCATCTGCATAGAGATCTGTAGATGATATTGAGTCCCTTAGTACAAGTGGTAGGTCATTAATATAAAAAAAATATACAGTAACAGACCCAGATTTGATCCTTGTTGTACTCCATATCTAGTTGTAAATAAGCTTACATGGAGCTTACTGATTGGCTGAAAACCTTGGTAGAGATTTGGTCTATCCAGTAAAGTTCTCTATCTTTCTGAATTATCTGATTATTATTAATTCTCTATGTTTCTGATTAATTTTGCTACTAGAGGGCTCTGGATAAGATTGGATGATTTATATTATTTGATACTTAACACAGTTTATATGTTATGTTGTTTGGTGAATTGCCTTTATGGCAACACTCTTGAAAATAGTCTGACAATTTGTTTGTGTTTACATAGTTTGATAGCGGTTTCATAGTTTCTTTACATAAAGGGATCAAGTGGTTAGGTAAATGCATGGCTTGTTAGTGTTCTGAAATTGATTTGTTCAGTTTTCTCTTTTTGCTAATGTTTGCATCTCTTCTAATACTGTGGTTGTGGAGGAGCTGGATGGAAGTGCTGATGTAGAAACAACTTATTACATAACCGCTTTGTTGGTCTAGTGGTTAGAGCATTCACCTCAGATGTGGGAGGTCGTGGGTTCGATCCCCCTGTTGAGTCATACCAAAGACTTACAAAATGGTATTAACAGCTGCCTCGTTTGGCGCTCAGCATTAAGAGGTTAGTGTTAGGACTGGTCAGCCTGGTGTCAAGATAATGTGACTGGGTGGGACATCATACTACATGTCTGTGGCATGATGTCCCAGTGCTAAACATCCCTATAAACTGCTACACTGAAGACATCATAGCGATGACTGAAAATTTGTTAAATCTATGTTAAAAATCATAATCACATCACATCACTTATTACAAGGCTAATTCTTGTCAAAATGGATTAAATCTTATGATCATTAGTACTTGGAAGTAAATATGTTTACCTGGATCTGAGATCAGGATTCTCCTTGTATTCCCCTTGTGAAAAAACTGGTCTACTAGATGTATTACATGTTTTTTACTAAATTTTAGAAATCGGACATTGTTTACAACTGAAATTGTTCTGGAAATGAATTTGATGGGAAAATTATTTTCATTCTAGTTCTGTTAGGGTGTTTTAATATTTTATATCAGGTTTATGATAAATAGAATTACTTATTCCTATGTTAACATCTGATGTGGAATCAATCTTTTATTTGTGATCAGTGAATGATTGATAAGATTTATTTATTTAAATTATTCATTGGAATTACATATACATAGTGCTAATTAATACTTTCAGACTAAATCACTATTTTGGGAATTAATTTAGAGACATTTTGTATTATATCAGTGATATATTAAGAATGTTAGCACATCAGCAATATTCCAGATATTGATACATAAGCACATTCAAGATTGAATCATCAGACTAGCATTTTAATTCTTTTTATATTTGTATGACTTGTACATGTTTTTTTTTGTAATATTTATTCATAACTAATAACAAGAACCCACTTTAAAGACATAACAGATTCCTGTACTGTGATGAAGTAACATAAATTCCCAGGCAGAAACATATTTGGGTCTAATAAAATGTCTTGGGGATCTGATAATTTTTTAACCTATACTAGTTTCCCAGGCTAGTGAATACATTTTTTTTGCCTAGCATTTCATATTGACTTGCATGCATCTTTTGCTTTTAGCTCTTGACTACATAGTTTTTTTTCCCCATGCAATGCACATATTGTTGTAGTCAGATAAATGAACCATAGTTAGAAGATGCATGTTGACTAGCACTATTGCAACATTTTAGAAGTAGGTCAGTATGGCCCTTATTTTTAGCTTCATTTACTTGAATACAAATTTGTGTTTAAAATTAATTTTTTGGGTAATGCATATGTTCAAATTTTGAAGCTTGATACTTGGAAGATTCTTTTTTAATACATGCAAGCTGTGAAAGTAATCATGTCATACAGTATAAGTTTTATTATCCAGGATTCCTACGCTACTAGGAAATCAGAAAAAAGTAAGGATTAATGATAATTTTTTCCCAACCATGAAAAGTCCATGAATTTTGCAAATATTGATGAAAGTCGGGGGGAAAAAAACCAGGAATATTCCACCACTTGACACCCAAAACAGTCACGTAATTGAGTCATAACTAAACTGATTGTGAGTTAAATTTATTGAGTTCTAACCAGAATATTCAGAGGGTGCAGTGTGGATCATTTGGGTTCTTCCAATAAATATATATGCTAGGTCAATCCAAGTGCTCAGCGAATTAGATTCGTCTATTGGACTTTTATTTTTAGAGTCAGCTCAATATCCACATCTTTCCTTACATGGAAGATATGTAAACCAGTGTAGCATCACAAGAGGCCAAAATGGTGGTGGCAAAGCGTATCCATTTACTGTATGTCCTAGCAAACTTTAAATGTTAAATCGTGTGATACATGCATGAAATTGATCTTATTTTCTCAGAAATTTTGAGTATTAAAATCATTATGTCTTTAATCTGCTGAAACACAAGATAAAACTATGGCATTGATGAAATGTGACCTGGTATTTGCGATTTGCATCGCTAGATGCAAAAGTACACAAATCTAACAACTCAATTTTTAATGTTGTGGAGAAAAAAAATCAATAAATAAAATAAAAAATATTAAACAAGTCGTATACTGGTTCAAATAAAAATACAAAATAAAAAAAACAAAAATTTCCACATTTTCATATTCTTAGAACAACTTCTAGAGTTTTGTGGTATCTTGTGACTACCACATTGTCATGTGCTTTCTGTTGGATAAATCAGACTGGCCAGATTGCTGGTTTTCACAGAATGTTTGACTTTCATGTAATATAATTAAATTTCAGTACAACAACATTAAAAAGAAGTTTGTTTTTTTATAACATTAGTTATTGGATTTGTATGTCATTTGAGATTTGTGAAGTATGTGACTACTAATGCTTTATTTTCAGGTTTCATTTATACTATAGTTTTGTTTAGTCTGTCAGTGGATCAAAGACAACAATTATGATACTTTACATTTCTGATAAAATATATAATTTTCCTATCTATTTCATGCAGGTATATGTTGACATAGCATAAGTTTAAATTTTTTAAGCTCACTGGTAAGTGACTATCAATGATGTCACAATGATACTCATAACAGCTATAGATTTAGAAAATGCATGTTTTGTAAGCTAAAATGTTCTTTATTCCAAATTTTCGATATACATTTGCAATGACCCTGACACCCCAACCTAAATGTCTGATTATGAAAAATAGGGTGTGAATATTTGGAGGAAACCCAGATTAGAAAATGGACTGATATTTGTTTTAAGCCATATTGTTGTCCAAATTGTTGAATATCAGAGCTGAAATGAGAAATTGGTATCCCTTGTATTATTTATTCAAAAAAGCAATATGAGTCCATGTCTCAATACAGGTTTGGGGACTGGTGTGACAAATTACAAGATGTTGATTTTACAGAAAATTCAGTCCTTGTTACACAACAGTTTATGATTTTGTAGGTCTTTTGTCAGAATTTAAATCAACCCTTTTGAAAATGTTTTGTAAATGATTGATTTTTAACCAGATCATTTTAAGGAGATTAGTTGTTTGAAAGATTGTGTTTGTGGTTTTATTGGCACAGATAAATACAGAGTTAAACTCATTTTGTTACAAGACAAGATTCTAATTATTTGCATTTATTGTTTTGTTTTATACTGTAATAGGAAATGCTTACTTTTTATAAAATGCATATATTTCTATTGAATTCTTTAGAATTAAAATTTTGAAAGGAAACAAAACTAATTTATGTTCATTATCTTTTTACCCGCTTAGCAACATTAAGCAGGTCGGCAAAATAAAGTTAGAATTTTTATTCTGTACATTGAAATGACTTTACATGCCAATTTATAGGATTATAATCAAATTTGTTTCATGCGATACATTTTCTGATTTCGTACATTATCATCTTTTCTGACTTTGATGGTTTGGAGAGTATTGAAAGAGAAACATCTATAGATTTAGAAAATGCATGTTTTGTAAGCTAAAATGTTCTTTAATTTCATTCAGTAATGGTCATATGTGAATGCTAAAAAATAAATTTCATCCTGGAAAAATTCTGGCAATGACCTTTAAATTTATCTTTTAGAAAAGTGGGAACCATGATTATCATAGGTTAAGTATTCACATAATGTTCATGATTACATATATTTGCCCATTGTAGCCCACAGAGATAACCCTTTATGAACAGTGCATATTGAAGTAGAAATATATTTATAGCAAGTTCTTTACTCTAGCAATGCATCACTTTAGCATGCAGATTATGACCAGGTAATACCAGTGCCAACTTAGTGTGTGTGTTATTTAGATTTTTAATGTAACTTTAACAATTTTTCAGTCATATCCTAGCTGTTTGCAGTGTGACAGTTTATAGTGATGTTTAGCACTCAGGGGCATCATGTGACAGATGTGGTATGATGTCTCCCCCAGTCACATTATCCTGAAACCAGGCCAACCAGTCCTAACACTAACTTCTTATTGCTGAGCACCGAGCGAGGCATCTGTTAGTACCATTTTTGTAAGTCTTTGGTATGACTCTGCTGGGGATCGAACCCACAACCTTTTGCATCCGAGGTAGACTCTTTAATCACTAGGAGCTTACCTCCAAGTAATAATGATCTTAAAATATAATCTCAATCTAAATCACACACACACACACACACACTTGGAGTTAAGCAGGTTCACATATGTCCAATCCAAGTTTTTTTTTTCTTCAGAAATTAAGTATGTTCTAGAAGCAAGTTATTTTTAAATTTTAAATGAAAATGACCCTCAACCTAGTTTTGTCATTGTACAAGGTCCAGAGACAATTGTTAAATCAGATTTCGACGACAAGAGTCCAAGACCAAACAGCTAGACAAAAATCGGCAGAGCAGGGACCAATGGAAGTCTTGATGTCCGCATAAAATAGGTGATGAAGTCTCTCATTGTTGCACTCAAAGGTCACATCTCATTGGCAATGAAGATAGTATATTAACCTTGAAAGTAATTTTACATTTAAAGAAACTTGTATTGTCTTTTTATTTGAGTACATGTTAGTACCATTTTCCTTCTTTTGTAACCAAGTCATTGATTGCTTTTCATTTTAAATTCTGTTGATAAACTGATTAAATTTTATATTTGTTCATTGAAAGGGGGCTCATTGTGTTATTTCTTCAATATACTTGTTCAGTGATCTGCATTCTTCTTTCTATCTATCCACACTGGGTAAATTACACCGCGGAGGTCATTCCCTAGCAACAAAACGTAGTGAAAGAGGTTGGTGTGTTTTGCACGCCGCCAATTTGTCACAGATTTTAGAATTAAAGCATGATTTTTGAGATTATTATGAATTCATTCAAGGATATTCAGAATTACCTGTAGATCTTTATGAAACATCAAGACTGTTAATGTATCAATAATATTTTTGACTATTGGTACATCATCAGCTCATGCAAGATTAAAATTAATTCGGCCCACCAGTAGAATTCATTTGAAATTCTATATACTTTTGGGCTTGTGATGGAACATTTAGGGCAATTTTTGGATTTATTTTCACAATAATATAACTTCTTTTTCAGTTTTTATTTTCCAATCAAGGGAAAAAAATATTTGTTCAGTTTTACTAAATTTGCTTTCAAAGTCTTTCATGGAACACTATTGGTAAGTGTCTTCCAGAGTTAACAATACACTTTTTAGTGCCTCTTTTTAATCAGAGTAATGCATTTGATGTGAAGTTTATGATAATTGTCTTTTTTCCCTCAAATTTATTTTGTTATTACCAATGTTGGCACAGTAATAAAAATAGAAATGAGTTTCCTCAAAATGAGGTTGGCCTTAACAACCCTCTTTAAATGCTGTTTCTACATAAATAATAATTTTGTTTCATCTTTCCTCACTTTTAGAATCTTTGTACTAATAACACTTGCATGTAGCCTGTGGTCATTGTTTATCCTTAAAGCATCAAATTGTCCACATTTTTAGTTTTGGTGACAAACGCAGTGAAACCAGAAAAAAATGTATTCCTAATGGTACAATCATTCACCACTTAAAATGCTAAAGTGGACTGGTTTTAATGACACATTAAACACATTTGGTCAATGACATCTACTTATTTTATGAGATAGGCTTACATATTACTGATGTTTTTGATTATTGATTACTAGCCACTGTATTGTGGAATATTAAATACCATATCCAAAAGAAGGAAGTTAACTAATTGAATATAATTTTCAGGGAGAAAACAGCTAACATTTCTTTCAGAGGAAATCTTTGTATTCATAAATTGTATACAATAGCAGAATTCAACCTAAAAATCATTTTCATTATATTGCTGCACATACTTTCAGATGTAAATGAGGTCTCTACAGTGCTTCAGTTTAATATGGTACACCTACAGGATAATTCATCTCAAAAATGAGCCACAAAGCCCATCATATTTGTCATCTTTAAAGTTTACTCTTAGATTGATCATACATAAATGTGTTTTGCTAATCTTGAGATAAATGTATAGCATTAAACATTATTATGGTCTGTGGAAATGTTATTAGTTGCCTGTATCCTATAGCCAATATCATGCTGAGGAAATGGTAGTTGCTGTGTATGCCTTTCCTGGGTAGAACTGGGAAGGTATTGAACCTGTGACCCATGAATTATGAATAGGATGCTCTATGTTAATTTGACATCAGTAATATGTTAAAGCCTATGTCACAGTTTCCATATTCGCACTAGCCAACCCGAATCTACTGCCATGGTTTGTCATAGAAAGACACTTTGTGTTCATTTTATTTAGCATGATGATGCCATTAAAAATATGTTAACAGAGCCATAAAACCTGTGAAGAAACCAAAAGCTAAAAACTGTAGATAGTAGTTCAGCTTTATAAGTACAAGAATCACTGGTACAAGTAAGATTTGTCCACTTTTAGATGGAAAGATCATTGTATAGCAGTAGATAAATAAATTTCCATTGACACCAGAAGAGGCGGCAAACCTACATCTGCCATTTTTTCTTGCCCATGTAAGACGTTAGTGCCATATTTCTTACCATAGGTATGTCAAAGGCATCATTGTTGGAAGACTTTCATTTCTGCTAAGACTAGAGGGACATATTTATACCTTTTTCACCAAGTAGAGAGTAGATTTATTACCAGGCAAGAATATATTAAATAGTTTCCAAAATTGTACAAAAGTTGACGATTGGATTATCATTGAGCATGGGCTTATCATATCTGCTAAATACATTGTTTTAAATTCAAAAGTCTTGTACATAATGGCCTACTGTCCTTTAAAGTGGGATATAGTATTGCTCTCCATGTAATAATGACCTCCACAGTACATGTATATTCAATTTTGTAAAAAGTGTAAAGAAAGCACTCATTTGTTTATATTTGTATTTTTTTTGTAGCTATGGTGAGGAAAGATGCTGCACAGCCAGACTTCAACCCATAAAAACCAACATCTCCAGGGGCAGGAGGTGCATATGCTGGAGCGAAGAGTCAGCAGGCAGCTTAGTGGCCAGGTTAGTCAGCTACATATTTTAACTCACTGCATTTTAGATTTTAGAATGTGTCCTGGATCAACAAGTGTGGGCAGTTGCTTGGTCAGGTTAGTCAACAACAGTGAACTTGTGGGCTTCAGGTTGTTCCACTTTCATATAAAAAAGTCAGAAGTTTTGAATGTGTACAGAAACAGGATCTGCCCAAGTGGGCAGCTCCAAGGTCAGGTTAGTGAACTGCACTGAACTTTTAACATCAATTTCAAATTTATAAACATTCTAAAATCCAAATATGATTAGAAATTGTAACACTAGTCTTTCTCAGATATGGAAACATTTAGTTCCATACATGTTGAATATTTGAAAAAATAACAGGTATGGTTATTTAAATCACTCATATGGTTCTTGATTAGCCTAGAAATTGTTTGATATGGGTTTTCCATAATTTCTTATTTTCTGCTGGTAAGTTAAAACATTAATGTGCATTTATTTATCTGAATATTTACCTGAGGAGCTAATAATAAAGAAATCAAGTAGAAAATCAACATACTAGTATTTACACATGATAAAAGAAAAAAATAATAATAAAAAATGTCCAGATGTTTATTGTCTGATTGAGAAAAGTGTTAAATCTGTCAGGGTCTTTTTTTCCCCACTTGAAATGTTAGCCCAGAGATTTCTAGATTTCACCCATGTTTTCCAACTATAGAGTATTTCACCCCAGTTATAGAATCCTATGGAAAACTTTCTTTACCTGCTACACAATATGACTGTAAAATGTTGAAAATCTAGTTAAAAAATCTAAATCACAACACACTTTACTTGCTACAAGTTTCCATGTGGGTCAGGGGTATTACATTTGGGCTACCTTCTAGGCAAACATGGGGCTGATTACATCTGTAATTGTAATTGATTGCAACTGATTACAATGGGAACTGTAATCACAACCATAATCATTACCAATGATTTCAGAAGCTCTATAATCATAATTGTCCTTCATGGGCAGTATAATTGCATATTGTGATCATGATTATAAATGATTACAATAGAAAATTACTAATTATATTAATACTAATTTTGAAAATGATAAAAGTTTCCATAAACATAAAAAAAACATCAGTGTTGACTATTACAATAATGAATGGGTAATTTTAGATGGACAGTATATAAGCTGATTGGCAATAAACTTTTACATAGAATTAAAACTGTTTTTAGTTATACAACCTATAATAACTAAGCAGAACAAAAAAAGATAATCATATCATCATCCCCCTGTAATTGTAATCATAATCTTAATTAACAAGGCCAGACAACCTGAAATTGTAATCATAATTATAAAGAGCACCTGTAGTAGACCCCATACCTGCTTCTAGTGTATCAGATCAAACAGGTCATATGTACTATAATTTCATAAACTGTACTATTGTTTAGTGTTGGCCATATGGTGGAGTATACTGTGTTGTGTTCTTAATCTGTCCATCCAAAAACCTGTCTATCTCTCTGCTGTTTGGTTTCTGCACAATAGGTTTGGTTGTCCCCAACTATCATTACCAAACTTTGAGGATGAATTCCACTTGGGGTAAGGAAGAATGCTATCAATTTGGGGCTCAAAAACTGAAATTTCATGGTTACTGTGACTGAAAAAATGAAAACAGTTTTAAGTTTTTCACCTTTTGTGATTACCAAACTTTATAATTTGCACATTGGATACTGAAGAACCCTGTGGTTTTCAGGGTAAAAAAGCCATTGGTCAAGGTCACTGGCTGAAGAAGAGAAATGGTTCTGCACAATAGGTTGAGCTCTCCACCATCTGCAGTTACCAAACAGACCATAGATTCCATAAGATTGATATGAAACAGGTGTGTGTGGTGTTTATAATTTTTAAGGTAGCTTTAAAAATTTTTCAGTCATATCACTACATGTCTGTAGTGTGGCAGTTTACAGTGATGTCTAGCACTGGGGCATCATGACGAAGACATGTAGCATGATGTCCCACCCAGTCACATTTTCCTGCCACCAGGCCGACCAGTCCTAATACTAACCTCTTATTGCTGAGCGTCATGCATGCGAGGCAGTTGTTAGTACCATTTTTGTAAGTCTTTGGTTTGACTTGAATGGGGATTGAACTCACGACCTCCTGCATCCGAGGCAGACGCTCTAACCACTAGGCCACCAGAGCAGTTAAACTGGAATGAATAATTTATCAATCTTATCTCATGTTTGCCATGTTCTTTATTATAATTTTGGTAATAGACCTTTCCTTGTTGATCTAGAAATGGATTTTCGACTCTCATCCAGGTTCTGTTGCTGTGTCTTGGTTTTTTTAATATAGCATTATTTACTTGAGAAATTACTCATTCTTGCATTAACATCTTTAGCAGAGATAGTCTTATTGTTGTGTTTAGTACTTAATTTGGTATGGATTATTTATTCAAATTTTTATTCAAAGGAATTACAAAGTACTCATTAGTAATATTCTTGGACTGAAACATTAATTTAGAATTATAATGAATTCAGACAAGAGCATTTTTGGATTATATTATTATGATTTATCAAAAGAAATTAGCGTATCATCACAATCAAGGCCACAGACACATTAACACATTAGAAAAAAACATGCAAATCAAAATGTTAAATATTGAAATTTAATTAGAATACCACTGGAACTAAATTGGAACTTTGTATGTTTGGACTTATGATAAAACTTTTAGTACTGTTGATTTAATTCACAATTAACTACATTCTTTTTAATTTTCACTTTGTATTCTAGGCAATTAATTATTTGTTGAGTTTTACAAAACTTTCTGCTTTTTGCTCTTTTGTTTTTTTTTTGTTACTTAGTTGAAGACCATAGAGTCAGAACTGTAGTCAGTGGTTGATTTTTTGATTTATCCCTTTAATGTAAATATGGACAGAAAAGGCTTTATGCCAACAACATTTTGTACACAGGGACAAGAAACAAAGGGAGTATTATCTTGTATGACTGTATTGGAAGTGAATGTTTCATGTTTTGGGGTTTTACAGAGTCATGAATTTCTTACTCAAGCTTGAAATTTATTTGTTGCCAATCACGAATACACTGACACAGTGACCTATGTTTGCATAGACAAATGTAATAACCAGCATGAAATGTTAAAAGAATAGAGGTTATTATGTTTCAAGAGATTGATGGTGAGATCATGTAAATGTGTTATGCATATCATGCAGGTACACAAAAGTTACCAGTGTAGGACAAAGAATAGCAACATCAGAGGAGATGTATTCAAAAGAGAATTTCATCATACAAGATAGAATTATGCCTGTAAAATACAAAAATCTGTGAAATGACATAAAAATAAATAAATGTTTTCATATTTATTTGAAACTGTCACTTAACTTCTGAATAAATGAACAAATTACAGACATATTCCATTTTGTATGCTGAAATTCGATTTCACATAAAGTAACATTTTTAACAGTTGGGAAATTTTTAAAATTAAAATGTATAATTTAATGTAAATAATAAAAATACATTCATTTAAAGAATTTCAATTCATAACAATTTGCATATTAGTAATTTATATGTTACACAAAGGGTCTTCCAAATCAAAATATAACGTGAGGAAAGGTCATGCAATTATAAATATTTCTGTTCAAGGTAATAATCTTAACTAATAAAACTAGGACTCCATGAAATCTAAATATTTAACATGTCAGTACTACATGATGCTATCAAGTTACTCAATTCACTAAATTGTATATTAATTGTGTATTTTATTTTTTTAAAAATTGAAGGGAGTTAATTGTATTATTGTCAATGTTTTTAAATTTATTTTTTCTGAACCTTGTCCTTATTATTGGATCAATCCCATTGTCAAGGAGTTGAAACACTTCACCTAGCTCATACAGCTGCTGGTTCCCCCCCCATGTTAATAGAAAATTTCTTTTTGTTATTAACGATTGATGCAGGTAGTAATTATTCAACCTGATTTGGTGGGAGTGTTTCTGGGGTAGGATTGAAATTATTTATTTTGTTTGCACCCCTCATTCTTACATCCACCCACAGGGGCATGTATTGTTGCATATAATTTAAATCCAAATCATGTATGATCCATGGATTTTATAATAACTTGTATGATTTAAAGACAAATTCTAAGCAACAATATAAACTTCTGTGGATCCACCTGTGTTTAGGAACTTTTCTTATAAGGACATGTAGGTGCAAACAATAAGTTGCCTACAATGCTAATTTGTAGACAAAGGAAGTTTTTACTGGACAGTTTGGCAGGATTGATTGGTTACAACTTTTTGAAGAAAGTCACACTGAGATCTTATTTGAATGGGATCTTCTTGGTTACTGAATAGTATTACTGGAATTATCAAAGACAAGAGAAGCCAATAGATAAGACCTTATAATTTGTGAAACAGAAAAAAACACTTTATAACCATAGTGAAATTGCTTTGCATATAAGTATTGACAAGACAGGTTTTCATTTATACATGAATTTAATTAAAATTATAGATGCAAGCAATTGCAGAGTCAGCATTATTTTAATTTAAGCCAGATATTCCATTTGCAAACTGTTTAATGTTATGATAAAGATTCTCTGAAATGTAAGAGTGTTAAAAATTGCAGCTATAGTCCAAGCCTACTAACCAGTTGGTTTGTACCCCCTGCCTATTTCAATAATGAAAACTTTTAATTTGATAAAAAGTGCAAAGAACTTAGTCAATTCATTCATTGAATTATATTTTCTAACCAGACTGCTTAGATTGGCCTTAACACCATCATTGTATGCAGTTTCATGCTTCATGCCTAAGACCCATTTCCAATTCCTGAACAAGTCCATTTTCAGCAGTGGGGTATATACACCACTAAAGATGTACATACAGATGTGTCTGCTTCCAATATTTACAGTGTCAATCAAGCAAAGGAAAAGAATGAAGAAAAAAAAATGTCTTTCACCTAAATTTAACAAGTGGTTTCATTAATATGTTCATGTGTGCAAAGGAATATAATTCCAAACTCAATGTTATTGTAATTTACGGAATTACCCAGCAGTAATAAGGTGAATTATGTCATTATGTTGTCCTTAAGCATGAAAGGTGCAAGGGGATACCAGTATTAGTGCCATTCTGTTCACAGTCTGGTTAGAAATTATACATCAATGATTCAGTTGACTTAGTTCTATGCACTTTTTATCACATTGAAGTTTTAGTTATTGAAATCTGTAGGGCGGTACAAACCAATGGGGATGTAGCATGGACTATAGTATATTTCAGAGCTGTCAACTGTTTCACATTTTGGAGAATATTGTTAACTTTTAGTGAAAATTTTACATTTGAATTATATTAATTCATGTAATTTTTTGTTGCAAAAATGTGGTCAGTTTAAATCAAGAAGACATTTTTATCTCATCTCTCTTGAGAAAGTGGTGACATTGATATTATAAAGTCATAATGTAGATGTCTGCAGAAGATACTATGCTGTTTCCATGTAAATTGTTCTTACATTATTATTTTTGACTAATACTAATATTATGTCTTTTTTTCTTAAGCCTGTAAATTGACATGATTTGTTTTCATTATTAATTTTATTTTTTCTTAATCATCATTGCATTGCTTAGCTTAAATATTGCAAGCCTTCATTATGGACATATGTCCTTTATATTAAGGTGGATATTGATAATTAAAAGCTAGATACATATGGTGGTCTTTTATTAGCAGGTGTCCATTATTTGGTGTCCACTATGCCAGGTTTCATTGTGCTTCATAATTATGTGCACCTGCCATTAAACACATCTGTATTGTTTCAATATGGAATATGTAAAATTAAATGACAAATGGAACCTGAGCACAATGCAAGGATACAAACATTTGGGTGTCATATTGTGATATTCTCATACTCCCACATGTTTTTTTCAATTTTGGCAGAGTTCAGGATCTAGGATAATGTTTAATGACCCTTACTACAGAAATGTTGCTAAAATGCCAATCAGTGATAAAAGCTGTGATCTCTGCAGAAAATATCAACCTAGTGGCAATGAGACAATGTTGAGCCCACATGCCTATAAGTTCAGTGAACTTGTGGTATGACCCATGGTATTTTCATGCAGTGAACTTTTGGTATCACCCTTGTTTTTTTCATTCACTGAACATCATGTATGAGTCATGTTTTTTTTTAAAATCCTTTGTCAGTCATGCATCTTTCATTAGCAGTAGACTTACCAAGGTCTCTATTGAGATCATGGTCAGCCTGGTCTCACACACTTGGAGTGTTTGGAGGACAAGGCTTAATGTGTAAAATCCCTGCCTGACAGCAGTATGATGCAAAGTAAAGCATGAAACATTCCTGGTTGTTCTCATTTTTGAATGCAAATTAACTTGGAATGATTACCTCATGTCCCCCACCCCTTTTTTCATATTAGCAAGCTAATGTCAAATTTAGTATATTGTATTTTTGCTTTTCCAGGTGAGCTTTCACTTAAATTAAGTGAGACTGCATTTTGAACATGCAGTGTATGTATGTATGTGTGTGTGTGTGTGTGTGTGTGTGTGTGTGTGTGTATCTAAAATAACACAACCCATAGTGATACTAATTGTTCAACATCAAATGTCATTTATTTGATCACATGCAAAAAGTCTAGCATACAATATATTGGATAAATACACTATATCCATAGAGTCCTAATTCCAAAACCTTGTACACATTCATTGATGAAATAATTTTTTTTTTTTTTATAATTATGTCCTGTTTACAATTAGTTAATATTTCTATATTATTTAATATTATTTTAATTACAAATTTAATTAATGTTTGTATTATTAATATCATAAAAATATATAGAATAATTCTATAAAACTATGAGTTTCTCAAATTAATTATATAATATATTATGATTATTTATTTATAAATACTTTCCCACACCATAATGTTTTACTATTTATTTATTATATGGTTTAAGTTCTGATCAGCTGTTGAACATACATTATTAAATGTCTTCTATTTTAAATTTTATATATATATGTATATATATATATATATATATATATATATATATATATATATATATATATATATATATATATATATATATATATATAACTGCATAGTGCCCATGTTAAGAAGTTATTGTATAGTTTTGGATAGTTATATCTTTATCTTTGATTATTTTGCACATGATTAGTTTATATGCAGCCCAAGTTTCTTCTTATCCTTCACAATCTGTTTAGGAATTCATTTTTGATCTTTAAACATTTATGTTGGGGTATAGAGCCCAATTCAAAAGTTGGAATTTGCCACAACTGTGCAGGATGGGATATGCTTTATTTTCTGAAAAATTGAAAGTATTATAATCATTAAATCTTTAATCCACCAGCTGATGAGAAGATACTAGTGCTGATTGAATTTGACCTGGTTTTGTATTGCTGGTTAAATGACTACATAAATTTCACAGCCTTCATATCCATAACATCAGAGAGCCAGTAATGGACTTCAATTCCTTGTTGCCAGTATAAAGGTGGAGGAAAAACTCTGGTGAAAACCTTTTATAAGAACCACCCAAGGAACATAATGGCAGGCAGTGATATCAGTTTCTAAAAATAGCCATTTGGAAATATTTAGTAACATTGGTGGTTAAGACTGTAGACTATAAATCAGAGAATAAAATTTGATGAATCTTTTTGGATTGGTATAATACACAAATTGCTAGCATGTTATCACTGATATGTATCAGTTGCATCGAATATTTTGAGATAAAAATTCCAAGGGAACTGCCTCCCCCCTTTAATGTTGATGAAGTATTCTTATATGTGTTTCAACATTTAAATACTGAGAGATGCATTTTGGAAAGTGACTGCTTATATTTGGCTTAGTGCATAAAATCATACTGTTTAGTTGATGTTGATGTTGATGTTAAGCATGTAGAATCTGGAGATGTTGCATGTAATTCCATATATTTAAACATAGTTTTCAATGTTTTTAATTGTTTTTTAAATTGTATTATGAATTAGTGATTTTATTACCCTTTTCTGATTCTGATATGTTAACTGGTAACAAAGTTAAGAAAGGAGGAGAGAAATTTTTTTTATTTCAGTGTCATTTTTACAAGCAAATAAGAATGACAATTTTGAACATAGAAACATGCATTATGCTCATTAGAGTTATGGTGTTGAAAAGAGCAGCAATGGTTGATTATATTTATACTATGTGGAAAATATATATTAATTAATTAAAAGATATATACAATTACATTTTGTCAGGAAGTATAGTTGTATGCATGTATTGATGGAAACAGCAATACAAAAACTGCTATCCCTAATGTTGACAGCCACTGTTAAAATTATACACATTTTACATATAAAAACTAACTGAAAATAGATATAAATGAATATTATTGGTTTTAACACTTAACTTGTGACACACTCACACTCATGTTCTTTAATGTGTACATAAGAGTATTACTCCATGTTGATTTGAAAACAGTACAAAAGGATGACAAAGAAATAAAATGTAAAAAAGTATTACTCTACACTCCCATATCATAGTTGATTCTATCATAACATTACTAAGATAGGAAAGTACAAATAAAAACAATTTAATGTTTGCATATATCTTGTGAAGTACTATGTGTTACTTAGTGTGTCTCAGTGCTTAGTCCCAAAAACAATATGGCAATATGTCAGCAGCTGGGCACAATGACATCATGGTCTATTTTAGCACAAGGTAGACTTTGTTAAAAATGCCATTGACAGATTTCAGCCAGGTGAGTAATTTTAGACCCACTTCAGTTAAGGTGAGAGATCCAAGAGGACCACTTAAAAATGACCATGCTTTCTTTTGCTTTTCCCTTCCATTCTCTGCTGGCATATAATTTTCTATTATTTGATGTGTGAATGAAAGTAGTTTGCAAATGCCTTGGCAATAATCTGTTAATTGCACCTCTTATGGATTTATTCATCAGGATTAGGTTGGAAGAAACTGACCAGTAAACTTGTGAGCATACATTCATTGAAACTAACTCTAATTTTCAAAAGATCACATTATGCTGAATTGGAGTTTGTTTATTAAAGTGAAGTTGAATCTTGGTATTGTATTTTTGTCTTGTGACCCAATATTGTAGTTTGGGTAAGTAAGAGCTTTAGTGGATCAGCATTTAAGGGTGTTGGCTGAACTTATTACCAGCTCAGATTGATTACCTGGTTGTGTTTTTTGAGCAGCTTTTTTACTTGTCTCAGCACAATATTATCTTCAGTACTTTTGTGTGGAAACAATGCCACATAACAAGCCAAACCCAACCAAACAATGTTGGTCAGCACAGATGTAATGGATTTCAAATGAAACACTTTCATTCCGTATCTGTGTTTATAATAGGTCAGAGATATACAGCACATAACCAATGAAGTAATTATGATAGCCTACAGTAACACTGGTTCACAAGGATGACTGCAGACAGAATTTTGATGGGTTTACATGAATTCAGGACATTACACTAAAAGTACCTATGTAAACCTTTTTCATTCCACTGGATCTTTAGGTCGCTATCACAGTAGACAAAGTTTGACTTGTGTGGCCTATCTCTTACAAGAATAATACAGATTATAAACATATTTGAAGACAAGAATACATGACTTATCTACATATTTCCTCTGATGTTAGGCAGTTTTTGAGCAAAACTTGGGATATGAGAGGAACATCCTTTTCTGATTTATGTAAATAGCTAATGAAGAACAGACAGTTATAAACTGAACATCGGATCTTAAGTAGCTTCCACATTAGGAATGCAATTCAAATAAGAATGCAAGTGGAATACAGTTCATATAAGAATGAAAGTTTTTGCCAGATGATGAGAAACTTTGAAGTTCTTCTGTACATGTTACACTGTGACAGTTGGAGCTGTTTTGAGACAACAATTGAGACAACAAGCCTTTGGTCTGGCTGTTGTTTCACAACACTTACACCAAGCCAATGATAGCACTGGTCAAGGAAACTTCAACTAACAGCTAGGCAATACAAATGATCCATAACTATTGTAAGTGATGGGTTTATGTATATGTTAACATCATATAACCAGTTGGCATAAAAAAAACCAGCTACCGGTTTGAGGGGACTCAATAATAAAATTCTTTTGTGGTGACCAAGGTAAAGCAGGTCATTTATATATGCACAGTGATACTTCATGTTGACTCTGATCTGTTTTAGCACTTACTCTATTTATGGTGATTTCCTGGTGGATTTACACTTGTGTGAGCTTGAAAATGTTGAACAAGAAAAATGAAACACAAGAAAAAATTTTGGTAAGCAAAATTTATAATCATGAATCTTTTGCATGTCATAATAGGATAATAATTGTTTATACCTCCAGAAAACAAAGGTGAGGTGGGTGGATGAGTTGTAATTGGTATAGGCTGATCTCTCCATCACATCTTTGTTTGCTGAATATCTCTTCAACCTTTGTGACATATTCATGAATTTTTTTTTGTTATATGATGACCATACATTGTTTCCTGTAACAAATGGAATGAGGCTAATAATCTTTTTTAAGACTTTGTCTCATTATTTATTAAAAATGTGATTAGTGGTCTAATCAATGAACTTGCATGAGGTCATAAGGCATGATCAGTGTGTGGAATTCCCTAGTCTGGTTGGCAGAAAGACCATAGGCTTACTCTACATTGATTGAATACTTGTTTACCAGAATATATATATATATATATATATATATATATATATATATATATATATATATATATATATATATACACACACACACACACACACACACACACTATTAACAGTGAAATTGATTGCAGTAATCATTGATCAGGATAGGTTTTTATATCAAGACATAATATTAAAGCACTTCAAAGCCAATATACCAACCCACATTAAATACAAATTTCCCGACAGAACCACAATAAGTTTATCATTGATAATGAGTAAAACAACATTAAACAATTTTTTTCTTAGCTGTTTATGCATATAATATTTTATTAACAAAGAAAATGTAAAGTTCAATGATAAACCTGCCAACAGCGTGCATCTCCTCCTTTTTCTGCATCATGGGTTTATAATGCTGATGATGGCAAGAAAAGGATAATTGTCCATAGCTCTTACACACTAAGGAAATGAGGTTAGCAAAGTTTCAGTTTGATGAAAATTGATTTGAGTAGCAAATCATTGATACAGCATTCAAACTGTACAAATATTTTATTTATACCACATGCTAATACACATATTTTAATTTTGAACAGATAGCAGAAAGAATTGCAATGTAATAGTTATTCCTGTTAAATTCATTTAGAAAACGGGGATAATTAATGCTAATGATTATTGAATGGAAATGCATCAATATAAAATTAGTTATATATATAATTAGTTTATGTATAAACAATGTTCATCAATATATATGACTTAAATTATATAACCAACATGAACCATGTATACAATTAGCACTGTCTAATCAATGGCCTAAGCTGATATATAGAGCATTCAACTTTGTTGTTGCCGTGGTGGTAGTTTGTAGTAATGTCATACAGGGTCTGCAAAATTTCTTTTTTTAAAGATTTTATAGCAGAAGTAAATCAAACAGGGTTTCAGCATTCTATAGTAAACAGGAAGAAATGTCTAATTTTGAAAGTCCTTGAAATTTGTTTCAGTAAATAGCATTTCAATCCTTTTGAGGGACTCTTGTTAGATCATTGACTTTTGATAAAGTAGTTCACAGAGTCCAGATTGTTATTTAAGAGAAGAATCATTTTGGATGATAGTGGTTGTAACTATACTAAGTTAACAAGTTTGGTGAAATGAGATAATGACTAGCTTTTTGGATTGAAATAAATTTTAAATCTTACTACTGTAATAAATTGAAAGAATTATAAAGGCGTACATGCTTGAAATTATGGAAACAAGATCAAAATTATATAGTGTGTGGGATTTGGATTTTTAACATAGCTTTAACAATTTTTCAGTCATATCCCTAAAATGTCTGCAGTGTGGCAGTTCATATTGATTTCTAGCACTGGGACATCATGCCACAGACATGTAGCATGATGTCCTACCAAGTCACATTATCCTGACACCAGGCTAACAAGTCTTAATACTGACCTCTTAATGCTGAACACCTAGTGAGGTTGTTTTTAATACCATTTTTATAAGTCTTTGGTATGACTCAGTTGGGGATCAAACCCATGACCTACAGTAAGTATCCTAGGTGGATGCTATAATGCTTTAACCACTTAGCTACCAGGTCAAAATTATTAATAGATGTTACATTAGCTAGGATCTGACAGTACACATTAAATGTTTTATTGTATACATCTGTAACAAAATGTAGTAATGGAATTTGATACTTAGACTAAAAAGAATGTTATTGACATTTATGTTTAGAAATTTGCTTCATTGACATTAGACAGAAAGAAGGTAAATGTAATATTTGATCATGCCAGCCTATCTATTTTGTGTTTGGTGTGGTGATATGGTCTTTTCATAGGTCCTACAAAAATCAGGCTGTAAATTAAGAATTTGTTGTTAATATTGCTCTGATAAATGACATTATAAAATGCTTCTTACACTTTATTTCAGATAAGCTACTCTCTGAATTATTGGTAATGTCAAGTCAGCCAATGAAATTTCATCACTATTTAAAACTATTTCCCTTTCAATATAAGAATTGTGTATGTTATGAATAAATCTGTTATAAAAGTAATTTTCCAGTTCTCGATAGATCCCAAGTATACCTGGGCAGATGAATCTGATCCCTGTGCTCAGTTTTAGAAATTGAAAGCACTAAATATCTTTATCAGGTTTTGTCAATAACTTTTTGTGCCATAACTTAAGGCAAAGGTTATGTATTAATTTCATGGCTACAGTTGTGAATATACAAACAGCTGTCACAAAAATGGAGATCTATGGGCATGGAGATTTCTGCTGGCATGTCAGCTCTTTGATGATGTGCTTAGAGTGGAGAATTCAGATACTTAAGGCAACAGTTTTATTCTGATCAAGAAGTTCTGTTAAGGGAAAAGGTAACATTACAGTTATCATCTGGTGACACTGGTTATGGATTGGAATATTTCAAAAGAAAAATGTCAGGGCACCCCCCAAAATTGTGGCCACCAAGTGGTCCTAATTGACCCTGGTAGTGCTGAATTGTTTTCACATGACATCCACAGACATGCAGAATTGTTTGTAACTGCTTAACCTGCCTATGCTGAATTGTTTTGAGAGTTGAGAGAAAGTTTTTACTAACACTAGGATCACTGCTTTATAACCAGTTATATTAAATAGAATTATATGAAATTTGGTCAGATAATGCTAGGACGTTTCCTGGTTCTGTTCATGTATTATACATTCAAATATAAAGACTTATTACCATTGCCATGGCAACCAAAATATGTAAATTTAAGAAATTTGCAACCATTTTTATACTTTCAGATTAAAATTATTTTTTGAGGAAAATTATAATTAAAAAATATAAGGCTTCATCTTAAATTAATTATCAACAGGGGTCAAGCTAGACCTAAATTTTAGGGAGAAGTGACTTCTCCTTTTGGTCAAAACAGGAAGAAGTGGGAGCTAAACAGGAAGAAGTGAGAGACAATAAACATGAATAAACACTATATATATATATATATATATATATATATATATATATATATATATATATATATATATATATAGAGAGAGAGAGAGAGAGAGAGAGAGAGAGAGAGAGAGAGAGAGAGAGAGAGAGAGAGAGAGAGAGATTTTCTTGGAATGCTTTTAAGTTTTAAGCAATGCCTTATTTTCAAGTTGAAAAATGTGTTTTTTGTGAGTATCAATATATTTTGTACACATATAAAAAATTATATTCATACCCATTCTATTCATACTTAGTATATGTGTTTTTGAATTGAAGTAAATGCAGTTTATTTTGGCCATATGACTTAAAAATCACATATGAAGCTATACATTGCAATTAATTTTCATTGATGGAAGTAACAAGATTAGAGCTTTGTAGATGCAAGTTGGTAAAAATGCTTAATAAACTACCACTTAATTATTTTATTTTTCTTAAGTTTTGTGTGCAGTTGATGTCAAAAAGATTTCTAGCATTCTTAGAAATAGTCCCTAATACATGTACAGAGGAATAAATGCACAGGTAACATCAAACCACACTGTTCATCCTGATTTCATTGTTCCCGAAAAAACATTAATTTAACTATTCATAAACAACACAGGGAAGCACTTAAGTCGATATATAACTAAACTGGACCCTATTTTTTTACCCCCAACCAAAAATCCAAGAATTGGTCTTGCACAGAGCGAATGCATCTATTTTTATCCTGTGTGGGGTGGTGTGGTGGTCTTGAACTACACAATTTCTTGCTTCGTTACAAAAACCCATTAAAAGTTCTGCATATTTATGGTTTGTCTACCTACTGGCAATAATGACATGGATTGGTTAAATATTATTTGCTTCATTACTATATATATTTTTCGTATTTTCACAGTTTAATGAAGTGGTATATCAAATAGGTAGCAATGTCTGCTATTAAAATTTTATTTACGGTTTCAAATTGATTTGATACAGAAAATACACAAATAAGGCTGTTAAAATCTCAATTTATTAAAAAAAGGATATAAATTAGAAAACACTCTTCAACGATCATATTTTTAAAAGCAAATTACTATTTGCATATTGATGTTTAAATTTTGAAACAGAATTTGGCATCCTTTCATCATAGCACCTTAGGCCCAACTTCATGAAATCAAGCAGTGATATCTTGTTCCAGAAAAGGGTTAATGGTCAGTTAGCTATTAAAACTTGCAGGTGAATGTGCAAGAATTTCTTTGTTGCCATAAGCTGATTGGTATCAACACCAGGTAAATACATTTGGGGTTGGGTTACAGAAGTGACGGAACTTACTGGCTACAGCAAAGGCACATCTCAAAGTCATAATTCATAACATGTTTCTTATTTCATTACTTCTAGGTTTCCTACAAATAATAATCCAACAAGAAACACCTTATAGTATTCTATGATCGTCATATGCATGAATTTGAAACTTATTTTGGCCACTATATACAATAATTGAACTTTTTTGTCATAGTTCAAGTAGTATTGTGTGATATTTTCATATCCTTAAATCTCATCACAATATATTATAAATTTTTAGAGCAACAACAGTGGTCTTGAAAATGAAAAAATTTGAAAATATATTGGTGGTCTGATGGATCATTATGTATTTTAAAAAATTATTTCAACCAATGTTCTTTGAAACTCATGTTTAATACTTGTATGAGTACCTTTTTGATATTGAAGAATCATCCTGTAGATTTGATATGTTATAGAAGGAATATTGTTAGATCATTAACATAATAATAATAATAATAATAATAATAATAATAATAATAATAATAATAATGATGATGATGATGATGATGATGATGATGATGATGATGATGATGATGATGATGATGATGATGATGATGTGGTTGAAACAGTAACATATTTTAATGTGAAAAATAATCATTGTTAAAGAAACATTTGACAGTAAATAATCAATACAAACAAGAACAACAAAAAACATTTGAAAGGAATTATTAGCATAAATGATGGTTTACACATGAAAATATATTACATATTTAATATGACTATTAATATTTCAAGCAATTTGATTTAATTTCTTACTAAACTTATATATATATATATATATATATATATATATATATATATATATATATATATATATATATATATATATATATATATATATATATAATTATCTTTCAGAAACAAAATTTCTGATAATGAACAAATATTGAGAAATTATTTACACTGTTACACTGCATTTAAACTTAAACATTATAGTTACAAGGATATATTTCAAAAGCAGTTCATATTTTATGTCAGGGGTCCAAATATGATTTATACAGTGGTAAAATTGTTCACTTCTTCACCTGTTTGGTTTTTGATCAATTGAAATAATTTATATGATTTTATATCCATTGCTTTTTATTTCTTTATACTTAGGTTCCATATCTAAGATAAAATTGTCTTATTCATCATTATTTTGTTTCAGTCTCCTCTTGTATGCTAGTATGTACTTCTTTGTGTGGTATATTTCAAAGCAAGGTGTATCACAAATTTGCACATCACACTGTCTGCATTTCATTGTTATCCCAGCATTATTTTTCTGCATCCCTTTTAAGACAAGTATCTGCTTTTCTGCTGGACCACAAACTGCACACATATTCTGATTATAATCAGAATTTTCATTTATCACTTTGCACACAAAATGTTGACCTTCCAGCCTCATTAGGACCTCTCCAGATGGTCTGGTTCCTCCTCTTTTGATTTCTGCAACAAAGCCAGCAGTTTGATCAATCTGCAATATTAATTTTTGCCTAAATACATTCTGATACATTTTTACCACTTTTTTTTGTTGACAAATATGAACTTGCTTTTTTATGTTTGTTTCCCATTTTATGTCATGTTATTCGACTTTGGACAATGTTATAACAGACTTTATATTTTAACCAAATCAACATAATTGATAATTTAAACCAAATATGTGTATCATAGTTATATTATAATCATAATATTTTTTATAATATGATTTGGACATAATATGTTTTGAGAAGTGTTAAACATTAAATTTGTTTTTATTACCTCTGGCAACATATTCTGCATTGTTGCAAAGATGCAAGAAGCTAATGAGGATGAGAAATCTATCCCTTGACATGACAGAAGGAAAAAATGTCACCATCACTGGATCTGTGCTCCAAAAGTCCTGCATAGACAAAGCACATGCCTAATAAAGTTTGATATTATATTACATTGTATCATCATAAATATTACATAATTTTGTTAAATGATAAAAAGAAGTTGTGAAATGGAGAAATATATGTTAATGTTTCCATTTTTAATACATAAAAATAAATTTGTTTTTACATATAAATTATATGCATGTCAAATAAAATTGCACACCTGGAAATCTTGTATCACAATCAGTCCCATAGCAATAGTCAGGGCTAGAAACGATTAAATTTCCTTTGCACTTTGTAGCACACCAATGCCAAAACCTGGACTTTGGTTTCAAGATTCTGTTGCAAGAACTCATCAGTATATCTGAAATAATAATGTCCAAAATTGTTCATCGAAATAAACACACCCAAACTAATTTAGATATGTCACAGGACCCCCAAAACCTAGAAAATATAACTATTTTGACCATGTGATATTTTTCTTTAATGAATCAATATTATTTTGGAACAATACAGTTTCTACCAATATACTTGTTCAATTTTTGTAATGAAATGTTACATGTTTTGTGTAATGAAAAGTTACATGATAATCTTTCTGTATTTTCTTGTAAAGAGAAAAATTCTTGTTCCATTTCTTGTGCTTTTCTTATTTTTTTTCCCCATCAGTTTACGTTGGTCTGACTATGCATAGCACTTCAAATATTCCTAGGTGTTTTGATTCCTGTAAACACAGGGTCCATTCATGTTGCTTCATATGTTTTGAATGGAGATAATATATTGTCCAAAAACTTGATTACAGTCCAGCAAGTCCTAATTGTTGCTAGAAAAATGCCTAAGCACCACTGTGACCAAGGAAATTTTATCACATAAAAAATATCAGATGGTTTCTGCAGTCAGTGGTTAAAAAGATATAAATGATGTTTTCTTGAATTCCTTGAAGCGCTTTTCAGAGAATAGAACATCAGTCCCTGGAAGGAATTCTTGTTTTTTTTTTAAAATATGTATTTGAGGTCCAGAAATTTTATGAACTATTGAAAATTTTTTTAAAAAATTTAAAAAGACACCATGGGGAAAATATATGGCTCTGAATATTTTCATTTATGATATTATGCTAATACTGTTTGAAGATAGGAATTGTGTGTACAGCATTTGGTTCCTGTTATCCGTTATCTCTATTAAAGACCAACCATTCATTGTAACTGATTGTGAGTCTCTGACAAGACAAACTGATTAACAAAAATTGGAATGATGATAATTTCTTTATCTTCATAAAATGCTGTAAATTATGTTTCTTTCAAACTCTTCTGAAATGGGAGTTAATTGTGTTTGGTTTGCTTTCATTCAGTGCATTATGGCTCAGGTATATGTAGGTTAGATAAGTCTGATACAATTCCAGTAAAGTGTCTTGCCCATGGGCACACCAGGGTAGATGACTCAGGCTTGTCCAATGGTAGGATTTTACCCCACGCCCTTTTTGTCTCCAGTCCAGCACAGCAACCACTGGGCCAACACATCTTCCAGTTAACTGTGTCCTTTTACAGATTTGCAAATGGTTATAATAATAGTTTGATAGACTATAACATTTAATGCCCTATACATGGATAGCATTTCCCTTTTTTATTTTCAGTATCAGATTACAAAATTTTTGGTTTGATCCCATTTCTGCCATCAGGTTTTTGTAAAAATACTAAATCTAATCCCCAGTTCTGACACCAAGGGGATTGTTGACATTCAGTTTTGTACCCTTTGGAGAAATGGCTGTAATTACAGTACTTAATTAGTATGATTTTATTAGGTATTAGTGTTCAAAGGGTTTCAGCTTTGGCAGTGCATGTAATTTTTTAAACAGAATGTTGACTTTCAAATCAAATAAGTATGGTTTCAATTTTTTTTTGTTTTTTTTCTTAAAAGGTCTGTGCTTTGATAGCAGGAGAAAATATTCTCCAGTAGGAATGCCAGCTTTAGATATGCATCCATATTTAGATTTTCTTTGTTAGATATGTACTCATGAGAATTATTTTGATCCATTTTTTGGCATGAATGTATCTTTATAATCAATCAGGCCAAAGAACAATTAATTTTACTATATAGTCTCTACATTTGTTTCTCAGTACTGAACTTTCCACTGTGTGACAATCAATACAAATCAAATGTTAATCTAAAATACCTTCAAAGATGACTTTATGGTAAAGTTCTTATCAAGGGTTGACCTGCATTTTTTTGAGAGGCTGAATTGTAAACAAAGCACCATGCAACAGAACACAGATTTCACTTCGGGATCATCACCATGACCTTATTACTCAATGTGCACTGTCGACAAAATACTCACAGACATCCGCACCATAAGCTCACATTCTAAAGAATAAACAATTGCCTTTAAATCCTTACCAAAAATGCCAAAATCTAACTCTTGTATCACCACCAAACTTAGACAAGAAAAAGTGATCAAAAATAGACTGGGACTACATTCGTGAGTACTGAGCTGGATTTTATTGTGTACTGATGCCATCAGATCTAAACCATTTCATCATATGAATAAAAAATAAATAAAAACACTGATTTATCTAACTGATATTATTCACTAACTGATGTTATTAATAAGTCACTCTCATCTGGGGAATTCCCATCATTTTACAAAACTGCCATTGTAAAACCTCTGCTGAAGAAACCAACACTTGACCATAATGATCTAAAGAACTACTGCCCAGTTTCTAATCTCCCATTCATGTAAAAAATCTTAGAAAAAGTTGTTCTATTCCAACTTGTATCTCATCTAAATTCAAACAGTCTTTTAAGCAATGTACAGTCTGCATATCACACTCACCACAGTACTGAAACTGCTCTTCTGAAAGAGTCAACAACCTTCTCTCTGCTTTGGATGGGAAAGACTACAGTCTTTTCTCTCCTTGACTTATCTGCAGCATTTGACACTATAGACCATGATATATTACTTCACCGTCTCCAGCATGTATTTGGCATTCATGATATCAAGTCCTACTTGGTCAACAGGACACAAATTTTGTCTGCAAATGGAAAACACTCCAGCCCAGTTGATCTATGATGTGGTGTTCCACAGGGGTATGTTTTTGGACCTGTTTTCTTCATTCTGTACACTCAGCCACTCTCAAGTGTCATAGATCATCATCCAGTGTCTCACCAATTGTATGCTGATGACACCTAAATATACAAATCTAGTCATCCAGCTGAAGTTGAAGCTACCATCCAAAACATAGAGAGGTGCATTTCTGATGTGAAATCATGGATGACATGTAACAAGCTGCACATGAATGATGATTAATTAGAAGCCATCCTGATTACAAAACAGACTTTCTCATTCACATCCTTTACCTCAGATGATAAATATTAGCAACACCAACATTAAATTCAAGCAGTCAGTAGTGTCACTCTTGACAGTTCTCTTTCATTGCATCAACATATCAAAACATATGCCAGACTGCATATCTTGAGCTGAGATGCATCAGCTCCATTGCAAGTGTCTGTCAGTTGATACCACAAAAACACTTGTGTGTTCCTTCCTACTTTTAAGACTGGACTATTGTAATTCAATTCTGTCTGGTTCATCTCAACATCTACTTCAGAAACTTCAAAATGTTCATAACAGTGCTGCTGGGATCATCCTTAGAGTACCATGATCAGAGCATGTACCTTACACTGGCTATCCATACATCCAGAATTAAACACAAAATTTGTTCTCAGTGCTAGTTTCACTGACAGCTCCAGACCAATATACCTATCTGACCTCACCCATGTGTATACACCTGCAAGATGCTTACACTCTTCTGACACTCAATATTCCCACTAGGAGGAGAAATCATATGGACAACATTCTTTTGCATACCAGGGCCCAGCAATGTGGAAAGAATTGCGAACTGCACTTAGACACAAAGACACAGTGATCTCATTCAAGATGGACTTAAAACCCATCTATTTCAACTGCAAGAAGACATGATTGCCTAATAATGCATTTTTTAAAAATTATCCTTACCTTAAAAATTTACAGCATGTGTTCTGTTTCTAATTTTGTGGTATTTGTTTTTAATTCTTGTAATCATTCCATTATATATGGTTTGGTTTTCATATTCTTTTCTAATCATTGTTGAATGTTGTAAAGTGCTTAGAGCTTCTAAAGATTAGGCACTACATAAAGTCATTATTATTATTATTATTATTATTATTATTATTATTATTATTATTATTATTATTATTATTATTATTATTATTATTATTATTATTATCTGATTTAGATGCTATTGGAAACTATCAGAATCAGATTTATGTCAGAAAGAAGCACTGAATGATTACCTACAGAGAAGGCTTAAAGATTCATATCCTGTACCTTTGTTTTAGGATTATTCTTACTAATTTGAGATAGATCTATCTGCATTTTACTGGTTATTGATTTTGAAAGATATTCTCAAGATACTTAAATGTGCTCTTCATCCCTCCCTTAAAGTCTTATACACAATGAAATCTTTAAACTGGACTTAATGCATATGAAAAATGCATGATATTTTAATAGATGCCATTTCAAATCAGGAAACTTGTTGTGGGTTTTGTTGTGGCCATATGGTGCTATCTTGCATCCAATATAGTCACCAGGAGGACTATCTTGAAACCTTAACATAGGGTTTTCACTAAGAATTTTTTTTTATATCCTGACTATATATCCATTATGGTCACGACAGTGTCCATCTTTAAAATCTTATTTTTGTTCAAGAGTATCAAAGATAGCTTCAATGCTTGACTATAAGAAAGAAGAAATTGTCCTGTCTTTAATCCCAGATTTTTTTTTATAGGAAAGTAGAGCATCAGTTCCTTTAAGAGATGCTTGTGTTTCGTTTAGGTAAATATTTCATCCATCCAAAAGCCATTGACATGCTGTGTTACCTGTTATTAAGATTAATTTGGTATTTTAATATTAAGATTACCACATGTTGTATATTCATTGCTTCTAGATGCAAAGGGAGCAAACTAAAATTCAGAGCTTCAGAAGAATGACTAGTCAGAATGGTTACCTCCCTTGATATAGTCAGACAGCTTCTGGATAGCATTTCGAACAATACAGAACTGTTTCAATAGAGAGTCTCTTTCAAAAGACATCACTTAAGTATTCTTCTCAAAATATTTTTTGTGGTCTATTTTTTGTTAGAGCTAAGATGCAGAAAAGACTTTAAACATTGTAAGATGAAATTTTTTTGTATTTAAAGAGATTGGTGTTTGCATATGATCATAAGAAATGAACCTGATTATCAATATCTTATCTTCATCTCTTTGAGATTGTTTATTATAGTAATCTATTATCATAATACTTCAAAGACCTGCATTCCAAGTATCTTGATTTTATTGTTGTTGTGGAAACAAATGCTGTTCATCTAGCACTTTTCTGGATAGGATTTTGTTTTTCATCAGCCAGGCCATTAGATTATTACTGTACAGACCAGTAACATCAGAGATATGTATATTTGAATGTCAGCTATGGTGAAGTTGAATCTCTACAAATTTTTTTTGTTGCTAACTTTGTTAATTACCATTTCATAGAAGTTGGTAAACAAGATTTCCTTCATTAGCCAATCTTGATGAATTGTTCAAGTGCAGTCGTTACTACGGTAACTGAGAAAAAAATCAATTTTGGATGGTTAATCAACAACGTGATGGAATCTTGTGGTTGATGATGGGTTTGGAGGTAAATCCTTGAGGTATTAGCTTTGTTCATTATTGTTTCTATATTCTGATCATGATGGAAGAAATTTTTAGCAGTTAAAGACAAAAAAATGTGATGATTTATGTTACAGCTTATATTATAGAGTCTTTAAGTTATTGAAAGGTTAGATGCACTTAATGCCCAAACTTTATGTAGACATTGAAAACCTTTCATTTTAAACTTATTAAAGCATTGATACATTTCATCATGCACGAATCATTTATGGGTCCTGATGGGAATGGTTTATAGTTCCTTTGAGAATATGCAGAATTCCCTGATTCAGCAATGTAATACTGAAGTAACCCCCCCCCCAAGAGGCCTTTGGTTTTCTTGCAAAGATGGGCTCAAGTCCCCATTTCACTAGAAATAATTTTTGCATGTATATTGTCTGGTCATGGTGGAGATATTTTATTGTTTCAGTTAGTTTGAACATCAGAATTGAATATGCTGTCATAACATTGTGTGTGTACATAAGTACTTTTTGTCAAGGACCAGCTCCTAAACACTAATATTGCCTGTTTCTGCCTTGACTTAGGATTAAAGATGGGGTTATATATAGTCTGGTGCTGGGTAGTTTTGTTTGTGTTTGAAGGAGGTGTATCCATTGTTAAGAATGATAATTAAGAATTTGCTTAAATCTTCAAGAAATACAGTCAAATTTTGAGTAGGTAATGTAGTGACTAATATGTATAATGCACACTTCATGAGGACTCCATCATTACTGGTCCATAATGTGACACAAGTGCAAAGACTAAACCAGCATCAAAGATTGCACACATGCAGTCAGGCAGAATAGGGTACAATAAAAGATAATAACTACCAGAGTAAGTATTCTGAGTTCAGGGGATTGACAACTCATGCAGAATCTATTACTGATACACTTACCAATTAGGGGTGGGCCCACAATTAAGAATCTATTACTGATACACTTACTGATTAGGGGTGGGCCCACAATTCTCATAAACCAGCTTTTTTATAATTGGGAGGGTGTCCCATAAAAAAGTTTTTTTTTTTTTGGGGGGGAATGGCAGCATTTCTTGGTACACTACTGCCTGGATTGTCTTTATCATGCACCCAAGAAGACACATTTCTTAGTGATAGGGCTTTGAATGACTGAAGTTGGCAAAATGTTGAACAAATGTATTTTTTAGTGGTTATGGGGTATACATGCATAGTGTATTTTGGCAGGTTCTAGAATATTGCAGACTGAAATTGTATTTGGACTGCTCCAGTAAAAGATCCCTTGGAGATCACAGCCACACAATGTAAAGATATAGATACTGAGTGTAATGACAAGGAGTAAAGCACTGCATTTATTAGAATAAGCACCATCTATAATGATAAAACCACCAGACATAAGGACAAAACTACTACATACAGGGACAAAACCACCTCATGTACTTTCCAAAAGTCATGTTCTGATGCCAAACTCAACATAAAAATATTTCTGCTTGAAGTAGAGTACATGATCTACTTCATCAGTTCCTGCCACAAATTTAGAAAAGAAGATTCTTTCTAATTAAACATTTACTTGAAGTGGAACCTTCAAACTTTTTAGAACCTGATATTTTAATGACCTGCCATATATATATGTATATATGTATATGTATATGTATATATATATATACATATATATATATATATATACATATACATATACATATATATATATATATATATATATATATATATATATATTTTGATTCCTGGGGTATTGCTAATTCTCTTCCATCTGTAGTTATCAAACTTTGTGGAAGGCTTGCAATTGGGGTAAGGAAGAATTGGCATCAACCTACAAATGACGTGATCACCAGGAGAGAAAGATAAAGGGTTTAAGTATTAACATTAGCTTTATGTCACCAACCTGGATTAAATTTTGTAGGGGGCTCATACTATGCTAATCTGTAAAGTTTGTGGTTAAAGGTCAGGGTTACTCATTAATAGAAGGTTATTCTGTACACATTTTTATTTCTTAACCATTAATCTTCACCACAACTTTCGAATAATGTGTTTGTTGGGACAGGAAAAGCCAGTTGGTTTTTGGGTCTAGATCAAGGTCATTTAGACTGAAAAAAGATGAATGGACTTTGCATGCAAAGAGACTTGATTTCTAGAGCCTGTACCTTGACCAATGTTGAACACCTGGCAAGTGAAGTTATAAGATTAAGAATCTGTTACTGATATACTTGATGGATCTTGTGGTTTGTAACAACCACAAATTTCATGATTATTTATACCTTTTGAATACAGAACTATTATCATGTACTTAGTTCACTGACTTGTACTACCCAGATACTAAGATACTATGACATTATAAGCTATTAGAGTATATATGTACTTGCCTCACTGATAATTAATACCAAAAGATATAGTGACATTATATGTTGTTAGAGTGTATGTACTTGCTTCACTGATATTTTATAACAAAATATATGGTAACATTACATGCTATTAGATTTAGATTTGAACAGCCACTGCTTAATCAATTTTTTTAATATCATCTGCAAGGTGAAAGGGATCATTATTGATTCACATTCTTTGATGAAGTATTTTATTTGTTGTGCATGACTGTGATAAGACTGGATGTTCAAGATCTGGCTTTATTAATACCAGAGATTGGGAATGTCAAATCAGATAAACTTTTTTATCTCTACTTAATGATAGTTTATGGAAAGTTTTGTATGTGATAGTTCAAATGTGCTGAAGTTCCATTATTGTCATTGTTATTTTTGTTTCTTTACTGCTACCTCCATACATTAGTGATCTGTATTTATTTTGGACATAAAAACTGATACAAGATGATTAGTGTGGTCTCCTGTAAGATAGTAATCACCCTGCATTCAAATACAGCATTATATGGAAATAATTCAGCACCCTGATTTAGATATCAAGATGGACAATTTAATTATCATGTTTAACATGATCATTTTTTTTATAGTAC
This sequence comes from Potamilus streckersoni, assembly GCA_016746295.1. NCBI lineage: Eukaryota > Metazoa > Mollusca > Bivalvia > Unionida > Unionidae > Potamilus > Potamilus streckersoni. Next base: position 2,019,494 of record JAEAOA010001995.1, read on the forward strand.
TTTAGCTTGTTCGTTTGGGTTTTCACATTGGGGAAAAAGGGTTGCCTGATATAGATTTTTTTATTGTTAGAGGTTCCTGGACAGTGAATATTTCTGTCCCTATATAAAATGGAATTGAGGTTGGGGAGGTGTGGGTGGCTGTTAGAGGATATAAATGATCCTTTTGTAAATAGGCAAAAAGTAAAACAAAGCATGAAGATTTATTTCGGTTTCCAACCTGTTGATAGCAAATATTGCAGGACTCTCATTATAACTTTGAAGTTCCTTTAACCCTCCCCACTCCATTTTTGATGTTTATGTGGGGGTAACTATCCAAATATAAAAAATTGGTGGGAATGGTTACAGGAAACTCTAATTATCATGTTGTCCTTGGTAGCCATATACATGTAATAAAACTGTCCTTATTATCAAGTACATTATACCTAGAATTTTAATACTGCATGAAAACATTTTTTCCATGACCAGAGCCATTATGAAAGGAACCAAGTTATATTGAATGGCAGTGTATTAAGGGAGTGGTGTTATCATTACAAATGTCATTTGACAGTTCAAGTTTGAAGCACCAGGGCTTGATTTTGAACCTTGGAACACCAGTGATGCTATTTCTGAAATGGATCATCCATATGTACTGTAATATCATATTTATATTATGTCTATATAGTACTTTTAACTGTCAGCAGAATGCACTTTACATTTTCTTATTATGTATTCCTCCATTGTATCTTTCCTTAAAATAGAAATACAAGATGGATGTATGAGACAGAAATAGCAACATGAGCTGAATTTATTAAGGGAAACCTTATTAATAGTTGGAGGCATGGTTTAGGGTCTTACATTTTATTAGCTTATTTAAACATGTTGTTTTACCCAGTTGTGGTGTGTTCAGGTCATGAGGATCAGCTGTACTCTAAAGTGAAGGTAGACAGAGAAAAATCTGAAAGTTAAGAATACTAGATTGTCTTTGAATGAACAGTTGAACTAAATCAAGGAATCACAATTCAAGTCTGTGATCAAGAGTTTCATCAGACATGTTTTATTTATTTTCCTTTAATTTGTTGAGTCAGGCGATTGAAGCTTTTCTCAACATGCATATGACACAAGTTACCACTGCAAATTTCTTTAAAGCCAATTATTTCATGCCATCAAAAACTAAACTTTTTTGGCAGCTAATATCATAGATATATTGTAATTGTTTTTCTAAGTCAGAGCAAGAATATTTTTCCAGTCAAAAATTTTTATCCAGAAAAAAAATCCATGGAGCTACCCACCCCCCCATTCATGAAAATAAAATGGTTGGTACCTTGAACACTAACTTGGAAGATCTTTCCTGTCATTAAATTCAGTGCTTGATCAGTTTCTTTATCATGGTTACCAATGACAGCATCATCATTTCAACTTTACATGTGCTGTGCCATCAATCCAGTATTCAGTTGTTAACCTAATTTAGTGCTAATTTAGCCTTTAAATGGGGCATTGGAAATTTGTTAAAATTGTAATTTATAGCCTCAAAATAAAGTTTAGCAATCATGTCTGTTAAACAAATCACATGAAAACGTTAATATCTGTTTCCATCTGTTTCTTGTTCAATCATCTCATGTCTTTGTTCTTGGATTGAACATAATGAAAGAATGCTTGCAGCAGGGGCAATAGTTCTTTATGAAATACCAATTTTGCCATCAGGAGTTTGGAAATTGCCAATTTCCACTTTAGTTATGTCTTTTATATTAAAGGTTGCTGTTTCTTTTCTGAAGTGGAATTTATCCATTGAGTTGCCTTAGGCAGTCTAATGCAATCAGTCCACATTGTTATACCCACACAAAACTGTACTTGGTACATCTAGGGTTTGGTCATTTTTTGCATCTTTGCAGAGAATAAGAAAACCACTTCTGAATTGTATAAAGTTTGTTGGCCATCAGTATATTTATAAAGTATGTATGGTTAGCATTGAATGGCATATAAGCTCAATCCAAGTAAGCAGAGGTATCCCCCTGATCTAAGGAAGAGAAAGCCACAAAAGGATAACATCCATCAAATGCAAAATCCAATTTTTATTATAAACTATACTTTAAAAAAAATTCTAGGATTTTTCCTGCTAGAACATCATTATGGGACATGTCCTAGTGCTAAAATAGTCACTTTTTATGATATTGAGGAATGTTTTATATCCCTCAGCTATCATGTGCTTTTACCTTAGTAAATTTTAAAATAATGGAGATGTTTGTTTTCTTTTTTCTCATACTTTACAGTTTGACTAAACAGAGGTTTGAAGTGTTATATATTGTACAGTATGGATTGGATATATTGCAGTAATTAATTTGCTTGTCCTTTTTTCATGAACCTTTTATGTGCCTAACTGTAGAGTAGAGGCAACTATCAATCAATTGGTTTTATGGCTGCTAGGTCCAAAAGCATATTTTATGAAGGTGAAAAGTCATTTTTTTAGCCTAATTTCTTCCTACAGATTTTGAATCTGCAATGAAATTTCAAGGTCACTTGTGCTAACTACAAGTTTTTGTAAAGCTTACTAGCCCAAAAGTCAAGTGAACTATGATATGAGTTTCTGTCCATCATGCATGTATTGTTATTTATTTTCTGCATGTTCATTAACACTTGCTTGTCAATGTCCACATTTCCTGTTAGGTTTTAATCAGATTTGGTCACTTGCTGGATAAGTTTGTTTATGTGTCGTGCATATTAATGACATGATCTTGTTTATATGTTTAACTGAGGTTGTGAATATACTTGGAGACCATATTGATGAGGATCCAGTGGGAATAGACCTTTTTCACAATATGCATTTCGGATGGCTTGCTTCTGATATTGATTGCTAAAAATGAAAATAAGGCAAACACTGTTTGGGAAATGTTCTTTATATTGACTTGAAAGTAGAAATTGGCATTATGTTAAATAAATATCATGACATCATATACATGTGTTGATCAACAAATACAATTATTCAGAATATTATAATAATAATAATAATAATAATAATAATAATAATAATAATAAAAATAAAAATAATAATAATAATAATAATAATAATAATAATAATAATAATAATAATAATAATAATCCTTAAGATTAATACATCTATTCTGCAATATATTTAAAAAAAAATAAATGAAGTATTTATCTTATTTTGCACCACACCAGTTTAAGCAGTTCTTTTAAGTTTTAATAATATTTTTCAGATCATTCTTTGTTGACTTCCTATCTATACAGCATGTTAAGAAGAATGTAGTTTAAATAAACTGTAACTACAATCAGTGGAAGAACAATCAAAATCATTGCAGATTCAGAAGGTAGCAGCACATTTCCATCCTTTCTGTTGAACTTTTAAAATTAAAATAAAATTTTTCTTTATCCCATTAGACTAGTACCAGTTTTTGTCCATAGTAAAAATACTGTAGCTAATTTTATCATTGGAAATGGTGATTATCGCCTGTAAGGATAGAATCCATTCTGTGAAATTTGGAGATTCTAATAAGAGATAACATCTGTGTTTGTTTTTTGTTGTTTAGAGAAATAGTTGTCAATAAACTGTAATTAAACAGTCTGGTGAAACAGTGATCAACAAAAAATTCTGGTAAATGATAACAGGTGCCAACAAAGAATGAAATAGAAACACCAATTAAATGTCTTGCTATGTGAAATTTCCATTTTTATATTTTAAATTTCTTCAGTGTAAACATTATAATTGCAACATGTTCTCTTCTTTGAAAACATGAAAATCAACCGTCTCATCGAAACCTGAGTTCTTCTGTGAGAACCTACTTAGATGCCAGCTTTGTTTTGATCAACAGTGTGGGGAAGTGTTTGTTGCATTAAAAAAGTCATTTGAAAGAGACCTGTGTTGTTTTATCACTTTGAATATGTCTTTTATATCAAATCAAGCAAGGGAAGAACAGTTAAAAATAAAATTCAAAGGCATGCAAATAGTAGCATATGTTCTTGTGGTCATTTCTGTTCTCAAAATTAATTTTATTTGACTAATAAAAAATGGTTTCACAATTTTTATGTATTGAACATCATATAATATCAATTGTATCAGAATCGTTTGTAAATGTGACCAATGAGTGCAAAGGAAATAAGTGAAATGTATACTCAGTGATTGAAAAGCTGTGCATCATAGCTAGGGTTCATAATGGCGAAGTGAGATCCAACATTGCTGAGATGGAATCTTGTTTTAGGACAAGCTATGGATGGCTTAGTAGATTCCAGTACCAACATAGAATTAAAAAAATGTTATTGTGGGTGAGATATATGCTCAACGAATCAGTAAGCCTCAGTAAGCCGTATGTAATTAATTATCTGTACTGGCTCAGAGAGATAATCATCCATGAACATTATACAGAGGTGACAGAGAATTCAAAGAGTAACACACACACACACACACACACACACACACACACACACACACACACACACACACACACACACACAATGAACAGATGTTTTCAAATTGTGAAGTGATATTTGTTAAACGTGTCACAAACAGCAAGTATTATCATGTTCTAATCACTGATCTTTTGCATAAAAAATCTTAATTTGGATCAAATAATAAAAATAGAATTTATCCAATTCAACACAAAGTTGTTACATAGTGTACAATGTGCAAAAACGTACATGTTAAGTGAACAGAAACCATGTAAAAAAATGTTTTGATGATCCCTTCAGTATGCTGTTATCCTAAAATTAATGTTACTTTGTGAGGAAAAAAGTAAATAATGTACACCACTATGAAGAGGTATTTATTCACAATTAATCTTAACATGATTATTAACTATTCAACACTAACATGCCAACCCAACCCACTTCCTTTTACCTCTACATTGATCCCTAAGGTAGTTTTGTTGTCATAGGTCCCTTGATAACTTGTATCCTTACCATAATTATTGAGAGAGTGGTGTACCTTGTAACCTCTGTGATGCATATCAACATTTCATATTTAAGTTTTGCATTGGATGGAATCACAAACATCCAGTCCTTGCAACAATATTTAGCCAATGATAGTAGTCCTTACATCATGTGATGAAAGTGTTCTTTGAAAATTAGGTCAATTGTCAAAGTGAAACAAAATGGTAACATTTATGTATTCCAATGATGATTCCAATGAAAGTTTTGAAGGATTTGAAATCAACTGGACATTGCAAATGACCTTGCCTTTGATGAACTGATTAAAGAAGGCTCACACTTTAGTATAAGTCCTGTTTTGACACCTGACATTTTTAATTTATCTAAATCTGTGGATGAAATGAGCAAGATCTTAAGAACACATGGGATTGCTGCATGTGGATAATTTTACAGTATATTCAGGGCCAAAATTGATTTTAGATGAAAATGCAAGGGAGATTTCTTTTTACAGTCCCCCCCCCCGAAGAAATATTGTTGTGCAAAATAGTTGTGAGAAAAGTAGTCTAATATATATTATAAACACAACAAATATCAAGTATATTTCTTATTATGAATATATGAATATAAACATTGATTCCTGAGGATTATATATACTTGGTGAAAATGAGTGGCACAAAACTTTGGTAAGTGTTTAAAATATTAATTTTCATTTAATTACATAGTTTGCATGGGGCAAGATTGATGTAGAAAAATGTAGACAGCATGTGCACTAACTTGAGAAGCTCTCATTTGGTAGCCATTATGATGCACTGGGGTTCAGCCTGCAAACAGCAGCTAGAAGGCAGGCTGCTTATCAGGCTTAGTGGGCAGGGCTGCAAGTACTTGCTGAGGGTAAAGAGTTAATCACTCTCAGAATAACTGGTTTTAGAGACAGTAAAATTAAACTTTTATGTTCTTAGTGAAGTGATATTTTACATTATACAGTGATTTCGCTGCAATATAAACTTGCTTGTCTTGATGTACTCTACCTGGCTCATCTGCAAATTTATTCTTGTGGACAGGAAATAAATATTTCTAGGTCAAGTTGGGGATGTTTTACATGCTGACTTATTAATATTGGAATTCATCGAATCCTGATGCTTTGGTTGATCTGCTGTATCTCAGAATAAAAATCTGACAGTCTTTTTGCAAACAAGAAATTTGTTTGAGACATCAGATACATAATACTTTTATCAAATTTACTGTAATAAAATACCGGATGAAATAAGAATAGTCAGAGCTAAAATCTTAAATATGAGCTTTTTATTTGACACTGAAGCTGTGTATGACTATTAATAAAACAAAAAAGTGAAATTTCTCGTCAAATATGATCATTACACTGTGCTCCATGTGCTACTGACATATTCAGAGTATCAGAACTTGAGAAATATAAAAAGATATTTGTTAGCCTGGTGTCCGGATAATGTGACTGGGTGGACATTCTGCTACATGTCTTCCGCATGATGCCCCATTGATAGACATCACTATAAACTGCCACACTGCAGACATTGTATATGAGTTAAAAATTATAATTACATCACATCACCCACTATTTTAAAATGGTCCCATTGTTGTTCAACTAGCGAAAATCATTAATATATTCCAAAAAATTGATCTCTGAACAACTCTGCCATGGAGTGCTTTGCACTCTGATTTTATGTTAATTATATGTGCACAGATTGAGGTGTGTGAAAAAGTTTGTTGGCTCATTACAAGTCTTTGTTCTTTTTTGGTTATAATGATTGCTTTAATTTGCTTGCCACAAATGGGATCAACAGCTAAAATAATGTGCTAGTTATATTTTGATTATGTGATCCTAAGTATAAAGTTGCATGTGTGCTAAATATTACTTTGCACAAACTCTCCTACATCTTTCAAGACAGACTTCAGACTTGGGTTTATGATTGGGTGATGTACACTGAACAGTGATTTTAGAATTAAATGTCCCCACCTGATAGGTGAATAAGGTAGGTGGGTGGCTGAGTGGGGAGATTTTGAATGTATGAATTTTTGGAGGTTAGGATGGTTTGAATAACTGAGAAAAGTCTGGGTTTGTCGCTGTTTTTGTCACAGATTTATAGTCTATAGTAATCTTTTTTTTAAATTGTACATTTGCAGTTAATGCAGATGAATAATGTTATAAAATAAGAATGTGAAATGATGACAAAAAACAAAAACAACTTATTAGTGAATAAAGCAGAGTTTCAATTACAAGGTCTACTACTGTGAAATTAGATTGACCATTCTGATTTCTCATTATATACTTTATTGTATGTGACAGCACACTACTAGAAGCAGTGGCATCCCTACACAACCTATTATAGGTCCCACACAGACTGAATGATTCAATCCATTGCTGCATTGCCAGCCTGTATTGACTGGGCTATATTATGATACCTATTTAATCATTGACCATTATTAGATGATGCATGCAATAGAGGGACTAACTTAGATGGGAGTTACAAGATATTACAGTGGATGAACAACAATCAACTTGTGCAGCAGGTCTGCTACTGCAGACTATAAAAAAGTTTGAACTCTCACTTTTCTTACCTCATGGATATAGATACATGATAGATTGGAATATAGTGCATTCAAATGGAATTTAATCGTTATGAAGCTTGAGAGTTATGAAGCTTGAGAGTATCAAAGGAAGAAATGCAGTCCCATCAGCATTCAGTCTTGTGCATGTTCAAATTGGAGATTCATCAAAGTTGGAAGTTTTACTTTGGATTCAATGAAAAAAAAAACATGGTTATGATGCTCTCATGATGACAACTTTTTTGTTTATTACCTGTTGTGAGTGTATACTCATGAAGGTTAAATTTGTTTTTTTTTTATGGGTAATTTTCTAAGTGTGGAGCCTTAGTGTCTACTTGTCTTTCTTCACCCCTCTCTGTCTCCCTCTCTCCCGGTCTCTCATCCTTTGATCAGCTATTATGTCTATTCCAAGTGTTTACACTTACTGAATACAGAATACAAAAACTGGTTTAGGATTTGCTGTCAAAAAGTTCTTTCAAGAGAGATATGCATAATTAATTGCTATGTATCTATAACATGTAGGTTTGCCAGGGTTTATTGTTATGATTAGCAAACATTTTATTGTTGTTGCTCTTTTTCAAGTTCTAATGGAAAATCATTCATTTTTGTTATTGTGATCAATTATTATAGTATCATAACTTATTTTCCATCCAGATGTTTCAAATTGACCTTAATCTATTCACTGTGTACTGGTTTTTAATGGTGTAAAGTTTTGAATTTGTGTCTAGCTGCATCATCTGTTTTATGAGATATGTTGAAATAACTAAGTGGAGGATAATTATGTTACATGCATTTTCCATTTATCCATAAGTTAAATGCAATGGAGAAAAAGAACATTATATCCACTGTTCCAGGAATGGAGATTTTCATGACACTGAACCAAAAATCAATTTTCCTTCCCATTTAGTACAAGTTCATGGCTAGTGTAATAAGCTGTTACATGATGAGTGAAATTACATGATCTGTGTTGCTTGACAGAAATTATTTGGTTCTGATGTATTACCTTTGGAGTCACTATTTGAAGGAACAAGCCACTTCATTAATTAGGCATATATCCTACGTTAGATGTTTATGATGATCAAATTAGCATAATGTGCATGTCAAATTCAAGCTTTGCTTGTGTCATATTTCAGGATGCAGATGGTGCAAGAAAAGTTGCTTGGTTTGGTTTCTAACAAATAACACGAACCTGCCACTGTGTTAATAGTAATTAATGATCATTCATTATATTAAATGGACAATTTTGTTCAGAATGAATTTCACTTTAATTACATCAATGTAGCATATGATTTTCAGGTAAAGATGTTTGCTTTATGTAAAAATAATGAGCTATGATTGGTCATTTGGTAGAACTGCAGAGTATAAATATGAGGGGGGTTGGTTAAATACTTTCCAAGGCCAATCAGGGATGGCTATGACTGTGTCTCCTTGGGAAAGGCACTTTGATCTTATTTTCTCAGCATGATATAGTCAATAATATATTAGAAATGCAGTTAAAACAAACAAACAAAAAAAAAAAAACAAGCCCTGAAAATTAAATTCATTGTACTTTTTTAAAGCTGGAATCTTTGATTTAATATTGAAGTTATTTTCTCTGAATTTTAGTTATTGGCTCTGTAAATGATATGATTCCCAGAATTGTATTGTTTACCACCTATGTACTTGCCTATAAGTTCAGTCCAGCTGGTACAACATTAACCCTGAACTACCATTACATAATATGGCAGCAGATCATGGGATATTTTGTTTGTCCTACTGATTGACTAAGATCTGCCTGTGCATTATGCTACAGCTAAAGGGGGTCTGTGTAGCCTGCTGTTGGATCTGCCTTGTAGGTAAGTACATGTATTGGGTATTTATCAAAGAAGTAAGATTTTTTATTTAAATATTTTTCATTTTGTTTAGCCTACTATGGTGGAAGCTGGCATAAAAATCACTTCAGTGTCCATGAATGTGCCTGTTCAACCATCTGTATGTCTGCGCATGTCTGATTAAGCTCAATATTACAAAATTTTTCAGAAACTTTTACACATAACGTTGTTGGCTTCTTTATCAAGTGAGACTGGTTTTAGTATGACCAGAATTCCATAAATCTGTTCAAAATACTGCAAATATCTGACTTAAGAGTGGAGTTTTAGATACATGTATTGATGTCTGAAAGTGGCTATAACATTAACAGAGTCTGATTTATATGGATGTATAGATTTGCAGATTTAGTGCATCATAGCATCCTTTTTTACCCAGTTGATCCAAGCTGCTGTAAATGATTAATAGTTACAAGTCATATGATTTCCTTATACTACTACTACTGCTACTACTACTACTACTACTACTACTACTACTACTACTACTACTACTACTACTTCTACTACTAGCTGAAGAACTAATCTACCTTGCTATAGGAACTTGCACATAGGTGTCCACTTTGGTTTCTGCATCATAACTTGAGTTCTTAGTAAACAATTCAACATAACTAGGAGCATGTGTTCCTCTTAGTCTGCACCCCTGAGTGGCCAAGTAGTCTAAAGGAGTCCCCATTATGGATCACTGATATCCCACCACTGTCTGTGTGGGTTCAGTTCTCTGGCTTGGCCATTGTGGGTATGTGAGAAAGCTTGCCAGTAGCTATTCTTGGGTTGGTGGTTCTTTCAAGGGTTTTCCTCCAGTTCTTCCTACACCATTTTATAATGGCTGCCATGTATAGCCTATCTTGTGCTGAAAAATAGTGTTAAACCCCATGACAACAGCAAAATCCTATTAGCCCAGGAAGGAAACTTGTTTGTACCTTAATTTGGGGATCAGTAGTTTGTAGAGCAAAGGTACCATCAAAGAAAGATTAACCTGTACTGTACTATATGAAACTATGTAAGACTGCTATTTTGAATTAGGGTGTCTACCTTGGTTTCAAGGTCTAAATCACAGTTAAGGTACATTAAAATTTGCCTTTGCAAAACAATCAGACAAGCACTTAAGTTAAACTAATAATTTTACTTTGAAGACTTGTGTTCCTCTTCATATTATTTCATTACAAGTGAGTAAGCTGCAGATCTTTACTTGTAATCATGTCTACTACAAATGTAGCTACACAGAACATAACACAGGGTTTGTAGGGAGCCTAAGAAAAACTAAAATAGCATAATATTTTATTTTAACCTAAAAAAACAAAAAGAGACTACAATTTTGATGAGAAACCATATAAATTCAAAGAAAACCTTAAAAATCGACAAGTAAAACCTTAAAAATCTTCAACAGTTAAAAGGTAACTTAATGTTTTTATACGAAACAGTCTGCACTGCCCCCCCCAAAAAAAACAAACTGCACCGGAAATCAACTACAGCTGTCTTACATCAGGGTTATGAGTAACTTATACATCCGGTTTATCCTGGCTTGTAAGACACGTTTTCAAATTAGTTAGCTCTCTAAACAGCAGTACACTTCTTGGTTGGAAAAAGATTAAAAATGTGTTTGCTGCTAGATGTAAATTGTGTAAAATGTTGTTTAGTATTATGAGATTAGGTGAAAGTGGCTTATGAATACATACAAAAGGAATAAAACATCAAGCAAACAAGAAGAGAATATCCTCCACTTACTACTTGAAGAAAGTCTTGACTGTGAGTATAAATATACTTTATTTGTCTGTCTTTCTCTCTATCTGAATTATAACATCAAAAATAATTTCACAGAAATCACATTGAATTTTAAGCTGGTCAAACTATATACTGAAACAAACTATTTACCAAAACAAAGGAAAATACTGAGAGCAAAAATAAATACTAGTGAAAAAGTTTAAATGTCCTATACCTCACTATTTTAGTATTTTCAAGGTATATATATATATATATATACTCTTTACTTATGTATAAGTTTGCTTTATCATTATTATCTGAAATTTAAGAATTTATAAGGGTATTAAAAGGGAAACAACTGTGTCATAACTGTAACAGCAAGCTTACATTCCAAATTTTAAATTTAGTTTATATATAATTATTCAAGGTGTTTACCTTTTATTGCTATTATGGTGGGCCCTATTTTAATTAATAATGATATATCATTATCAATTTAGAAAAATAAATCAAAATTGTGTTGAAACTATTCCAACATGAAGCATTACATTGTGGTACATTGAATGTATAGAAAGTACCAGCAGTATAAAAATTATTGCATGAAAAAAGCAGAATTAAATTACAATAAAATATTTAATATATATAAATGTAAAACTTGTGTTTTTTTTGTTGTCTATTTCTAGCGTCAACAGTCTGATTTAGGAAAGATATTGTTACCACAAAATCCAAATCCTCAACCATCCTGTTCAGTAGTGTCTACAACCTCAGCATCTATGCAGGACCATGTAGCAAAAGAAGACACATTAAAGGCAGAATTTATTTGGACATTGCATACAATAGATAAACACTGCAGCTTTTCATCAAATTCTGGAATAGCAAAAATATTCCAGTACATGTTTCCTGATGGTGCAGTTGCCAAAAAAAGTTCAGTCTTTCAGACAGGAAAACATCATATTTGGCTTCATTTGGATTTGCTCCATATTTTACATCTCTTTTAGAGGATCTGATAAAATGTGAAGAGTTTGTTTTGTTCTTTGATGAGAGCATGAATGATGTCCTTCAAACCAAACTAATGGATTTCCACGTTTGTTTTTGGGATCATGGCACAAGTAACTGACCCATTAAATCATGCAATGAGACACAAGGTTGCTGTTGGATTTGTAGCAGAGTCTATGATTAATGAACTAAAAAAGGCCAAAAAAGTGAAAGAGCTACAAATCTTAGAATTTAAGGATGCATGCAAAAGTATTCTTGTTTGTTTTGCTGACAAATTCCTCACTAAATCTCCACTTCACTATGGTTTAGTGAAAGACATGGCATGTCTTGACCCTGCTGCCATTTTAGAAAGTAAAGCACAAGCAGAGGCTAAATTGAAGAGAATCTTGCACTCATTAGTCAGCAAGAGAAAGTTCAATATCAGTTGTTTTGATGCTGTTCTTAATGAGTTTTCAGCATTTGTTGACTCGGCCATTATATATATATATATATATATATATATATATATATATATATATATATATATATATATATATATATGATTTGACCTTTCAATGCTTTGTTCATTAATTTCATTTATATCTTACCTTATTAAGGTTGACCTTTGTGGAAAAAAGTTCATATTATTAAAAATAATTGTTGAGAATGCTATTATTTGTGTCATGAGAGTCTGAACACTGTATTTCTTTGAACCTAAAAAGTTGTCAAAAAGGCCTTAAAAAGCCTAAAATTTATAGAACTGAAATTGCTACTAACCCTGATAACATCTTGGGAAATTTTAAATTGAGAAAGAATCTTTAAAGAAGAAGATTGACCTAGTTGTTCTGTATCATTTTTGGACAAATCTCTTCATTGTTCACAAAGTATAGTACAGACAATACATTTAAACAATTAAAGCCTAAATGCTGTCATTACATAGAAATAGTTGTATGTGTCAAATCATCTGAATAATGCTAAATCAGACAACAGAAGCAATATCAAGGTTGAGACCAATAAGGAAAGATATTAATATTGCTCTTGGTTCCAAAATTAGGCTGATGCACTTGATTGTCATACCCATTTTTCTGTATGCTTGTGAAACATGGATTCTTGCATCAGATTTATGAAGGAGTCAAACCTTCAAAATGAGATGCTACAGCAAGATCTTGGGCCTATATTGACCATGCAAACAACAGAGGTCTACAACAAGATCCAGCAAGCCATAGGACCCTATGTAGACCCTGACAACTGTGATAAAGCAAAGACTGAAGTGGTAGGTCATGTCTTAAGATCATCTGGACTGGCTAAAACAGCCTTGCAAGGCACAATGTGAGGGTGCAGAAGAAGAGACAGACAGATAATAGGTGGGAAGACAGCATTAAGGAGTGGTTTTGAGATTCCCAAAGGTGACTAGTGAAGATTATTACTAATCAGGGAGAGTTTAGTAGTTCCCAAAAGCTGGTACATGTACCTGAAATATTTATAGTATCTTCTGCTCAGATACATTTTCATCAAAAGAAATGAATCTATGTTCCATATTTAAAATAGGTGTACAATTAGAAATTACCACAATGAATGAATAAAGCCAAAAAAATGCCTGGAGTTCCATTTCAAAATAGATGTCATCCTGCTCCTGATTTTGAATGTGTTGTCTAAAATTTTTCTTTAATTTGATGTTTAATGTTACAATTAAAAAATCTGGACCTGTAAATAAATTTTGATTATTTGATAATTAAATGGATCTTGTGGTTACTCAAGTTGAAGTGTCCTTGTGGTAAAGGAGCAATGATAGAACCTGAGGCAAGAGTATTTCTTTATCTAAAACAAAAAAATTGACATAAAGTTTGGTTATTTAATTTTTTCCTGCGTTAATAATGTAGCATTCAAACTTAGCATTGTTATTGCATATTGTATATGCATTTTTCCTAAATGTTCAACAGTGAGAAACATCTTACTTTACTAAAGGTAAAAGAGAGCAAAATTCTGATGGGTCATTTAATTATTTGCCTAAACAGGGGTATACTTAGAATATCACAGTATGGTTCCTTGGAGATACACTACCTCCCACCCTCTGCTGTGACTTTGCAAGAGGCTTATGTCTTAAGGCTGGAAGAGCACACCCAGTCCTAGGAGTTTATTGGACCAACCTTTTGGGAGGTCTGTGAGACCCTTTCAGAAGGAGGTATTGAATGATTGAGTAGTCAATAGCTTCTCCTGAAATGGAAGAAGTTGGATACTTGTCATGTTCAGGTTAGTATAATGCTCTCAATGCCCTGAGCAATGAGTTGCTTACTCTCATTGGGTAGCAGGTGCACTGCACACATCATATTCATGACAGCATGTTGCTCCCTTCCACATGGAAGAGGAGGTGAACCACTACCAACACTTCATGGTAGCAGGTGGCCCCACCCCTCCCCTTGATGGGAAGCATCAGCATTTCACCCTTTTGAGTGATGAATCAGCTGATTATGTATTCTCTCATTATCACTCAGCAGCTTGATGGTACAGGAATGTTGCTTTATCCATCAAACATCACATCTAATACAGAATGGAGGATTCTGCAAATTTAGGTCAGACTAGAGAAGTGAATCAGATTATCTTCTTCCTTTTCTTTATCTCAGTGAATTCTTGATGGATTTGGGGCTTTCTACCTATGGGTTCTTAGTCCTTTATGCCCCATTGGCTGCTGGAGCTGGCCCCCACAGTAGAAGTTTATGCTGCAGCTAATGCCTTACATTCACCTCACCAGGTGGCATCAAGACTAGAGGTATTACATCATGCAGACAGGCAGTCATATCATCTCTTTGCATCTTGTAGCACAACAAGCCCCAAACATCATGCTGGATTATGGGCCTGCTGCAGAGTCCTACATAAACAAGGGACATAGTGATGCCCAGCCACTCTACAGTGCTTGTTTTCATTGAGCTTCTAATGCATTTAAATGCCAATAATTCAACAGTGTTAGAGACCCCCTAGCAAAAATCAGGTTTTGTGCATTTTTTATATTCTTGATGTGTTTTGGTTTTTTTTAAATTTGTTGGGGTATTACAGATAGAATAGCATTAGAATAGTGAAGCCAGTGGTGCATCCCTCTCAAACATTCCTAAAGGTGCTTGCCTAGGCCCCATTGCAGAGGCTTGGTCAAGAATCATGGATGATTGTTGGGTCTTTTCCATCATGAGCAGTTTGTGTGAACACCTTCTATCAAGAACCTCCATTTTTTTTTCATCAGTTAAATCTTATGAAATCAAAGAAAGGATGTGCACACTCTTTACAGAAAGAGGCAGTTGAGTGGGTATTGAATGATTGGTCTCCTGCATTCTATTCCTGAAACATTTTGGATACTAAGAAAGGCAGAAAATTTTGTGTCATAACAGATCTTTCCCTATTAGACAAGTTTCCTCTAGATAGAGACCACATCCTCAATCTGGAATGCACTTGGAGTCTTCATCAACCTGTGGATGCTTTATTTTGCACCTTCTTTTATTTACTGTACAACCTAAATTTGCTTTACACCTCAAATATCTGAAGTTTTTAAATTCTGTGTTCAGTCTTTATGAATCACTTTGCACAGAGAGTATTCACCCTAGTTAATGTAGTGGTGCAGCCAAACTCTAGTTACTGGGAATAACAATTCTTTAGGATTTTGATGACTGACAGATACACTATGTCCAGGCCCTTTCATCAGAAATTGCTAGTCAGTGTTAACTCAGTTGGGTGTTTCACACCACCCAGGAAGTTGGAACTTATTCCATTGCAGGACATTTTTTATGTGGGGATGAACTTCCTGATGAACCAGATTTTAGTTCAGGTTCCATTGCAGTGGATATATAAAATTCTAGCACTTTTAGAGTTCTTGAGTTAAAATATTTTTGTTGCCTTTAGTTATCCCTGTTGGGAACGTTGAATACCACTCTGGACTGGTTCCCTAATGATGTCTCCATATACCCTCCTTATCCCAAGATTCTTTATCAGCCCTAATCCCTCTAGGATAAGTCTTTCATCACCATTTTCAATGGTAAGTGAATTGGCACTGATATCTGAAAGGGGTCCCCATTCATGCATGCACCAGACCTCAACTCCTATCTGTTCACTAATGTTACTAATGGAGAGGGAATAGTTCTCCAAGGTCTTTGCCAATTGTACCTCTACTTCAACAACTTTGCAGGCCCATAGGTACACCAACATTTTATAACTTGAATATTTCCCACAATGATAAAGATATTCAATTTTCTCTTTTCTTTAATTAGTTTAATGAAAATCAAGCTTCCTAAATGACAATTTCAAGTTGCTGCTACTATTAAAATGTAGTTTGGGATGGTGGTGATTAATTTTAATTATGCAGTACTTAGCCATTGCTGTTGCTGAATGATATCCATCCCTGAATGACCTCAAGCCCAACCCTTATGTCCTGTTGTCTTCATTTATTATGATGGAGATGATCATTCTGCACATGTACCACATGACCTACATGAGTGATTGTGCTGTACTAATAATTCTCCACTGATGTATTTACATCAAAATAGCAGGAACAGCTCAGGTGGCTTATTGGTTAGAGCAACCACCTCAGATACGAGAGGTTGTGGGTTCAATTCCTGGTTGAGTCATACCAAAGACTTACAAAAATGGTATTAATAGCTGCCTCACTTGTTGCTCAGCACTAAGCATAAAGAGTTTAGTGTTAGCATTGGTCTGCCTGATGTCAGGATAATGTGTTTGGGAGGGACATCATGCTATATATCTGCATATGATGCCCCTGTGTTAGACATCACAATATAAACTGCCACACAGCAGACATTGTAGTGATATGACTGCAAAATTGTTAAAGCTACATTAAAAATCATAATCACATAATCACATCAAAATAGAAGGTGTTTTTTTTCCCAGAATAAAAAACTTGCAGCAAATAGAGATGTGCCAGTATCAAGTAATTAATTTAGTATCCCCCCCCTTTCTGAAAAAGCCCTACATTTTCATAGTTTCATTGTAAATAGGGAATATTGGCATCCATTAACAAGGTTGTCTTATTTTGTTTGTATAATTTTTGTGACAACTTCTTATGGCTGCATTTGTACAAGAGCTAGATAGAAACACTCCCCAGTAAAGGCTCATAGTGCTCTGGGTTTATCACGTAGATTGGTAACTAGCAAACAGTTGCCATCAGGTCTTGTTAACTTACAACATTAAATACTATGGAATTTAGAAATTTATTTGTGGTAAATTTTATTTATATCCCATTAAAAATATATAGACCATCTTATTCATGGGATTACAGACACAACACACAAAACATATTATCTTATTTCATTACTTAGTATTCAATAAGGACTTTATTAATTGGCTCCTGACCATTAAAAATCTTGACCACAATATTTGTATTCAAATGTCAAATGTCTTGATGACCAGGAACATAGACACTTGTTATTTTTTCTTCTTCTTCTTCTTCTTCTTCTTCTTCTTCTTCTTCTTCTTCTTCTTCTTCTTCTTCTTCCTCCTCCTCCTCCTCCTCCTCCTCCTCCTCCTCCTCCTCCTTCTTCTTCTTCTTCTTCTTCTTCTTCTTCTTCTATATAAAGAGGGTAACTCAATTAGCTAAGAACTAATCTACTTTGAAGCCCTCATTCAAAGGAATTTACTTATTTTTGCTGCATCTTTGAAGCCACTGTATATACTGGGTTTGGAAGAAGGAAACAGAGTGGGCATATCTAATATCAACTGGAATACTATTCCAGAGCAAAGTTCCAAAATATTGGATTATCTTTTAAAATAATTCCTTATTTGGTTTGGGAATTTTGTAATGTTTGATAGACATTGATTGCAGGTGGGGAGTATTGCCAGGTAGCCTTTACTTGAATAGTGATTGTAAATATTATTGGCTATCCTGTTCATTAATTTGTCTTTTCTCAAACAGATTCAGTCTTTAATAGGTAACACTTTTAACTTACCAGCTAAATTTTCCTTGATTTCATTCTGGATTGATATTAACTCAAAAGCTTCTTTTTTGGAGATGTGCCAACTTTGCTAAGTTTTTATCATTTGAATTACCCCATAGGGTTGTATGTAACTGTCATAAAACAGTTTTTTTGTGCTTTTGGGGGAGAAAGTGTCTTATCCTACTGAGAAGCCATAAACTTGAATGGACTTTTTTACTGATATGTTTAGTCCATGATAGGTTATTAACTACCAAAACACCAAGTGGACTATGTGACAGATCATTTGCAACCTTTTATCCTTTCATGTCAGACATAGTTCATCACTATCAAGTTTTGTTCTTTTTTTCCTGTTGAGATAAGTAATATTTTAGTTTTACCAGTATTAACCACCATGTCATTGCATGTGCACCAGTTGTCCAGTTTGTTTAAGGCATTCTTTAGAGAAATTTGGAGTTCATGCTTTGTGTTTTGGATGTCTGACAATGTTGTGTCATCTGCATAGAGATCTGTAGATGATACTGAGTCCCTTAGTATAAGTGGTAGGTCATTAATAAATAAAATAAACAATAATGGACCAAGTATTGAACCTTGTTGTACTCCATATCTAATAAATAAAATAGTCTTTATTATTTCTTCCCACAACTAAATGGACCAAATTGTATCTATACTTTTTTGCTGTCTTCTTTCTTTCTTTATATATAATTTTTTAATCACTTGACTAATAAATAAGCTGTTAGCTATATTTCACTGATTAACTAGCTGTAGATGACAGGACTAGTGTAAAATGGTAAAATGTTGAACCTCTATGATAATCAGTGAATGAATTTGTTGTACAGTTTAAAATTGCTAGAAGAGTACTATATTGTTTTTTTTAATATTAATGATGAAATGCTGTGTCACTCGAGACAAGTGCATATTGAAGTAATCTGTTGAATTATATATGTATTTAACCTTAGCAGACAGGTCTCCACCATCCATATAACTAATTTATAGAGCTGAAATAACCTCAGATCCATGAACAGTTTATGTGTGTGTGTGTGAGAGAGAGAGAGAGAGAGAGAGAGAGAGAGAGAGAGAGAGAGAGAGAGAGAGAGAGAGAGAGAGAGAGAGAGAGAGAGAGATATTTATTTGGATTCTTAATGTAGCTTTACCAATTTTGTTAAGTTATATGATATATGTCTACAGTGTGGCAGATTATAGTGATGTCAAGCACTGAGACACCATGCTGCAGACATGTAGCATGATATCCCACCCACTCTCATTATCCTGACACCAGGCTGACCAATCCTAACACTAACCTCTTAATGCTTAGTGCCTATAGGGGCAGCTGTTAGTACCATTTTTATAAGTCTTTGGTATGACTTAACTGGGGTTCATGAGCAAAAGTCTTGTAACAGGAGTGGAAGGCATAAAAAGAGAATAAAGTATTGATAATAGGAAGGAACTAGGAAGAATTTTAACATAATTTGCTTGAACATGCTTACTTCTAAACTGATGTATACAACTGCATCTTTATTCCCTTTTTTTTTCCAAAGCCCCTTGAGCTATGATGTCAAATGTTTGTTAATATAAATACCAATATCTTCCCAGTTACATGATGTATATGTAGTCTACACATAGTCATAACTAAGAGTTTTTAGCTCATGGTTTCAATACTTTAAGCACAAGAAATGGTGTTATCTTGGAATGTTGGAAATTGTAGCAGAGCAGTACCTTCAATTGTGACTTGTTTAAGTATTAGAAAGTTTCAGTTTGCGTGCAAAGTTATTACAAATACCATTGTTTTCCCCAAAATTTGCTAACATTTTGTAAATGTGTTATAACTTACACATTCAGCAAATGTTTGTATAAAGAAGGTAAACTATAATAACTTTTAAATTCCCACATATTCCCTGTTACAAGTGCTACTATTTCAGTCATATTTTTAATCAAGTTTTGCAATTAAATTTCTTTTAAAAAACCTTCATTGAAGAGGCATAAATATACATTTGTGCTATCCTGGATGTAATGCATATTGCTAGCCCTGATAATTTATATCCACTTTTTAGCATTTATTGGGTCGTTTCAAAGATCTTTATTTATATCAAGATTTCTGCATTGGTAGTTGAAGCAGTTGCAATGGAAGCAGATGGTGTACTTGTTGTACTAGTGTTGATTTGATGCCGTGGTTTTGTTTGATATTTAATATGAGCATCCAAAGATAAACCTTATTGTAATAGCTTATCCTTCATTTTTCCTTTTTATAGTTAAGGGTGTGTAGTCCAAAGATTTCTTCCATCCAATGCACTTTTCTATAGTACATCTATTTTTATGGCAGTCTGTGACATATTCTGATGTAGTACCTTTTGAGGTAAAGTTGTTAAACAATTACTTGTGATGAGTGTAGTTATAAGAGCATAGAAGTCAGACAGGGTTAATTTTCTTACCCATACAATAAAGTGATTTCTTCAGTTCATCATGTTGTTATTGTAATGTTAAGATGTGATAAGTGAATCATAATGATGTTAGTGTGCAATATGACTTGGTATATTATTACATTAGTATATCTCAGTACACTGAAAGATACAAAACCCTTGACACTTGCATGTAAGACTAGTGTAAAATGGCAGAGACTAAAAATTGGCTGAAGATGTTTAATTTCCATAAATACCATATGACAAACATAAAAACTGCAATCCTTTTTATTCATATACTTGCATACAAGTGAGATACCTATTGCAAACAGCACGGACCCTGATCTGCTGTCACATGATGTCTTGGCATCACTAAATCTCTGCAGTTTGTTAGGACTAATGACTAGAACAAACAACAGACCATTATTTTGTAAAAAGCATGAATTATGCAGTTGTGTGATTAGAATAGACCCTTCATTGCTACAACATTATACAGTATGATGAGCTTTGTAATTAGAAGATGCTCCATGCTCCATGTTTTGGAAATTATAGCTGTAAATGAGGAAACTGTCCCCCTTCCCCCCAATGTAAACATGTTCTCTGATCTTGGCAATGAAGACAATACCCCTGGAGATAAAGTATTCAGTACACTCTAGTGAAGGCTAATAAGTGTACAATTACACCAATTTATCTTGTACAGCATAAAAGTTACATTGGATAGGATAGAGTGCTGAATGAACACGCAAATTGGTGGATTATGGGATGGATGAAAAAGAGAATAATTTGTCCCATTCTTTTTGCATAATTGATCAAACAGGCAGTAGTTTATTTCATTTATGGATCCTGTCAGCCATATTTGCTAGATAAAGTTCTGATGTGCTTAACCCTAATCTACACCTTGGCAGAATGTTAAGATATTTTGATGGTTTTGGTATGTGTATTTCATTCAGTGTGGCAGTTTGCCAATGCATCCAATCATACTTTCAATGTTAAACTTAAAAGTTCCTTTTGAAATCAGTTTCCTCTACCATCTTTAGCTGAGGTACAATACACAGCTGTTACAGGCTGTTGGTTAGGAGATATTACAATACAAGGGAGACAACTCATGAAATCCAATAGATGTCACTAGGTCAAAACTTCTTTATCTGTATGATCTGTCATGGTGTGGAAAGTGTTAATATATTGGATCCTTGGCTAGTGAAGCTTGCTATCAGTAGAATAATTTTAAGACTATAGTCCCTTAGAGGTGAGGGACATAACAAGACTTCCTGGGGAGGTGGGGACTGATTAAGTTGGGGTTTTTTTGTGGAAAATTTTCATTCTTCTACATTTGTTTGGTCTTGCATGAGACAGCATTTTCTCTTCTGTTGGATAGGTGCAGTGAAGAGTGGATTATGTTGGTTCCTACAACTTACATATGTAAAACATAAGGCTGGAAAACTTGAATATGTAGATGTCTTAGCTTGGTTTATTGCCATTAAAAGCTCAAAAACCCTGTCAACCTATAAATGAATGTGCATATGGCTGCCATTGGAGCATAAACTAACTACCTGTTCATATTTCCACATCTCTGCTTAAGAAGATTATTTTTATTTCTTTAAATCATGTATTATTGATTTTTAAAATTGAATGTGGCATCCTTAGGAAAAGAACAAGTTGATGAGAAATAGTTAAACAACATTGCATATCATGTTTTTTGATCAGCTGATAAAAGTTTGTATAATGTACATGTTTATTAACAGTTCCATTGTTTCCCTTTATCTTCATTAGTGCTTTAGAGACTCCCAGATTTTCAATTTGACCCCCCATTTGTGTTACTAAAATTTGGTTTTTATTCAGTTTAACTTCCAGTTCTAATACCAAGGGGTTTTTCAACTCTCAATATTGTACCCCTAGGGGATACACTGAGAACCTTTAATTAGTAACATTTTACTTGATAAAAATGATGACCCATGTTTGTAAGCCACTGTATTATTTATTAGTCATTGTATATCATATGAAAGTTTCCCTTGTGCATATCCTGGAAGTAAATCTTGTTTCACTATTGATTTTTAGCTCTGCTGGTCATAGGTTGTAAGAGTTTTGGTGTGTAATGCCTATTATCTTCATCAGTATGTTAACTGTCCATTTGAGTTTATTATCACTATACCTCCAAAACTAGTTTGAGAATTACCATGCAACTTAACACACAGATTCATCCAATGGTTTACTTGTTCTAAATGAAAATAATGCCGTCAGACATCCAGAATCTTGAAAATCTTGCTGTTGGTAATTTCTCAAAATGGATGTCATACCACTGTGAAGTTTTCACTAAAAGACTTTCTATGTATAGTGGGTCATACCTGAAAATGATGCTGATAATGTCCAGTATGACCACCACAGTGGCCATTTTAAAAATCTTTACATTGCTACTTCTAAACAAAAGTAATACTGAAAGTTGTGGCAATGTGGCTACCAGATTTGCCTACATGAATTATTGTTATCGCTACTTCTTAATGGATGATCACATCAACATGAGGTTTTTACTAAAAGACATTTTTGTAATGCCTACTTTATCCTAAATGAAAATGTTGCCAGTTTAATGTCTGATTTGGTCACCATAGTAACCATGTTGAAAATCCTTGTTATTTTTCAGAATGAAATGTTTTTTTTTAATCATATTTAGTTGCTCCAGAATGCAGTAGCTCGGTATGATGTCTAGTTGGTTCTGATGTACCATTCAGACATTCAGAATACTTGCCACTAGAGATGTGCAATATTACTGGTATAACACTTGTTTTCTTATGTCAGAAGGGTGGCCAACTTCAGCATCAACACTTTCCATTTTTACAACAGGCTTTCTAATATCAGCACAGTGTCTCTCACAGGTGTTGGAAATATAGTAAACTTAATCATCCCACTTTAGTTACAGTTTTAGATGACAACTAAAATTCATCTACTGATGGTACTCAGTATCTACTTTTCATGGAATGTCTGTGATTTTATTTGAGGTGAGATATTTTATTTTATTCATCAACAATGAATTTTCTTTGTCTGGAAATAATATATTTATCATATGATGTTAATTTTGCTGTTGACAGATGGAAATTAAAAAAAATTATGCATTGGGACTGTGCCCTAGCACATTAGGCCTAAGTGTTGACATCCAGTATGTTCACAAGACAAATACAACACTTAATTTGAAAATGATGTTATCCCAAAAGAATATTAATGATAGTTTCAACTTTCCATAGTTAAGAGGAAGAGACAGTCTTACTTTATATCATTTGAAACTTTTTTTAGCTAATAAAGTACAAGTCCCTTTGAGGGAAATGCTTCATCTGTGGCAGTAGGAAATATTTTATAATTTATAATTTATAATTGTATAAATGTTCAGGAAAGACATGTCATAGAAACTGAATCCTTCATAATAAGTGGGCTAATAAACAGCAGATGAGGCAATCACAAGTTGAGTGGGTTTGTCACCTGCACTAATAAGTGGACAGGGGGAAGTTTCAAGTGATTTTGACAAAACTCTATTTTAATTGTTGTAAACCATGTACCTATTTATAAATTTTGCAACCTTAGTAAAAGCACAAAAACACCATAAACCTAGATCTGCATTCACACCATGTGCCAGCATATTATGATCTGTGCTGTTCACATTAGAAACAAATGATAACTAGAACCAACAGTGAAGATGCTAACTTTTTGTAAAATCAACACTTGCTCTCATCAAAATGTGGTGGTCATTACATTATGGCACTATTATTGTTATATATGCCATTATGATGTGTCTCATGATTTACATAGTTCATAAAGGTTATTTAGTTGATAATATTTTTTCAACACTGATTTGTACTGTAGGATGAGTTGTTGTAATACCTATAGAATGATTAAAAAATTTCTAAGGCTGAGGTGTCCCTTTTATTTGAATAAACATCACATGATCCAACAAGGACATAAATTCTTGAAAAGGTTAAGCTTACCTACTTTACATTAAGCTAGTGATAAACAGCTGACTTGAGACATGCAATAGTCATTGAACCTCTCTATGATTCTAATACTTTATCTTTGTATTGGATATGAGAATTTCATAGAATTTAGCATTTGTAGTAGTAAATACCAGTATTGAAAGTTATTAATATAAGGTTCATTAATTTAATCTAATACTAAATATTCATTAGAATTACAGTGCTCTAACATTCATTTCAAGATTATTAGGTTATATAATATGTGTTATGGAATTACTGTGAATTCATGTAAAGATATTATGGGATTATATTATAGGGATTCTTCTGTAGTGCTGATACAATAATACATTATAGAATATCATCTGGAATTCTATTGGAACTCATTTGGACTGCTTGATACTTTTGGAATTTATACAACATTGAGGACTTGAGAGAACCATTTAAGATTTTATTCACCATATTTTATATTTTCTCTTTGCATTTTAGGGAAGTCAATTATATTTTAAATATTAAAAAACTTTTCTTGTTATTTTTTTAAGACCTTGGAGTCATAAAAAGAAATTGGGGGCTGTTCTTTATTGTAAGACACAGGAGTCATAACAAGAAATTGGGGCTCATCAGGGATTTAAATTTAGTTTCACTTTGGTTTCAAATTTTCTATGTTCTGGATTTTTTAATTTGACAAATTTGGGAAATTGTTGTGAGAACAACAAGCTTTCACCATGACATCTAAAATAGAGGACTTTGTTTCCTACCCAGAAGGAATTAGATTCTTTTAAAAAAAACATAAATTAACCTACTCAATTATAGCTGTGATTAAAGATTTAGTAAGGCAACCAGGCTAAATGAGTACTTCATAAAATAAATAGCTTTGTTTCACAGATACTGACCATTTGTGGGGAAAATGAGTTTCAGAGAATTCCTGAATTTGTACATTGAAATATTCTCAAGGATGAGAAGAAGTTTAAATGATATTTGCAATGAAATCACAGCATCAATATTTTATTAATTGAACAATTTAGACATTAAGTTTTGATGTACATGATTGTCTCACGAAATGTTGAGGGTTTTGTTTTAATAAAAAGGAATCTTGCCTGCTAGTGTATTAGCAGTTAGTCTGCTTTATGGCTTCATACATAGACTCCTTGTTTTGAGAAAACTAGTACACACCACTCTGGAAGAAGACTAATCATCAAAAAAAATGTTTTCACGTGTCAGTTGTTGAAACAGTTGGAAACATGTTATCAATCTTACAAATGTTGGACATTTTGAAAATAAATGTGATTTATACAGAATAAGAACAACTATATCAGAAAAAGTGATTCATTGATAATTATTCTCGACAGGTTATAAAATGATTCACTCAGTAAACAGCCCAATCCCCCTCACTGCGATTCTCTGGAGTCTTCTTTTGTCTAGTGGATTTTTGTGAGGTCCCTCAGTAACTTGCCCCCCTCGCTTATAGTGCAGACTATGTTTTAGGAACCTGATGTGTGCAAATGATCGAGGGAGAGGTATAATTTTATTAGTGACCATTTATTGTACTCCTAAGCATCTGATTTTGTTTTAATGTCAGTGAAATTCTGAACATCAAGTACTGATGCATACATTATATGATCACATCCTTTAAGAGTAACTTAGTTGTCATTGTTATCATGCCATCAATTTTGTTCTTGTCAATCAAAGAATTCAAGCTACTACATGGTACATGTGCAAAATTTTGTAGATATTTTAGCACAGCATTCTGTCAAGATCAGCACAACATAATCATTAAGATTGATGTGTGGGTCAGGATCACAATAAATTGCTGGTGTGCAGTGGTTACCCTCTCCTTTTGAGGGGCATTAGTGAATTTTAATTAGAGTTTATTTGGATAAGGGTCAGACAGATATGTCAGCATAAAGTCAAGAAATGGAAAATGATACAGTTGAGACAAGCAAGAGAAACTTTTTGAAAATCTCAGACCATTTTTGGAATAAGTGTAAAAAAAATTATATATTCCATAATAGTTAATGATAAATGTGGACATGAGAAAATTATTATGACTTTGATGGAAGTGTTAAAATTTTTGCAGTTGGAGAAAGGTAATCCCGATTGGCTAAGCTAAGTGAGGGTGTATGTTTCCCAGACGAAATTCAATGTTTTAAGTTTTTTTTCTTTGCAAAATTCAGTAATTCAAAAGGAAGTAAAAGGGACTCCAAAGAAAATTGGTAAATAATTTTTCTTATTAAATAAATTGTGCAAGAGACAGGGTCTGGGAGAATTTGAGAGACCTGGTATCAGAGATTCAGGCATATAAAGAAAGAGTCTTAAAGTGGAAAAAAGATTTGATCTCAATCACACAAAATATGTAGGTTCATATAAGTTGTAATTATTTGTTGAATTTTTTTTTAATTCATACTTAAGCTTTTCCTTGAGTTTAAAAGTTAATCTTGTGTATGTCTTGAATGTTATATGATTCATGTATAAGAATTTCATACTGTATTTCATTGTATGTCTGATTTGATTTAGTGGTTTGTATGTAATGGAAATCATATGTGATAGGAATTTCATGTGTGAACAAGTCCTATAAAACATTTGATTATGTGACAAACAAACAAATACCTATAGAAACATGTCATCCTGAATTATGAAATAACAATGGATGTGGGATTTTAAAACAGTATATAATGCAAGAGATGATCTTAAGAATGGTCTTTAATTTCAGATAAATTTCTAATATACAAACAAGAACATGTAAATTGACACACCATCTTCTCTATTTTAACTCTTTGCAACACTTGTATGTTCTCTATTTGTTTCTTTGCAAATTTGTCAAAGATATTGGGGCAATGTGTTCAATTGTTCAAGCATATTTAACTTTCATCATCAAGGAGCTATCTTTGGGGTTTCTCCTGACTTTACCAATCTTTTTCCGAGTTTGACTTGTTGGATAACTCTTCTTTTGTGAAGATCTTAAGGGCCAATAATTTAATCATATCCCACTCATTGTCACAGCTGAATGACATCATCTGTGACTTGAGCTGTTCCTTCCAATTACTGTTTGGATCTTGAACATTGCTTGCATGCCAGCAATTTCATTTTAATTGTTCACCCAAGTCTATTATAAATTTGTTTTATTGATATAACCGAATAGCTCATTGAATTTAAAATAAATTTTATAACTCTGTAAGAGAAAGCATATCTTTAAAGTCTCATTCAGTTTCATTTTATATATGTAATTGATTAAATTGTTATATTTTTACATATGGGTGCTTGTGTTGTTCTATTCTATAATCTCTGCTCATATCTCTATTATTCCATGCATTACTTCATATTTTATTGTTTACTTGCTCCAAGAAATAAAATCATGGTCAATCATATCCTAGATAATGATAACTCAAACACCAGGCATTGTGGGAACCACATACCACACATCACATAAATGTATTATTATTATTATTATTATTATTATTATTATTATTATTATTATTATTATTATTATTATTATTATTATTATTATTATTATTATTGTTGTTGTTGTTGTTGTTATTGTTATTGATACAGCTGTGGTCATGATTTCTTTATGAGAGAACAAAATTGTTAATATTTACATGAAGTTTTATCAAGCATGCAAAATGGAGTTCTGTGTTCAAAGTGATCTTGTAAATATCCAGTTTACAACCATCTCAAATTCATGAACTAAGACCATAGGCCTTTTTTATTAACCCATTAATCATTTTACTCATGATTGAGAATAGCAAATTTTTCATTGCAGAACGTCATTGATTTTCTTATCAATCACAAGACCCAAAGAATGGGTCATTATGTGAGTAGTTTTTATCCATTTGCATGATGATGATTGGGTTTTATTTACCAGCACACGATAGACTGACTATACATGGTGAGCAGTATATTTGGTGGAGGAAGAACCCAGGAAAAACCACTGATCTAGTGGGTGTCTACTGGCAAGCTTTCACATATAACCCTGCTGGCCTAGTCCATGACTTGATTCCATGTAGACAGAAGTGAGATGTCAGTAAATTGTATAGGCAAGCACCTTTGACCAAACTTTGCCACCCCCCCTGCCCCCATTTGCATGAGAGATTTTGTGTCATTTTTGAGTCATAGAACATTATTTTGACTAGATGTGAAAAATATTTTATCAATAATAGGAAATTATATTTGTCTATATTTGATTATATTGTGTTATGTCGTTCATGTAGAAGGAGGGGCAGAATGCATATTTATGTCACATTGAAATTAAGTCCAACCCCTTAAATTAATGGTTTCTATTCTTTATTGAATTTCAGTTAGTTTTTTTAGAACTTGGTTATTTTAGCATTGGGAGAAGAACTTTTGGTAACTCAGCAAATCTTAAATACTGAAGCCAGATGCTAGTGCTCTTTAGTAATTGAACAATAATCAGTGAGAATCCTTAATGGTGTCTGAGTTAATTTTGATTGTGCAGTTTTAGATTCAAACTGTCTTGACAGCTTTAAGTGCTGTGAACTTACCATGCAGAGTTGATAAAAGTAATCTAAATGTTCAGTGTTGACTGAGCTCTTAGTAATCCAACCATAATCAATTATTGTTTTTAATCTTTTCAGAATTACTGATAATCACATGTAATATATTTCATCTCAACAAACTTAGAACACTGAAGCCTTATTGCCCCTGCTGAAAGATTCAAAGGGATGTTGATTGCTTTATGCTGCTTAAAATTAGCAATTAAATAGTCACACTAAGCCGATTTCCTCATGTAATCACAGATAGTGTTATAAATATACTGCATTTGAAACAAGGTTGAAAAGATATGAGTAACATTTTAAATAATATCCTTGTGTTCATGGGAGATTTCAGTGAAATACAGGAGAGACTTGAGACACCTCTCATTACACACACAAATCTTGGCAAAGACGTTCTAATGAATGTTTTCATTTAATGTTTTCTTTTTTTTACCAGTTAGGGTCATTGCATAGAAAAATAGATAAAACACTGTCACAAAAAATCCATAAAAACAATATATGAATGAGTTGTTAAAAGATTATAAAATTTAAAAAGGATTAAGATAAAAAAAACGTATCATATAAACAAAGATAAATGTATACATTGCAGCCAGCATGGATGATTATGTTGGTTCATGAAGTATTTGAAAATTTGTGAAGCCTTATTTACAATGTGAAAGATTCTTTTCTAGAGTTAAAGGTAAAATAATATGTTCTGTGTTTTCCTTTTACAGCAGCCGTAAAACTTTGATAAAGTTTGTGCAGCTTATGTCTTTCGATGGTCAGTTTAGTTTGACACTAGACAAGGTCAAGTGATAGAAAATTTGAAAGTTTTGGTTATTTGTTTGCTTTTATTTCCAATTCCTGTTGATGGATTTTGTCAATACTTTGGATAAATCCCTATGAGAGACTAAGACTATATGCATCAGATTATGCTTAAACACTTTTATTTATTTGCATTTCCTAAACCCAAAAATTTTTAGTGTGTGTTCATCCTTGGATGAATTATTATGAAGCTGAGATTTTACATTCTGCTACATACTTGTTCAGTATTTTGATCATTAGGTCAAGGTCATATTTCAAGGCAATACTTTAAAATTGTGGGTTTGCCTGGTAGGTCCATACCTTCATTTCCAATGCTGTAAGTTTTTGCTTAAAGAAAGATATTTAGTGTCTGCTTTTTTAACCTTTCTTTGCCAGCTGAATTTTCTCAGTTAATCTTGATGTAAACAGAATCTATCCTTCTATTAATTCTAGCCAGATCTTGAAGTTTCCTGTTGATGTCAGAAATAGGAAATATTGATTGCAAGCTCATAAGTGCAAAGCATAACTTCAGTACTTGTTAGATATCCTATAATTGTGTAACAGCATTTTCTAATCTTGTGATTACAGTGCAACATCATGAAGTCAGGTTCAGTTTATCAGAACCACATCAATGCATCTAGTACAGAGAATTAAAGAACAGTATGTATCATACTCATCTTTGTATGATTCTCTGTAAACTTTATAGACAGATAATCAATGTAAACAATATAGACCCATATTTATCTTTGTATAATGAAATGGTAGATAATCATCAGTACAAGCAGCTTAAACACAGGTACAGGTTTTATGTAATAACTTGGTAGATAATCAAGCAAATGACCACTGTAAACAATATAGACACAGGTCTGTCACTGTATGATGAAAAACCAAGCCTATAAATATGAATTTTGAGTTTTAGATTTTGTTTCAGTTAGTCACAAATGTTTGTTTCTGATTGTTTAATTGTTGAAAGTCAATATATAAACTGAGTTCAGTTTTAGGATCACCAGTGTTTATTTGCATTCAGATCATGTTTCATTCCAAAATTACCTCTGATATGGCTACTTAACCATTTTTGAGATTGACTACAAAAAAATTTAGACATTTGCTGCTGGTACTACTACTACTACTGCTGCTACTACTACTCCTAAGTCTTTTAGGAGGGTGACACAATTAGTACAAAAATTAATCTCCACTGTGGCCCTTGATTATCTATGTAATACTAGCAAATATATAAAATACAGCTGGGAAATAAATATACCAAAAAGGTATAATTGGTTGGTGTACACAACACAACTAAGTATGGATTCAGCAAATAGAGCATTGTGTACAGCAAAACATGCATGATTGAAAACTTTTTCACACACTCTTATGACTCTATGGTGAAGAAACAGACAAGAAGCAAAACCAACAAATTTTATAAAACTTAACAAACATTTTAATGATCAAAGTTATAAATACAAAATATGAGAGGAACATACATTATTTTATGAAGTGAATCCAAACTTGTCCTTATAAAGTTCTATTCATAACAGTTATAGAATAAAATTATAGTCCAAATAGTAACACTTTCTATTTCCACAGAACAGTCCAAACAAATTTTTTTCCTCTCGAATAATATTGATGTACAACATTAAACTCATCTGAAGACATATCAGGAACATAAAAAAACACAAATGACTGACTCCAAAAATCAGAATGGATCTGATTGCTTTATTTTCTCCCTATATACACTATATATATTGTGACTGTACTTCATAACTGATCCCATGTAACATCATACCCTATTGACTTTATGTGAATTAAACAAATCAACCTGACCTTGCATACCCAGTAGGAAGCTTCAGAATTATTCTTAAAACCTTGATATCTCATCAGTCACTGATAAACTATGCCATAGGCACTGTTTAAGTCTTATGACTATGATTATTATTAATTGTCAGCACTTAAGTAAATATATATTTATAGATCCTATGAAATATTATACTCTTAACAGATTCAAGTCACAACTTTAATAAAGATATTTTGTACACATTTTTTACAGCCATGAATAAGAATTATAAAAAGTAAATAAAATCCTGTACCAGGAGTTAAAAAAATACACACACACACACACACACTTTATATAACTTAAAAATATACAATTTATACAACAAGGTTGGCCATAATTTTTTGTTGACATTATCAGGATTGCATTCATTTAAAACATGAGGAAATTGGGGCATTGATGAGATGATTGGATCTGATAAAACCAAATTATTTTAATATAATTTAGTTCTGGGAAGAAGAACCTTATTAGATGACAGATCAATCTAGAGTCTCAATAGACTGGAAACTATCAATTATTTGTCCTTTTAATGAGCATTGCATTTATAACGTTGGGCATATAACCATTAGAAACTTCATACATACATTTAGCTTTTCTTAAATTCTTTCATACTTGTCTTGAACTTCCAATCATTCATAGATTCATGGACATTACCAATTCTGTTGTCATTGTTAATTCTAATAACTTGTTTTTAAAGTCTTTCCACTTTTAACAGATTTGTTTTAGAAGCATTGTCCCATATGATGTTGCAGGAGCTTAGATGAGGTTGAATAGAACTTTTGTAAAACATTATCCTGTGGTTTAGGGTTATACAATTTTTTTTTTTTTTTTTTTTTATAGTAACCAGATATTCTTAGGCATCTTTTGGGTAATATTACTGATGTGCTTTCATAACATTTTGTTATCAACTTGAACTTCTAGAAGTTTATCTTGCATAACATTTTTCAGTTCCACATCATTGTAATGAATGTGGAAACTATTTATTATCTTTACAAAATCTGTTACATCTCTGTTGAGTGTTTTTCATCACCAATTTTGTTTTGTCAAAATTAATGACAATTCCATTATGTTTACACCATTCTGAGAATTTTACTAAGAACATTATGTAAGTTTCTGTTGACTGTAGTTTTAGGTGAACTAATATTAGATAAGGTCAGGTCATCTACATTGAGATCAGTTTCCAGATTTAGTGTATTCAAATACAAATCATTTATAAATATAATAAATAGTAGTGGTTCTAACATAGATCTATGGTACTCCACATTTCACAAGTTTGTTTATGTCAACATTTTGTTGTTTTTTTTTCCATTTAAAATACATCTTAAAACCATTTTAAAGAGTTGCTGCTGAGCTTGTGATGTTTTAATTTTTCAAGTTAAACATATGATCAATATTGTATCATACAGCTGATTGTGTTTATCAAGAAAAATCATTAGGGAGAGGTGAATATTATTTTGGAAAGTATTGATAAGACAAGAAGGATTGAGATTGGCAAAATTAGTTATTTCAACATGATAAGATTTTATGAAGAAGTTTTACTATGGCCTTCTTCCATTGTCTGCAAATTTGTTTATATATATATATATATATATATTATATGCTCATCTTTTTTTTCTCCGTTAACTTTACATTGTCAGAATCTCGTTCAATATCCGGCGATATTGAAAAACTTCATATTGCACTCCCACGTGACTGATGCACGTGAATGAAGAACTACTTTCTATAGTAAACAATGGATGCAGACACCAGTACTTTAGATTATTGTGTTTGTCGGTGGATAAAGTAAACCAACTGTTTGAACCATTTGAAAGTAGAGATGCCAAAGTTGAGAATGTGGATGAATTCATAGATTCACAGAAGAAATTTTCAACAAAGCTGGCGACTGAACGTGATAACAGAAATGTTCAGCGAAGGCTGTATGAAATATAAGCAAAGAAAAAAAGGAGTAACAATTTTTTTAGACAATGCAAAGAATGAATGAAAATAAAATTACATAACATAAAACAAAAAATATTGGGTAATGAATTGTATAATCTGCACATACCAAACCGTTTTCACAATGAAATACATTAATCAACATTGCCAAATATAAGAAAACTGGTTTTTATGTCAGGTGCATTAGATTATTGAATTAAATAAAACATATTTTCGATGCAAATGTTAAAAATTGCTGGTATTATCCGAGACCAATTGGGTTTAATCAGCTTGGAACTCTGATGAAAGAGCAGAGCAGCCAAAAGGACACAAATCCAAGGGAGAATTACCAATCATTCTGTAAGGAAGACTACTGTGACAAACCTGTCAAAAGCTGGGGTCCCTCCAACAAAGATAATGCAAGTGACTGGGCATAAAAAATATGTCCTCTATAACTGGTAATAATAATGAGAATAAATCTACTTGCCTTTTTGCCTCTTTAATCTCCTCAAAATGTACTTTGTACTTTGTGGACTCTCTCTGCTAATAAGAATTACATATTTCCAAATACTGTTACACATCTGTGTACTATAATATATAGGCCTATAGAATCCATACTACATTGTTGAAATCGAAATCACATTCCATAGTAGACTGTACGGAACTCCGCAACAAATGAATCTGTTGTTCACAAAAAATAAACAATATTGAAACAAGCATCTTCTTAAGAATTTATGTTTAAAAACTTTCATATTTTTCTAGTTTACGATTCTAAACTATCCATGGCAGAACAGAAACAGTTATGCAGATTGTTGTCATTGCCAGTCCCTAAAATCACATGTACATCGTGTGGAAAACACACAGACGGAGATAATCAGAATTTGGCTGTATTGACAGAGAAACAAAATCTCTCAATTCCTGACCAGCTGGAAACTTTGTTCAATGGCGAAATCATTCATAATATGACTTTAAATTTCAATTTCTGATAGACCAAAATGGGATTTCTTTTTTAAATGAGCGAGCGTGCGGTACGCTATGAAGTCAAAAGGTCAATGGGCGGAGCTATATGCGCATAAATACTATTATTGTGTATTGAAGGAGAATTTACGATTGTCAACTTATTTATTTTAATAATAAAATAATAAATTTTATTATTAAATATATTTTGTTCTGAATTTTATTTTTAAGTCTTTGGTAATGAAACAAAAATGAGCATATAATAAAAAGGTTACTTCATTTGAATGGGAAAATATGAACTCGTTTTTTTGGATGGCTATACTGCACTACCAAGGTTGTGCAGTATAGCTATCCAAAAAAACTTATTCATATTTTTCCATACAAATGCAGTAACCTATAAATATATATATATATATATATATATATATATATATATATATATATATATATATATATATATATATAATGCTTTCATAAGTGAAAGTTACTGCTGTCAATATTAAGTTTGTTATGGTTAAACTGGCCACTATTGTGAAAATCTTGTCATTGTTACTCCTTTAAAATGGAAAACCATTTCAACATACACCTTTCATGAGATGACTTTTTATTGTATCCTTGATCCTAAATTAAATTGGTGCAGATCTGATTTCCAATATGGCCACTATATTGGCTGTCTTGAAAATCTTCTTATTGCTACTTCTCTTAAATTTTTAGACATGGTTTTTATAAGATTTTTTTAATAGTGTCTGATTGGTCCAAAATGAAAATCGAGCCTCAAGACTGCTCATCTTGAAAATATTGATAACCTTATGTCTGTTTGAATGGCTATATCAGCATGGGGTTTTCACCAATATATTTATTATGATACCTAGTTGGTTTCTAGATGAAAATGGTGCTAGTTGTACATCAGAGATATCTGCTATGATAGCTGTCATGACAATCAGGAGGCATAATCATTATAAACCAATGAATTCTGATGTCCAGTTTGTCTTATATGAAAAATGTCTTTAGCTGACATTCAATATGCTCACCACTTCAGCAGCTTTGAAAATCTTGTTATCACTGAAGAACATCTGAGGTTTCTACACTAGGCAATTAAAATTAAGAAATGGTCTGGTATTGAATTCCTGTGAATTTTCATCCAGTAGAGGTTTCAGTTCCTTCAAGGGACTCTTGTTTATCATGCTGAAATTTTGGGTCAAACATAACTTGTACAACCTTTGTTAAAGGGGAGTAAATATATCAAGGTTCCTGCAGGTCATGGAATCCTGGAAAAGTTTTGGAATTTAAAAAATAAATTTCAAGGACCTTGAAAAGTTATGGAAATTGTCAAAACCTTGCAAAGTTTTGGAAAAGTCATGGAATTTGTGACAATAGAGTTAAAGAAATTGATTACTTCAAATTTCATAGAGCACTGATTACCGTTTAAATAAAATGATAAAATTATATGGTTTCAATTCATTTAACAAGAGTAAGTTCGTCTAATGGAATAATCACATGATTGCCGGTGTAGTTCACTAAATAAAAAAAGCAACTGGAAAGTAATGTGTTTTGTTAATATTGTAAATAGGAACACATACAAAGACTACATAGGATTGTTTCCTTTTTTCTTTTGAATACAAATTACATTAAACATTGGATTATGACAAAAATTACTACATAAAGACAAAGTGTGCTAACCCAGGTAAATTTAAAATGTACATATTAAAAATATTTGTTGTTAACTTTGTTCTTTTAGACTGAAAGATGTCATTATGTTCATTTACTTGACAATGCAAGATAGCACGGTCCTTGAGTTTTATGAAATGGCCCTGGAAAAGTTTTGGAAAAGTCATGGAATTTGGTTTTGTTAAGTCTGCAGGAACCCTGATATATTGTGTTGCTATTTCTGGAGGTAAGTGGAATTCCCACTTGCAGTTTCATCAAGGTGCTTGGCAAAATGAAGATCAGATATAAATTTTCTGCCACTCAATCCACAGAGCACATTTGTAACTGAACTGAGCAGAATAACCTCAGTTTCAGAGATGAGATGTACCATCATTATCATGATTATGGCCTTTTTTTCTATCATGGTATCAAAATATGATATCAGCATGACACCATCATGAGAGTAACATAACCAGAGTATTATACCAGTGGATTATTTTATTTTACCAGGATATCACAGGTTTCATAGACAGATTAAATGTTTAGAGCATACAGATACATTTTAAAGCAGTAATACATTTATGGTGAAGTTGGAAATCTCCCTCTTTTCAATCAAAACTTTGGCCAATAACGGCAGTGCACCAACCATGCTCAAGGTAAAGCAGGATGATGATAGACAATCTAGAACCAGTCTTGCTTCCATTATGGAGGATCTAACCAGTCTGAGAAAATCTCTTCTGAAAGGAAAATCCCAAGATAATTTGGTAAGAAATGTTAAAGTAAACTGTATGAATTGTGGTGTGTTAAAACTTTACAAACCTATGATCAATGTTTTTTATTCTTATCCTTTCTGTTAGCATGAGTAGTTGCTGTGTTTTTATGTAAAATACACACATTTTGACCATTTCGGTTATTTCTGTGATATAAAAATATGCCTCAGGTCTGCAAAGAAATTTACAAAAAAATTTTGCTTGCCAAATATATTGTAGAAAACCCCCAAAATCAACTGCAATCTGTTTGGACCACTTCACTATTTGTATGATTGGATTGACAATAAGATTGACAAAGAAATTGCAAATGAAAAAAAAAGATAAGTGCATTTACAACTTCTTAATTAATCCTTGTTTTGTAAGTAGTTGATATGGTATGAATGGCAGTTATTGGCATACAGTCTGTAGGATCAACCTTTGGGTTGAGAATGTGTCACACCAAACCATATAATCCTTATTTAAAAAGTTCTGAATATTAGTGTACTGTGATACAGAGTTCTTTGTTATTGAACAGTATAACACCTATTCATAATTTCTAAGTCTTGTTTAAATGCCATTTTGTATTCACATTTTATTATGTTGTTCATATATTGAAAAAATGTACTTACATCGACATGGCAGCTTTCAGACTGTCTGCCCCATAGTTTTTCTTGAAAAAAAGGATTGAGCTAAAACTCATCTGGAGCTGAGCAGGTGCTGTTTGGAGGATGTGTCCTTTATGAAGTCTCACACAATGGTAGATTTATGTTGTTGTGTTCTCATGGAATAGATACCTTTTGTTACATTAGTGCGAAGACAGATGGTTTGGTAGTGCTTGACATTTTTTGCCATTTCTTTGAAGGCATAAAAATGTCCTGTATCATTAGCTGTTAGGTACAGGTACCTGGATGACTTGGATAATAGACATATCATCCCGTGTTTCAGGCATCTTCATCAATTACCCACTTAACAAGAGTTATTTCTCACCAATTGCAGAAAATGGTCTTCCAGAAAGTGCATTGTCATCCATGGGTTCATGACCATTTTTAAAATGATTAAATAACCTCAAATTGTAGGATATAACATCTGTAAACTTTATCCATGTTGGCCTTGATAGAAGATCCAAATGTTAAAATATACCCTTTCCACAGTAGCAGAATTCTACTTCCCCTCAAACAGTTTTAGGCTGCTGTGATTTACCAATCTTACATCACATGTGTGTGTGTGTGTGTGTGTGTGTGTGTGTGTGTGTGTGTTTGGCATGCAGATCATTTTATAGATTCTTATATTGACTAAAGATTGGCATTAAATTGATAAGTTCAAAGAAATAAAATAATCAACAAATTGTTCAGTGTGTGTTTTTGGACTTTTAATGTAGCTTTTACATTTTGAGTCATATTGCTACAATATCTGCAGTGTGGCAGTTTTTTGCACTGTCTTATACTGGGGCATTGTGCTGCAGACATGTATCATCTTGTCCCACCCAGTCATATTATCCTGATACCATGCTGGCCAGTCCAGTCCTACCACAATCCTCTTAATGTTGAGTGCCAAGTGAGACAGCTGCAAATACCAATTTTGTGTTTGGTATGACTTGGCCAGTTTTTGAACCCACAACCTCCCATAGCCAGTGGGCATGCTCAAATCACTTCAGTCTCTGTAGCATCTCAGATGTTCAGAACTTTTAAAATACTGTACTCCTCATAATAGCACAAACCCTTGTATGCTGTCCCACTGTGTTGCTTGTATTTAGTGCTATCCAACTCTACTGTTTGTAGTTGGTTGTACACAGTCTCTTTGCTACTTCAGTGTGCCAGTTTTGGTTGTATTTACTTTATATGCTGTTGCATAGTGCAGTTTGTGATAGTAAATATTTTAGATAATAAATTTTGATATATGTTGATCTTGGGAATCTTGTATGTGTTACATAATGCATCTTAGTATTATAGGAACATTTTCTCTTTTTATCTCTCTATTTAATTTTTCAGAGAAAGGATATATAGCTTTTTTCTTTAAATCTGTCATCCATCTGTCCATAAATATATTTTTTCTAGAACATGACTTTGAAACCTTTGAGGTATTTCAACTGAGCTTGGTACACCTTGAGCCAATTGCAAAGACTCTACAGGTCATAGACTAGTGGAGCTCATAGTATGGTCATGTCATCATCTACCATCTGACATCTATTAGCACAATTTTGTTGTGGCTACATCTCCTAAACTAGATGGAGGATTGTCATGAAATGTTGCATATTCATTCAGCCCATGCGTTAGTTGGTCCTAGATGACAATAGTGCTGCTTGCACATCTATTAGGGCTGCCACAATAGATGTCTTTAACATCTTGTTATTGCTTTCTCTTTTTGTTGGAAGTTTATATCAACAGGTGATTTTGCTAAAAGACTTTTTATGATATTAAATTGGTCTTCAGTGACAATGGTGACAATGTGATATCCAATTTAGCCAATAGATTTGCCATTTTGAAAACTTGTTATAGCTACTCCTAGATGGTCATTTCAGTGTAGGTTTTCATTAAGACTTTTTATGTTGTTTGTCTTAAATAAAAATGGTGCAGGTCTAACCAACAATATGGCCACTATGCTAACCATGTTGAAAATCTTGTTGTTGCTACTACTCCTGAATGGTTGACTATATCAATATGGAGTTTAACTAAATCACATTTGGTGATATTCGGTTGGTGTTAAATGAAACTGGTGCCAATCTGATGCTCAGTTCATACAAAAAAAAATCTTTGTATGGCTACTCCTCCTGAATGGATGGTCACTCAAAGACTTCTATGATGTCAAGTTGGTCCTGAATCAAAATGGTGCTGATTTCTTGTCTGTTGTTGGTGCTGATTTCATGTCTGTTGTTGAAAATCTTGTTGGATGACCATCAGCATGAAGTTAATCATTAACTAGGTATAGTGAAGCCATTTTGGATTCAAATATGAGAATGTGCATTAGAAAATGTCCTAATCTTGGATTTTTGTCCTGAATAATTTGAAAGCAGCTCATGATTTGTCCAATATGATCAAAATAGAAAGAAATAAA
This sequence comes from Potamilus streckersoni, assembly GCA_016746295.1. Taxonomy (NCBI): domain Eukaryota; kingdom Metazoa; phylum Mollusca; class Bivalvia; order Unionida; family Unionidae; genus Potamilus; species Potamilus streckersoni. Next base: position 2,059,179 of record JAEAOA010001995.1, read on the forward strand.
TTTCTGAGTTGAATTCAAAGTATTTGGGTGTTAGATAACATTTTAGGGTGTTTTAAAACTTGTCTTTCTGATACCTGTAGATTGCTTTTTGAACAGAAAAATGACACTAGTTGAGTTTGTATACCAAATATGGAAGCATTCAATTGGAAAGAAGGAATGTGAATTGAATGCATTGACTTGAAAAAGTAAACTTCAATTTCCCTGCATATTGGGGCAAAAGAACAAGGCACTGGGGTTGTTATTTTGTTTGAATTACCCTTTTTTATTGACCGTGTCTAAACAGCAAGTATGCCTGTTAATTATTATTGTTACTTCCCTTTCAAAAGATCAATCTGTAAAATATTTCTTTAATTTCAGAGTAAATGTTCATGGATTGAGAAGACCTTCCTCAAGCGAGAATGTAACAAGTTTATCAGAAGTCAAAGGGATCCCACCAAGTAAGTTTTGCCTGGAAAATTATTAAACGAGTCCTTAGCTTTTCCCAGAATATATACTTGCATCATTAAGATTTCTTAAAGTGTCTGATAGTGAACAAGATACACAAACACACACACACACACATACACACACACACACACACACACACACACACATATATATATATATATATATATATATATATATATATATATATATATATATATATATATATATATATATATATATATATATATATATATATATATATATTTAATAAGGGGATCTTTGTTGCCTAAGCCTGTAATATATTACCCATAGATATAGTGTAGTTTATGCTTTTTTGTGTCATTAACCACTATCCTTTTGATTTGAACATATCCTCCCATAGAGTTGAAATTGTCAGTTTCTTCCAATTCAACAATGCTCTTTGCTTAGGTAGTGTTTAGAATTGTCATCTATTTTCAAGGACACTATGCTGTTTGGACATGAATAGTTTAGACAGCAGAGAAAATCTGTCTGTAGAACCATATGTACCACATATATTTGTCTTCCATCTACAGTTTTTCTTCAAGAATATCATTGTGTTTCACAATCTTTTATATAATTAAATGTCTGCCAGTAAATCATTTTGTCCCATTAGAACATAAAGTACAACCTTGTATCTTAACCCTTTAATAAGGTTATGGGTAAATTTTTATTTCTAAAATATACAACTGAGATACAAAGGGAGCATTTAAATGTGTAATAATAACCACAACACCAGGAGATTAGTGTATTTTGCTCCATGTGAAGTAAGTTTGACAGAGCAAAGTATTTTGGTTATGTTTGTTGTATATTTATGATATTGGCATGGTGAATATGGTCTCACTCTCACTGTAATTCCATGTGTTTACATTTGCTTTCCTCAACAGTAAATATATATAAAAAAAATATATATATTAAAAATTGTACGAATTATTGTTTTCATTGTTTTTATAAACCTTAGAAATCTAGAATCAAGCTTTACCCACCTCCTCCATCCCATCCGGAACAGAATTGGGAAATCTGGTCAGACTAGTGAAGTGGGACAAAGCAGTATCCCCTCTTTCCTATTATCTCAAACAATTCTTATAGAATTTTGGGGGCCTTCAGTTTCAGTGTCCTTGGTCTTGTATGGCCCCATGGGATATTGGACCTTCCCCCACAGTATAGGTAATGATGTAGCTTGCCCCCTATCATCTTCTCACCAGGTCACATCAAATCATGAGGTGTAACATGAGGAGGCACACAGTACCATTTCCACCTTCTAACCACTCTGAATTACTGGATAGACACAAAGTTCACCATCGCTCTACTGATGACTAACCATTCCCCAGTTTAATAAGGCAGTTCATGAAGTCTACTGCCTGTCACCCCAGTACTTGTGTCCAAAACCATTGAGCACATTGACAAGAAAATACTTCATTTGGAAAAAATCTGTACCTATTCTTCCTCATTCAACCAGGGAATTTTTCAGGTTTGCAGCAGACCAAAATATTACTTGGCAATATCAGCACTGATCAGCCCCATCAACAATGTTGAGACACCTGGTCTTCACTACCAGTTTCAGAGTACTTTCCCGAAAGTGGCCTTCTGAACCTCCCCAATTGGATGCTGGTTCATCCAAAGAGGGGATCTCTTTAGGAGCTTGGGCCTTCTGATCAAAACAATTGAAGCCATGCAACAGAAAGTCAAGCTTCTTGTCACCATATCATCTCATGCAGACATCTTTTTCAGCTACATCATTTAGGATGATGAACCATCGCTGAATCCAGCTGCCTTACAAAACGTGCATGTCTTTATTTTCAGAACACTAATGGTTATGGGCAAGAATTGTATTTTACCTTACTTACTGTATATGTTGAGACATCATAAATTATTTTTGAAAGTAATTTTTTAGCACTGTGTATTCTTAGAATGTTGGTGTGACATAAATTCCACAATCAACCATTTTTTAAAAAAATGCATTGTATATTCTGGGACAGATTTTTGTTTCTGAGTTGTAAGTTTTGGGACACCTTTCGAGTCATAATATCAATGTTTAGTTAGTAAAGTGATTAATAAGAGTATCATTTTGTAGATTTTAAAAATAAACTTGCATGTCGAAAAATGTATTGAAACTTAAATTTTTTTAAAAAAAATAAAGTTAAAAGTGGTCAGTTTTTCACACCTTTTTTCTTATTTGCCATTTGAAGTGCATTATTGGAAATGAAAGCTGTTGCAGCATATATAAAATATTGTTATGTACATCTAATTTGCATTTATTTTTATTTTTTTTTACATTTTTTCATTATATGTTATTGATAATAGAACATGGTATTTTGTGCTGACCTTGTTCAACATCTGTGAAAATTTTGTAAACATTTTTTTTTCTGTGAGTGAGGATCATTATCTTAAGATGAGTCAGGATAATGTATTCTTTTTAATTGTGAGGACATTGTATTCTTTTTAATTGTGAGGACATTGTATTCTTTTTAATTGTGAGGACATTGTATTCTTTTTAATTGTGAGGACATTGTATTCTTTTTAATTGTGAGGACATTGTATTCTTTTTAATTGTGAGGACATTGTATTCTTTTTAATTGTGAGGACATTGTATTCTTTTTAATTGTGAGGACATTGTATTCTTTTTAATTGTGAGGACATTGTATACTTTTTAATTGTGAGGACATTGTATTCTTTTTAATTGTGAGGACATTGCATTCTTTTTAATTGTGAGGACATTGCATTCTTTTTAATTGTGAGGACATTGCATTCTTTTTAATTGTGAGGACATTGCATTCTTTTTAATTGTGAGGACATTGTATTCTTTTTAATTGTGAGGACATTGTATTCTTTTTAATTGTGAGGACATTGTATTCTTTTTAATTGTGAGGACATTGTATTCTTTTTAATTGTGAGGACATTGTATTCTTTTTAATTGTGAGGACATTGCATTCTTTTTAATTGTGAGGACATTGCATTCTTTTTAATTGTGAGGACATTGCATTCTTTTTAATTGTGAGGACATTGTATTCTTTTTAATTGTGAGGACATTGTATTCTTTTTAATTGTGAGGACATTGTATTCTTTTTAATTGTGAGACTGTGTGATAAATGGCATATGTGTTATTGTGATTTTGGTGACTGACTTTCTTAGTGAGGATCATTATATTAAGATGAGTCTAGGACATTGTATTCTTTTTAATTGTGAGACTGTATGATAAATGTCATATGTGTTATTGTGATTTTGGTGACTAACTTTCTCAGTGAGGATCATTATATTAAGATGAGTCTAGGACATTGTATTCTTTTTAATTGTGATGACATTGTATTCTTTTTAATTGTGAGACTGTGATAAATGTCATATGTGTTATTGTGATTTTGGTGACTAACTTTCTCAGTGAGGATCATTATATTAAGATGAGTCTAGGACATTGTATTCTTTTTAATTGTGATGACATTGTATTCTTTTTAATTGTGAGACTGTGTGATAAATGTCATATGTGTTATTGTGATTTTGGTGACTGACTTTCTCAGTGAGGATCATTATATTAAGATGAGTCTAGGACATTGTATTCTTTTTAATTGTGAGACTGTGTGATAAATGGCATATGTGTTATTGTGATTTTGGTGACTGACTTTCTCAGGTTGTGAGACTGTGTGATAAATGTCATATGTGTTATTGTGATTTTGGTGACTGACTTTCTCAGTGAGGATCATTATATTAAGATGAGTCAGGATAATGTATTCTTTTTAATTGTTTGGACATTGTATTCTTTTTAATTGTGAGACTGTGTGATAAATGTCATATGTGTTATTGTGATTTTGGTGACTAACTTTCTCAGTGAGGATCATTATATTAAGATGAGTCTAGGACATTGTATTCTTTTTAATTGTGATGACATTGTATTCTTTTTAATTGTGAGACTGTGATAAATGTCATATGTGTTATTGTGATTTTGGTGACTAACTTTCTCAGTGAGGATCATTATATTAAGATGAGTCTAGGACATTGTATTCTTTTTAATTGTGAGGACATTGTATTCTTTTTAATTGTGAGACTGTGTGATAAATGTCATATGTGTTATTGTGATTTTGGTGACTAACTTTCTCAGTGAGGATCATTATATTAAGATGAGTCTAGGACATTGTATTCTTTTTAATTGTGAGACTGTGTGATAAATGTCATATGTGTTATTGTGATTTTGGTGACTGACTTTCTCAGTGAGGATCATTATGTTAAGATGAGTCTAGGACATTGTATTCTTTAATAGCTAGACTATGTGATGTTGATAATGGACTTCCTAACTAACATCCCTTTAAAACAATGTACTTTTGACCCTTATATGGGGTCTCTTTTTACATCTTGGTTGAAAATATAGATTTTGTGTATTTAAAAATTAGTCATTTTTGCTTTAAGATCTTAGCAGAATCTGTTGTATTATTGTCGTGTCCAGAAATTCATCTGATCTGGAATTGTATTTATTCAAATTTAAGTGATTCTAATTTGGATATACAAAGTGCTCTTAAAAATAACACTCATGGAAATGGATTTTAATTTGTACTGACATTTTGAGTAAGGATTTATTCTTGGATTGTATTATTGTGATCCAACAAGGTTTTGGTACATTATTAGCATGACACAGGTCACCACAGGCACATCAATACTTTTATCATTGGATTGAATTTGGATTTGCGCTGAAAATTATTCAGAACTGTAATTAGTAGGACTTTGTATCTGTAATTTTAGGATTATTTAGGATTTAATTCCCAATGCTGTGAGGTCTTTTTTTTCACATGTGAATTTTGCAAACCTTGTTGCTTCTCACTTATTTCTATTATTTATTAAAAGACCATAGAACCATAATAATACTTTAAATTCAAATATTTTCAAATTGTCTTGCCACTATTTCCATCAAGAAATGCATATAGACTATGATATGCACTGTGTTTATCTGTTTTATTAAGGCATTCTATATATGATACTAGTATTTATATTTATTTGGATTTTAATAATTGAAGATATTAAATATTACTTGCCACAGAGTGAATTTTTAAAAATAACCTTTTGGGGGATTTTACTAGTAAGTGTATTGCTTCCATTTCCATACCAGTCTAAACACCTCTTTATACTACATTGCAGCACTGGGAATTGGAGAAGTGCTAATTTGGCTCATACAAGTGACTGTCATGATTTGTACAGACTGTAGATAGGAATCGGTTACATGTCATCCTTGCATGCTGAAATAGTTTACAATAATGTCACACCATAAAGAAAATTATTTTTATTATTCAGCAAGGAAACTCCTAATGAATGCCAGATTATTTAATAAATGGATGAAGTTTTTGCTAATACAACAGTATTTTCTGGGGATTTGGGGCTAGAATAGGCCTGATTTTCTTCCTGCTGTAAAAGGAGACATTTGGAGATAGACATATCAGTGACTAAACTTTAGGTGTGATCTACCATACAGTTTTAGTTGCCATTTGAAATTTTATATTGGAAGGGTGTAATAATTTTGTTGGTGTTTGACATTGAGAACACAAGTAAATTTTGTCTGGATATTTTAGAGTTTGTAGTCTCAAATGCCAGGGATGAGTTCCAGCTGAGAAGGTCCTGAACCTTTTTTTTTACCAGAGATGTTTTGATAAATAATGGACTATGTATAATAAGAATTTCACCCTATGTTTTGTTTTATCTTTGTCTTGGATGCCTTTTATGGGTACATAAACTTTCTAAGTACTCTATAACCAAGACTGCATTTATGTGCTATCAAACCCTGTACATACATACCAAAAATTTTGCTGTGGTTGGAATCCAATTTTGTCTAGATTTTATGCTTTTTAGCTTCAGATCTAAGGAAGACTAGTCTAACTGCACAGACAGGTGAACCTATGCAAAAAGTAGGATACAATGGGCATTTGGAATAAAGAATGGTCTTGATACGAAAATGATGGGTTTGTTGAGCCAAAAAAAGAGAACTCCAACTTTTACTCTTCTGCTCATGTGTGAGCAAAATGGCCAATGAAAAATGATGTTTCTAACACAATAAGTCATTAGGTTAACCAGAATTCTTTTGGAAGTCTGATGTATTAGGATGTATTCAAAAACAGTCCCCAAAATGTGTTTCCTACTCACATTTCAGGTGAAAATGACAAAAAGCTCCAGTGGTTAATGAGTTAATGAAAGTGGTCAAGGTGCAGACACATTCTTTAGGTAGTATATGGTACTAAGCAGTAGCTGCTGCTTCCCAGTTTGTCTATCATGCAGTGTGATTACATCACTGTTACAACCAATGCAGATTTTATCAAAAGTCTAAATTCAGAGAAAGATAAGTTATTTTCATTTAATCTCCACAGCATTAGAACTGCTTTGCTACTGTTGAAAAGTAACTGAAATATTTTAGTGAATGTGCTGGCAATATCTGATTCAAAAACAAATATCTGTGCTTGCATAAATAGTAATTGAGTGACATTTGGATGCAACACATGCAAAGGCATCTGCCTTGAAAAATATGAACTCTTGTGACACAACATGCCACTGTGAATGCTGTAAAACACATAAGCTATTGTTACATACCAGTCCAACACCTAAGCTATTGTTACATACCAGTCCAACACATAAGCTATTGTTACCTACCAGTCCAACACATAAGCTATTGTTACATACCTGTCCAGGTGCCTGACCAGGTCTTAAATGTGGCATATCAGTCATTTCATAGAATAATCTTTTCTAAATATTACTAGGTGTGTAAAACACATGCAGACACCAGTGATTGCACAGATATAGAATAAATAAAATAATAGAAAGGTTTGAAGCAATTACAGTTTTTGTTCCTAGTAAAGTCCAAAAGCTAAAACATTTTATTGATGGATGTTGTGAAGGGTTGGTTGTTGGGTGTTATGGTATGATTGGATTAGGGTGGGGTGGTTTCATTATTTCTTTAAACTGTTGTAGAAGTCCCACTCAGGCTTTATTTTGGTTGGAAGTTGAATTAGTGAAAGATAAATATACAGCTCAGAGCCCCCAGTCAATATTCTTGATTAAATATACAAAAAAAGGTGAAATTCAATGAATAACAATTGAATTCAGTAGTCAAATGTTTCAAATTTTCCAAAAACACTCCTTCAGCTAGACTCTTTAACAGCCTATTGCATCACTTGATTAGTAGTGTGAGATATATTTCCACCTCTCCTTGTATTCTACTCATTTGTGTATTCTTCTCTCCTATTCCTCCAAATTCCTTCTCTTCCTCCCAACTTTCTCCAAATTCATTCCCCTTCTCCTTGACTTTTCTATACTCATTCTCCTCCTCCTCAACTTCTCTGTACTCATTCTCCTCCTCCACTTTTTCCTCCAGACTACTTTTCCTCCTCCTCCACCTTCTATCCACCTTCTCTCCACTGACTAGAATTTTGTTGACTTCGACTTCTCTGCTAGTCTCACTTTTATCTCCCTACTTGGAGACTCAGGACTCAACTGAACTAGAAGTTCTGTCCCCCAAGATGCTTCTGACCTTTTCAAAGCTTTTCTTCCCATAGAATCTATTTCTAAGTTTTACATTCAAATTACAAGTTGCTTTTTGGAGTAACCTTATTTGCTCAGAAATCTTCCCAGCAGAAACTTTCTGCTTGCAAGTTATGAAGTTATAATTGGATCTAAATTGTAATCACACCTTTTATCTTAATTCTGATTGGATGCTGCTGTGAAGCAATTCAATCAAACTTTGTGGATACTGTTCCCCTCACTTATAGGTCAAGGTGGGGATGGATGAGAACACACCCTGCTCCCTCCTGTGGGTTTCCCTCTCATCCTAGGAATAATCTTTAACACTTAGGTGTGAGGATAAAAAGCCTTTGACAAATTATGCAAGTGATCACCTATGCCAACTCCAATTACTGGGTCCTGGTAACCTTGCACAAGGGATTAACACTAGCCTGGGGCAATCTTTAGACCTTAGGACCTAACAGACTTCTTAATTAATTTCCCTAAGATAACCATGCCCTTCAGCTGAAACAAATTGCACAATAGCATGGAATGCAAATACCAAGCCCTAAGTGAAAAGATGAGATAAATATTGAGCCCAATAGTGGTGCTAAAACAACTCCATCACTGGTCTCTAATCCACCACCACTAGTTAGTCTAAGATGAATATGGTGCTAGTATGACTACCATCTGTAAAACTTTGTTATCAGTGGTCCTGACTGAATGGTTTTATCAACATTGTTTTCCCAACAAAAACTTATTATGTCTAGATGGTCCTGCATAACTATATATGCAGATATGACACCCAATTTGGCCACCATTGCAGCCATGTGCAAAGTCTGGTTATCATGGTCCCACTTGGATGGAAGATCATATTGACATGGAGTTTTCATAAGAAGACTCCTTATCATGTCCATTCATTTTAAAATGAATATGTTGCCAATCTGAAATTCAAATAGTTACAACATTGTTATTGCTACTCTTCTTGAATGGAAAATAACTTTTTGAAAAATATCACCTCTCCTCTCCAAATAAATGGCCACATCAAACTATGGGCATTACTAATGACTTTTTAGGATACAGAAATGATGCCAGTTATTTATCAAATATGGCTGCCATGATGACCGTCTTAAAGATTTTATTGTCACTACTCACTTGGAATGGATAATCCTTATAAAATGTGGTTTCAACAAAATGCTTCTAATGATATCTAATTTGTCCTAAATGAAAATGGTGCCAAGCTGACATCCATTATGTGTCTTACACAAACAATTTGAAAATCTTTATCTTGCAGGAGAATATTAGAGATAGTTTCATCACTGGACAGATATTAGGAAAAAATGGTCTAATCTTACATTCCTGGAAATTCATTTTGCCCAGTAAAGTATCAGTTCTTTGTGTGAATCCTGTTTCAAAACATTTTGTTACAATGTAGGAATCATCATGTCCATCCATCCTAATATCCAGACGTCCTTCTATACTATATACACTAATCCAGCAATTTTTAAGGGAGTGCCATCAACTGTGGCAAATATTAGTCATCACCAAAAGATGAGCATATGAATAAGTCACTTTTATTTTGAGAATAAATTTTTGTCATCAACCTGCCATAAGGCAGAGCATGTTATTATGTTGTCTGCCAACCCATTGATACTTCACATTTAATTTCCTCACAATAACTGAGTTCTCCACCATCCATTGTTGCCAAACATTGTCAATGGCTCGAATTTGGGATAATGGAATCCATATCAGGGTCTAACATTCATAGTCAAAAGTTGATGATTGAGAGAAGCAAAATTTCTGAGTGACATTTGGAGTTTTTAATCATTACCAAGTTTGTGGATTGTTTGTACTTGTGCTAAGGAAAATGGGGTGGTAGTGCTATAATCAGTGCTGAAAGACAGGGATAGTTGGCCAACCAGAAACACAAATTATTAATTTTTGGCATAAATGGTTTTCAGTTTTGTACACATGCAGACGTAACATTAACATCTGTAACATCCTATATGGTGGTTTTCTGTAAAGTGGTGTTTTGTAAATGTAAAATTCAAATCTCAAGCACTAAAATGACATCATCTCAAACATTGCACTACAAAGTTTGACCACATTTATCAGCTGGTGTAAATGTTTTTCAAATTTGTACAAAAAATAATTCATCATCAAATATGGCTGCCATCACTAGAAGACTGATAAAACTTTGTTTATGCATATACTTGTTTTCTCTTCATAACTATCAGAAATACTTTATTGATTAAACTAATACTGCTTATAAGTCACATCTAACTGCAGACTGCAGGGAACCAGATCCTCCACTCTGGCAGTTCTATGCAATTTGTTAGGAGTCATTAGTAGAGAAACCACATAGATCCTGATCTGCTCTTCCATTATGCACTGGCAGGTTAAGGTGTGTGTACACATGTTTTGTAGTAGAACTTACAAGTGAATATATATAGTATTTACTTTACAGATGAGTATTATTAACATCTTGCTTGATTTTAAATTTCATCTTTTACTGTTTCACATGGGCGATGTAATGATCATTTTTAACTGTTCAAATTAATTACTAAAAAAAAGCACATTAAAGACAATAAAACTGTGCATCATATTGTCAGCTTGTTTTTCAGACTGCCCAGTTTCCAGTCAAGATTGTTGACCATAACGCAATTACATTAAAGTCTCTTAGCACCAGGGGTTAAATTGAGACCACTTATGTAAAAATGTTGGCATGGCCCCATTAGTCATAAGTATGGATTAGTTTGGATTAGAAGTCTAAATGATTTTTACATTTGAAAGAAATAGATACATGTGTTACTTATTGTTACTGACCCTAATATGATATCATTTACTTTTCTTTTGCCACTCTCAGTGTTGATGACCCTTTTACAACTCTCATTATTGTAGATTTATACCACTAATTATTGATAGAGCATCTGCCTCAAATGTGGGAGGTTGCATATTCAAATTCCAGCTGAGTCATATCAAAGACTTATTGATGACCCATTTACCACTTTCATTGTCATCACTTTAACCACTCATTATTAATTACCCTTTATCTACTGTTATTATCGATGAGGTCACATATTCAAACTCCAGGAGTCATACCAAAGACTTATAAAAAATGGTACTAGCAGCAGCCTTGTTTGGCACTCAGCATTAAAAGATTAGTGTTAGTACATTTTGGCTGGTGGTGTTGACAGACATACTATGATTGCTTGTGACATCATGCTACATGTCTGTGGCATGATTTCCCAGTGCTAACATCACTATAAACTGCCACACGGCAGACATTGTAGCTATATGGCTGAAAATTGTTCAAGCTACCTACTTTAAAAATCAAAAAATAAACTCTCACATGCTCTAACTATTGATTATCCTTATACCACTCATTATTTATGACCCTTCTACCACTCATTATTGATGATTCTTTTCCCCACTCATTATTAATGACCCTTTTACCACTCATTATTGTGGACTCTTTTACCACTGTCATTAATGATGACCCCTTTTATTCTTTTTTTACCATTCTCAATATTGTTGACCCTTATACCACTCATTATTAATGACCCCTTTTATCCTTTTACCACTCTCAATTTTGATGAACCTTTTACCACTTCTATCATTAATGACCCTTTTACCACTTATTGTTGATGACCTCTTTTACCATTCATTTTTGATGACTTTTACAACTCTTGTAATTGATGACCATTAAGTACTTACATGTATATAGTATGGTTCCCAGGTGTATAATCTGGGGTTGATGTCATCCAAATATTGATACATCATCCAAATATTGTAACATGCCAGCTATCAATAGACCTAAAATGTAAGTGACATTGATTGAAAGAATTAATAATATGCATTTTAACTGAATATATATCCAGTTAACAGAGTACTTGCAGTTCTATAGATTTAGTATGATAATACTAATCCAAATCCCTAATTTTACCAACTGTATTAAGTCCATGTTCTGGTGTGTAAAGTCTTCTGATCTACTTTGTCTGCAGTTTTTCTTTAAAATTCTAGACTGTAATTTCATGATTATTTCAAAGTTTAGAAAGGGGCCCCTGCATAGCTGGTGTAAAACGCTGTCCATTGCTGTCCATTACAGATCACTTCCATCTATCCTTTCACTTCCATCTATCCTTTGCTGGGTTCAGTCTAGGATTCTTAGGCTAATATGTGAGAAAGCTTGCCAGTAGCTTTTTGTGGGTCGGTTCTTTCTGTGGATTTCCTGTTTCTTCCTCCACTGTAAATACTGGCTGCCATGTATAGCCATTCGTGTGCTAAAGTGCTAAAAAATGGCGTTAGGCCCCACAACAACAACAAAGTTTAGAAAATTCATCATGAAGAATTTGTCAAAAAAAACCAAAAACAATTGCAGTTTAAGCTTGTACTTGTTAATGAAAAAGGATCATAAGGATAAATATCATGTTACCCACCTGTTGTTTACCGAAGGGCACCAGAAGATTGTGCATTTGTACACACACCAGGCTGGCAGGTCAAAAGAAGGTTTATATGTGTATATGAAAATTGATTTTGCTGCATTCTTGTCACATACACACTGGTGCCATCCCAGACATTCCCAACATAAACCTTATTGTCTGATTCTCTCACTGATGATTATATAATTAGTACCCATGTAGTCATTTCCTCCTTTATGGTTTGATAGATTGCCCTTTCTTAATTCCTGATTAATGAAGTCACTTTGTATACAGCAGTTGTACAACCTATGCAAACAACGTTTTCATACATTTCAGCTAACAGTTGACATATTTTTCTGCTATGATTGATGTTTGCATGTCTTTTGCAGATTTCATTTGATGAAACAAAAGCAAAAAAATCTTTGTTATTATATCTGCATGCATCTGTTAGTTCTTATAAGCAGATATACAATGAGTTATGTGTATCCCTTTGTGCATGTCAGTTCTTGTAACCAACCTTAGTATAATGTGTCATGTATATCCCTCTGTGTATCTGTCTATTTTCCTTGTAACTCAAGTCTCCATCTACACAGACTGTGTAATAGTGATTATTTTTAGAATTGTATTTGAGATGGATGAATAAATATTAATGACTTTGCAAGAGGGCATGGTGATTCATGCACAAATATGGATATCTTGAGATTATTCTATAGATCAGTGGGACTGATAAAAGGAGACTATGCTACCAGTTGTCAGTTGGAGACTGGTACTGTGAACTTGGTATACTTTACTTCTATGTTGGCCTCCCCAGTGGACAATGATTTGTCTTACTGTTTGCAATAAAAATCAGCATTACAAAATTAATTTGGTTGGATCTGGTTTTTTTTTTATATCACAGCAACCCAATGTTATGCCGGTACATCTGGCTTAAGTCAACAGTGTCGTCATTAGCATGTTTACAGCATGGAATTTCTCGCTCACTGCACCATCGTTACACATATCTTGTTCATGAAGTGAGCTAACCCGTACGACTATGAATGGCCTTATTAATTATACATACATGTTAGGCTTTAAATGTTACAGTTTTAATTCACAGATGTATAGACTTATTTCGGCAGACGTGATTTGAACGTTCATTCTTGTGGAGTACATGTTGTTTATTGCCGCTACGATGTGTTGTCGAAGGATGTTGTAAGAAACGTATTTCGAACTGATTTGACATTTTGATCACACGGCTTGTCTACTCACATCTTAATGTACGATGCCTTGTGTAGTTGCATTTTATTTGTAATCATTCTAATAGAAATCTGTAGAATTAATTCTTTAGCGTGTCTCGTGTTCTTGGGTCTTCATGTTTATACGATTACGTCACTTTCGGCATAGAATGTTTGATACTTGATTTTGATTGGTCAGTAATTCTTTCTTGCCCGATGATCGCAAGTGATAAATTCTGATTGGTCAATAATAAAGAGTATAAAACGAGGTCAGCGTTCACAACTTTAGTCACTCTCCAGTCTTTGTCAAAGGCGCGAATTACAAAATGACTCAACCAACCTTGAAATCAGACGTGGCTATGGTAAAAAGAAATGTTAAAGTTGCCTAACTAATTCCATTGCATGAAATAGCACTAGCTGAGTGTTATTTTGTGACTTAGTATAATTATATGTTTTGAACTTATTTCTTTTGGAATTTGAATAGAAGGTGCATAACCTACATCTGCACCAATGCAACTCTATTTAGATTCAGTGCACCTATATTTTATTATTCCAAATTCACAAACATTATATTTATACTTTATTCCTTTTATAGAAATTTACACTTTTTGTGTGAAATTCAAATAAAAGGACTTTGTCTTCTGCTTGTCTGCAAACCATTGCACCAAGATGGGTAATAAATCAGAGGCAGTAAACCAGATATGCTTGGTGCACTCTTGCACCCAAACCATAAGAATATTGTGAACCAGAACCATAGGCTTTGGGTGTGTCTGCACCCAAACCATAAGAACACCATGCACCAATGACTGTGGTGCACCAACAATAGCAAACCCTGAACCCAGACTAGGTTCTTTTGTTTCTGTTATCCCCTCCCCCTTTTATGAATGAATAAAGAATAAATGAGGACATATTGAACACCAATAGTTTGCATGGCTCATTACTAACCGTACTAACACTGAATATAAGTAATAACAAGATACACATGAGTATTTTAGCCTTTATTGCTAGTTAGTTGTTTGTCAAACTGCATTCTCATGTGCTTGCATGCTTCAACTCTGCACATCTGTATTTAAAAGTAATTCAGTTAGAAAAGCAAATGTAATTCCTAGCTGCTTCCTGAAAACTTATAATAAGTTCTATGGATAAATTTGTGTTCTACTAACAGATTTAGCTTATGCTAACAACACTTTACGTCAAAATATCTTGCATTTCATAAAGTTAGTCATGCTATATTCCACTAACGTTTCATGTAAGTCACTTGATTTGCTGTTGTCATTAAATGATGTTACCTTTATTTTATGCCTCTGTTCATTAATTGCACCCTTAGAATAAGATTGTTTCCTTAGAATATGGTAGTATATCCTCAAGTGAACCAAAAGCTGGTAACAAGACGGACCCTTTTCTGAATCCGTCTCCCCTCCTTGACGGGCGACATGACACCAAGTAGGTTTTTTTTTTGTTATTTAGTGCAATAGCAACATATCAGTTACCCAAAGAGATGCTGTGGCAGGCAACCCATGCTGGTACATGTACAATGGTAGGATTCAAAATTGCACCATTTTTGATTACGAGTCTGGCATGCTAAATAAACACTTAGGCACTGAATCTACTAAAAAGCTATTTTTCCTAATGTGAACAATACTTTATATTTTTTATATGTAACAATATCCATGATAGTTTTATGACATTTAGCAATTCTGATGTCTATACAAGCTATTATTTTATAAATCATTTTGAATTAGCTTTATTTACCACAGTTAAAATTTAAAAAGGAACAGGAAATCTAGCACCTGCAGTCTGAAGAAAATGTTAAAAGAGGGAGGCTTGTGCTAGAAAAAGGAAAGATGTTTTGAAGGTCATTTAAAATAATGTGGGATGCATAGGTAAAGCCTTTTTTTAAAGCCACTTGTGAAGAGTATCTTTCCCATGATGTCCTCTTGTCTAACATTTATTACTGTGTGTGACATCATTAAATAAGTTGACAATCCATTACTGCAGAAGTTTATTGATGGAGTGGTTATTTTGATGGAGAAAGCTGTTTTTGTGTGCTGTATGTTGTCAAATTTGCAAGTAAGAAAGGCTAAAATTACAGTATATTTCTCCTTCTTTTTTTATTTTTTTTTACTTCTGATAGAGTAAAGACACACAACTGATTAAACTAGGGATTGACAGAAAAATGTTATCAGCATTGTCAATTTCATTTCAGGCTTATTACTGGCAATTAAAATATAAATTGTTTTTAAGGTTTAGTTTGGATTTAAAAATAGGTTTTGGACAACATCTTAGACAACTTTTTAGTTTGCTATGATATTATTAATTATATATTTTCCTTTCCTTTCCTTTATAAACACATACACACACAGACAGGAGAAAAAAAAATGTATTAAAAATAAAGGAAAGAAAAATAAATGAAGCTTAAATATTGGAATCAAGAAGTTAAAAACAAATTTTTGCTCATGTTTCATATAACTAAGGAGAAACAAGTGGCAAGCACCAAGAAGAGCATGGACAAAGACTTGAAAGAAATTAAGCTTTCTTTTCATTAATTGTTGCTGAATTTATCTGTGACTTTTTGTTAAAGGCTTTGAGAAAATAGTTGTCTTATTGTGTTGTGTTTTTTTTTGAGACTAACAGAGAAAGATTAAAAAATAAATACTATCAACATTAGATTGCAGTGATGCACTGCAGACCAGTAATGAAATTCATCCCAACAATGCACATTATTTATGGAACTATCATCACACAAAAATAAAAGTTAAGGTCCAATGTATTTGTTGTCAGTTAAAAAATACAGAGATGGTTTAACAGGCTCCAGATACTGAGCTTTAGCGCATGGCATGAGTTGAAACAGATGAATTTTGACAGTTATAAAAAATAACCATTTGATTTTGTTTATAATTGCTCTTTAATTTATCATCAGAAAAAACTTCACTCTTTTGCCTCCAGCCATATTATACATTTTGAAGGTGCACCAATAAAAAAGCTACGCTTAAACACAAAACTCCATATTTGATCTTTTAATGAAACTTTGCCATAATCTTATAAAATCTTATAAAAATTGAAATTTTTTGTTATTAGTTTCAGCATCGGCAGTCATGAATTCGTTCATGAAAAATTTGACTATCTGTATGCAGTGCAGAAAAGGCAAATGTTTAATAATTACCTTGATGTACATATAATTACCTTGATCTACAGATACTTTGCCACAGTTTAAGTATGCTATTGACTTGCAAGTGTGGCCTTATGTTTTATTCATGTCCTGATTATTTCTTCAGCAAATTTTGCAGAATAAAGATTAGACTTGGCAAGTAATCTCATCAGAATTTAGAATCATCTTTTTGTGGAGTTCTCATGTTTGTGATAAAATGTGTTAGGATTTGTGTATTGATTAAATTCAGATGGTATTCATAGAATTTTCTAGAGATGGAGTGCCTGAACTCTTTAATGAGCCTGCTAAATTCATTGGTTAGCTTTCCAGAAGGGTTCAAGTCAAGACTAGCAGTCATCACAATTAATTTTTCAAGTCACTGGTCTAGCAAGCTTCCAAAAGGCACAGGCCTGAACTGAATTTCAATGGCCCACAGAAAAATCAAAATATAAAATTTACCATAGTATTTTCTCAGAATAGGCTTTGACAGACTTTAAGCGTATGTATGTATGTATGTATGTATGTATGTATGTATGTATGTATGTATGTATGTATGTATGTATGTATCTATGTATGTATGTCAGAACTTACATAATCCCTGATTTTTGTAAAAGATTAATTCCTTCTAAAACACTTCAAACTGGTGCCAATTAACACATGACCAGGAAATTAATATCATAGTAAAAAAACTGATTGACATATGTAGAAATAATAATTTTGTTATATAAAATGGAAAATTTAAGTGTACTAGTGTTGATTCTACAACATAATTAATCTGTCCTTGTTAAACCTGTTTCTTCTGGAGGAACATTTCAAAATGGGAACCACTTCCTTGATACGGAATGCAATGCATCCATCAGATTTGGAGGTCTCCATCAATCTTCACAATGCCTATTTGCAAATGTGGAGATTTTCTCTACATCGATATACCTTTTTGCTTGTAGCGGGACATTTCTGGTACCTGTGTCTGTTGTTCAGAATCAATTCGACACTTAGAGTATTCACAAAAGTTTTAGGAATAGTAGTGTGGTACCTACACTTACTGGGAAACCCAGTTCTTCAGTACTTTGATAACTGGCCTTTTAACAATGTTTAAGTCATTTCATCAGGATATGGTCCTCAGTAACTCAGTTGGGCCACTTGATTTAACCTCGAGAAGTCTGAGTTCATTCCATCTTGAGACTTCATTTACATGGAAATGCATTTCATCTTGACCCAAGAATTTAGTCCAGGTCCCATGGGATTGTATAGATTAAGTCCTTGCACTTAAAAGAGGTGCCATGATTAGTTTAGATTTGTCTGCTACACATGTTAATGAAAGTGTAACACATGATTTCACATTAATGAAACCCATTTAATGTCTTGTAACTTTTCCAAGTACATTTCCTGTAAATAGAAAAAAAGGAAATGAAATGAAGGTCTAATGATAGATAAATGCGCAACTGCCAAGTCTCATAACACGAGCCTCTAACTGTAATCCTTATTTAGTGTCACACTCATTTGTATGTGTCTTTAATCTGAACTTAGAAATATTTGCTTTCTGAAATTTTAAAACAAGTACCCAATTGCCTATTTTGTTACCTGTATTATTATCAATGTGCAAGTATTTGGCTATCTGTTGATGGCTTTAATTCCTTTAGGACCAGATTTGATCATCATTTGCATTGGTGGATGAATCATAACCAATCAAAAATCAGTAAATTTATTTCTACATTTGCAAGGGTGTATGTATCAGGGCCTACTTGGATAATGCATCCAATTCATCACTGCACAGCTCCAATGGCAAGAAGTCACACATGCTCTTTCTTTCTACATGGAGCTCTAACACATCATTCTCAGGGCAACTTCAGAGAACTCACCCTCAGTCTCTGCCTTACTTTATAGAGTACCTTTTATCATTGTGGTAAAATCCTCTGATGGATTTGTTCATGACCATTCTCAACAACAATATTCATTAGTCCAGTCCATACACCAGAGAGCATAG
Source organism: Potamilus streckersoni (assembly GCA_016746295.1). NCBI lineage: Eukaryota > Metazoa > Mollusca > Bivalvia > Unionida > Unionidae > Potamilus > Potamilus streckersoni. Next base: position 2,077,851 of record JAEAOA010001995.1, read on the forward strand.
GCAGTGTAGGGTTGTCTTTTTGCATATGCCTTTCCATGGTTCTGGCTGCTACCTAAAGTTCTACATGAAATGTCAGACTTTAGACTGCTCTTATCATTTTTGTAAATAATGATACCAGGCATAAAATCTTTTGTGGTTTGTGCTGAAGGATACTTGTTTATCCTTGCTGTCCATCTGTCAATTGTGTTGCTGTTGTCCAAAAGATGATCAGTTTCAGATATCAAGGGTTATGGAGCTGCCATTTCCAACCCACTTAATTTCTCTCAAGGCTCAGGAGTTGGTCAGTTTCACATCTTGTTGCTCTCTTTAAGTATTTTAGCAACATAAACATCAGAGGTCATGCTAGGATTTTAAAACTAAGAGTCCAGGACTCATATTTGGGTAAAAGTTGGAGTCCCACAGCAAAATGTGCAGTCTCCTTCCAGAAAATGTGAAACTTTGCAGACTTAGAAGACTAATGATTAGGTTTAATTTCCTACATTCATTATAGAGTCTTTGAGTTGCAAAGTGGTCTAAAGTGCTCACTGTTTAAGTATCACTGGCATCTCACCTCACTATGGATTGAAGTTTCGTCCTTGGCCAGTGCGGGTACGTGTGAAAGCTTGCCAGTAGCTTCTTGTGGGTTGGAGAATCTTTACAGGGTTTTTTGGGTTCTTCTCTGCCATTTATACAGGCCACCATGTATAATAGCCTTTCTTGTGCTGAAAATTGGCATTAAACCCTACTACTACAACAACAACAATATTCTTTACACCACTGAAATATAACTTTTGTTTGTCCAACAGAATGAGGCCAAATTTTGTCAGTCCAAGGAAAGATCTTATTCCAAACACTACACCAGTCATCAAACTTGAAAATCTTGTCATAGCCTCTCCTGAATCAGTGGTCAGTATTATCATCATTGGGTTTTCTTAAAAGACTTCTTATGCTGTTTAGTTGGTCCTAAATGCAATTGGTACCACTATGATTTCTAATATGGCCACCACAGCAGCCATCTGTATATTTTTATCATTGCTACTGTTCTTGAATGGAAGGTAATATTGACATGGATTCTTACCTGCAATACTTCTGCTTGGTCCATAATGAAAATGGTGTGGATCTGGAGTCTAATATGGCTGCCACAGTGCCAGATTGAAAAATCTTATGCGGTTTTCAGTAAAAGACATTCATACTGTTGATCATAAATTAAAATGCTGCTGATCTGACATCCAATATATGTCCACCTTGAAGATCTTTTTTGCTGCTTATGGCATTAAATGAAGAAATAAAGTTATGATTTTAGGAAGTATTGGAAATATCTGGAAGTGATTATGTCAGAAACAGATCATCAGCACTTCCAGTTACTCAAGGTTGTTCATTTAGTTAAGTATTAGCAATTAATGATTGTCTAAGCCAGACCTAGACATAGGGATTAGACAGATTCAAGATGAATGATTTTAGTGTTACTATTGGTTTAGTTTTAACACTTTACAGGAATTTATTTTTCACTTGACAAGAATTGTCTAATTGGATCTCTAATAGTAAGCTTTAGCAATCTTTAAGCAGTACTTTATCAAAATGAATTTGTTTTTCATGCTTTTTCATTTTTGTATTAATTTCAGTCCTGGTTCTTTAGCATTCTAGAGTATCTGTTTTATTATACAGTCATATTTTTCATTTCTAGTTGTATATTAATCAACATGCTACTAAAATTATCTGTTTAGATAGCATACACTTTATTTTACTTTGAAGTTGGCCAAGAGTATGAAATATAACCCATTTGCATACCATTGATCATGATATTTTATGAGCACAAAATTTGTAACTGCAAACAACAAAGATCCTGATCTGCCATAGCATAAAGCAATTGCAGACCAGAATCAATCTTGTTCATTCTACTATTTACTTTTTTAAAAAAAACTGCACAGATCTAGATCTGCCAGTACATTATGCAGTTGGACTTGTCTAATAAGCGAGTATATAGTGAATGCAAAAGTAGACTTTGATGTAAGGACACCCATGTCCCACATTTTTGTGTAGAATTTAATTATGTATTATTTTGCTGCTTTAATTGAAAGGAGGGCTCTGTGACCTATGTTCAGGTGGCAGGTTGCTGGATTGCATTTTACTTTTTCAGCATACTGCCATAGATCATTTTGTAAAACATTTATGAATTTGATGAATGCACATTTTTATGATAATGTGTAGAAATGAGGTAAACATTTATTGCACTGTGTACAATTACATTTAAGAAAGTTTATTAAAATGCAGAAGTTTTTTTCTAAATACTTATTTGACAAGAGATGGTGAGAGTGTAATTATGAGATCATCAATGTATGTGTTTGTAAGAGTGCACTGGATTAAGAAAACTGTTATTACTTTTTAAATATATGTATTTAATTAAGAGTTTAATGTTGATTTTTTTTCTTTCGATTCTTGGTTTTAATGCTTTCATGAATAAGTTCAATTCATTATTGTCCAGACTCATGAGAAACCAGTTTGCATTTCTTTAAGTGTATTTTTATTTTCCCAAATCTGAGGTGGACACTCTAACCACTAGGCCACAAGATTATTCATAGATCATCACCAGCTGTTTCTTAAAATTTTCTTTAATGTGGCTTGTGTTGATGACAGTACTCATCCTGAGCAATCATAATGTTATCTAATCTCTGGCCAAGATCTAAAACTTAAGATGATGCCTTTGAGTGATCAGATATTTAGAATATTGCTTTGTCTGTTGTCTGTTGGCAGATTAACACAAAGTGGCATAGTTCATAATCCCCCACCCACTGTCCATGCTAAATATCATAAGCCAGTAGCATGTTCAGCATATAGGTGCATTCTAAACATGTTCCACATGTATAGTGAAGTATTTTACTCATCATTTAATAACCTCTTTTTAAGTTTCTATATTGAATTATATCTTGTCTACTTTGGTGATTTTTACATGCTCACTAGCAGGGTGTCACACAATGAACTATGTTACACTGAAATTTCATTGATAGTTATTGCTTGTTCTGGTCCAGATTGAATAATAACTACCAACCAAGAATTAGTATAGCTTATTCCCTGCATGAGCAAAAGGAAGATCTAGCAAGGCAGCAGAGGAACATTCCACAGAAGTCATTAATTGATATATAAAGTACTTAAGCAGAGTTAGGGTTACTGAATTGTGCAAAGTTTGGATGAATTTGCACACTTGGAGGATCTGTGAGAACTCATGCAGATTAGTTCAAAATCCTGCATATGAAAATGTGCTCAGCAAAGTATACAATTTTTATTCAATGATTCTTGTTGCTACATCTGTTTTTTGGGTAGCCAACTGTAGACCTGTAAAACCATTAAAATTTTGCAAAGTCTTTATGAAAATGACCCATAAAATATGGGAAAATCTGGATAATTGCTTCATATGTGTTTGATTTTCATCTAGGTTACATATTAGATTTAATGGAATTAGAGAACCAGAGTAACTTTACAGCAGTGTGTCAGATTTGTTAAACTGCAAATATCTTTTCATGCAAAGCATCTGCATGATCAGAATGTTGATTAAAGAATTTTAAAAAATGGCATCCAGCAAGCAATGCATGTTGAAGATGAAACATAAATTAAGTCTCTTAAAATGTGTTAATAATTAACACAGAAGAATAATAAGGAATATTTAGATTCTTGTGAATAAAAGCAATAAGTGACACAGTTTTGTTTATTGAACATTGCATGTCAGTTTGAGCCTGTCTTGTGGCAGAAGAAAAGATTGTTGTGTGAAAAGGAAACAGATTCCAACAATTACATCAAGTTGAGAGTTGGCAACAAACCATTGAGCTGCATGTGTTTTGAACTGACATTTGTGCAACTGTAATAGTGGTAAACAAGGTATACATGTACTTTACAAAATGTTTAGTTTATCGCTGCTGCATATTTTGAATACTGAGCTTTTATATACTTTTTCCAGTTTTACAATAGCATTTTTATGATATTTTGTTATACCTTACTGAAAGTCAACTGTTTTACTGAGATGGTCTCATCAGAGTTGGCAGGTCTGCAATTGTTTACACATCTAAATGTGATTGGCATTATTGTGCTCTGGAGTAAGAATTATGATGTAGTTTGTACTTTCTATGAAAGAAGTTTTGCAAATACACGTTTAAAATACAAGCTATTTAGAAAACCCAAAATGTCTGATTCCTGGCTTGGTTCATTACGATTTCTTTCAGAAAATTCTGATGGGTGATAGTAATGATGAGAATTATTGTTATAGTTATGAAGCATATAGGTTGTCGGAGCTGGGAAATTTTTAAAGGAGATACGAGTGAGTTATTCTGAGCCCGAAAATGGTGTTGAATAGAAGTAAGATGTACATGTTGGATGGAAAAAATAGTTTCCTTGATAGTCTATCTCCCTTTAAGTGATTTTTCAAAATTAAAAATATAAAAAGCAGAATACTGAGTTTAATGAAAATACAGACTTTAAAAGTAGAGTGCAGTTTTAATTTCTTTTTTCAATGAATTTTGCCCTGCAGATAATGCTACAAAACCATATATTCATACCTGGATTAAGATAAACTGAATAAATAAGGATGAAGAAAATAAAATTAAGAAGTGAAGATATTTATTGGAATACCAGTGTCTGCACAAGCTGACTATTGCATTGCTGGACTTAAAAGCCCTAATACATCATGAAACATCATGGTAGTCAATAAACTACTGACTCAGAAAGAAAGATCATGTTAGTGAAAAATCCTATTATGGAGAAGATGTATACAAAAGATATTATCTGTGAGTTTTGGAAAATTGTACATAATTGCCACAAAGATCTGTGTCCCAACATCTTCATGCTGACAATGCTAGCTATGTGTATGCCCCTTCAGAAGGAAGCACACAAAATTTTTATACACCGATAAAGAGTATGCTCAGAAATAATAAACAGATACATGCTTATACAACTAGAGGTGGTGGCCGAGTGGTATAAAGCTCTCCTTACGGATCACTGCCATCTCACCTCTGTCTTCGTGAGGGTTGAGTCAAGTATTCGGCAAATGTGGATATGTGAGAAAGCTCGCCAGTAGCTTCTCATGGGCCAGTAGCTTCTCATGGGTCTGGTGGTTCTTTCCGTGATTTTCGGTTTCTTCCTCCACCATTAATACTGGCCGCCATGAATAGCCTATCGTGTGCTGAAAAAATTAAGCCCAACAACAACAACAACAACAACAACTAGAGGTGACAAAGAAAGTGGAGGAGGAAGTAAGAGATAGATATATTGAAGTGTTAGATAAATATTGAACAATGGATGTTTCCTCCTTCTACGCCTTTTCTACTCTTACATTCTGTCAGTGACAAAGGGTGAAGTCCTCCTTAACTTAATAATCCCTTGAGATTTTTGTCATTTTCGATGGAAATGCGAGTAGGAACACATATTTTATGGACTTTTTCCACTCCTTCAATAACTTATGTCCTGATAACTCGCAAACCTGTGTGTAGATCCCAGTTTTTAAAACCAAAAAATACCAACAAATTTATCCCTATCTGTTTAACATGCAGAAAATAATGATCAAAATTGGTAATGAAAACTTTGTTATATCGCTCGTTTTGTTGTTGAAAACGGTAGATTGGACCTGGAAATTTGAATCAGCATTATGAGTATCATCTTTTAATATGAAGTCATAATTTGTTTCATTTTCTTTATAAACAACATATTTAAATACTCTGTGAATAATGATATTCAAGGAAATTTCAATCAGTGAAAATGTCATACCTAGTAGGCAGTAATTTAATAAATAAGTACCAATTTTATAATTTTTTTATCAAGTGAAATTTGTGTTCTGGTACTATCTTTTAGTTCCTTTTAAGCATATTCATCATAAATGTAATGTATCAAACATAAAATGAGTCAATCTGCCAAAACAGCTATGCCTGTGAGTGTTTCTTTGAGAACCTAATTAAGTGCTGACAGTGTTTTATAATACCTGACTAGCAGAAGCATATGTTGTATTGTGCTTTATTGACAATTATTCTTGATATTCCTGATGTGATTATAAAATGATGATTCAATCATTAAAGAGCCCATTTTCCTCCCCACCTCCTAACCCTCACTGTTTTTTTTTCTGGGTGTCAAGTGAAATTTGGGGAGGGGTCCCTCAGTAACTTGCACCCTTGCTTATAGTGCATTCTATGTTCAAGTTATCACAGGAGAGGTGTACATCCAAATAAATCAGCTTGCAAGATATTTTCCTTTAGCCTGTGGCCTAGTAGTGTTAGAAATGTTGTTTTGCATTGGCTATTTTGCTTGCACATGTGCAGAAGGGTAAAAGTTAGAGTTTCTAGGGGGGGTGGTTGCTGCTTATTGGACTCATCATTTTCATGTCCTGGCCCTGCTTTACTACGAATTCAAAACTTATCCCACCTTTTGCAAAGATTCTCATGTCTGTGTGCAGTTTAGACCAGTCTGCCTTATATCTGAAGCCAAGAGGTTTAAATCTGGACACAAAATTGGATTCCGATCATGAGCGAATCTTGGGTGCAAAATATGGGGTCTCAAAAAAGATGTTTTTACTAATGTAATGTAACTGGAAAGTCCAGATTATTTGGTACCATTGTAGAGCAACATCTGTCTACATTTCTGTAATGCCACCCACTTTAGTGTATCTTAAATGACCATGATGCTACAGAGCTTGGAAGTAGGGTATAACCTCCTGATGCTTAAAAAAGGCTCCAGGGGTTAATGAGCCAAGATAAAATCCTGGCAGTACCTCTCCTTAAATTCTACATGGGGAGCAAATTTCAAATTCTTTTTTTATGCAAAGCTATTTTACCAGTGAATAAAGGTGAAATTAGCACAGAATCAGCAAGGAGGCAGATTTCAAACCTCTAAAGTTTATCTCCTTGTTTAAAATTTTTAAAAAAATTTAAAATAGGACTGGATGTTGTCAATAATTTGCCTTCTTCACTAACAAATACAAGTACCAGTGGCTGCAAGAGTCATTTGCATCTGCAGGAAGTACAATGTGATAGATTTTGTTGGTATTCTTCCTCAATCCCTTGCCCAGATTTGTTCTAGATAAGGTTGTCTTTGCAGGAGGAAATTGCTTTAATTATTCATGTTTGAAGATAACATTGTATTGTCATCCAAGTTAAGTGAGACCTGAAATTGGTCATAAAAGATGTTTTCAAAGCATTCTTGTTGCCAAAACAGAGTGCCTGGTGGTTAAAGTGAGTTAAATGGAGCCACCATCAAATGATCTAACACAGTGAATAAAATTTACAATGAACAGGTAGTCTGTGTGAAAGTAATTTTGTTTTCTTGTTATCGTTAGGAATTGCATATAAAGATATGATAATTCTGTCTTTATCAGTAATCTGCAACATACAGAAAAAGCTACCACCTGCCTTCCAAAGATGCAAAGACCATATGTATATCAGAGGCTGTGTATCCAGATTGTATTGATGTATCGATATACAGTACTGGTGTGTCATTTCACCCAGGTATTGCATGTATATATTATACAAGTCAGAAAACATCTTCATGTTCACAATTTTAATTTTCCTGCATGCAAGATATGTTTGCAACAAACTTACCAATTGTCAAATATGTAGGGACTCCTACCAGGTTATTTTGACCTTGTTTACATTTTCAAGGTTAGCTTTAGACTTGAAGTTCTTATGATGCTATACATACTCTGCATACATCTACAAGCTCCAAGCTGTGCGAATCTTACAGGACAGCAGCTGCAGAGATGAAGAGGCAAGCAGAAAATCATGTGCCAGCAACCCTATGGAGATGTCCCACACATCCCTTTTCCCTTCTGCAACGGAACCTTCTGTGCAAGGGTTGGCCTTATCTGCCACTTGCACACACACAAACCAACCCCTCCAACCTCCAGCTAAGATGATGACTAGAGTGGTCTTTGTTGATGAACAACATCTACAAGATATCTTGGAAATTACCTCACCATATTTTGTTAACTCATTAACCCATGCCGCCACTATAACTTGTTGTACTTTACCTTCCTAGTCTCCCAAGTTCCACAATAACATGGCATAGTTTACCTGTCTTGATTCCTGAGTGTTAAGTCAGAGTGGCAGTATTAGTCTAGGAGTGTATCCCACACAATGAGTTAAATCAGCACAGACCATTCATTGATTTCAAGCCATTTCCTAATTATGCAGGTATTTTAACCAATAAAATTTTAGCTTTCATAGAGTGAACATTGCTGAACAAAGGGAAAGATCTGACTTCAGTAGTGGCAAAAATCTTGGAAATATTTAGATTAGAAAATAGTGAATATTACAAAAATTAACAGCAGGGAGAAGACTTTTACTTGACAGACTCTGACGGAGTATTCACACGAGGTTAAGCTTTTATCTTTATACATGAGTTTTATATCTGCATGTAGCATGAAGTTTTTACCATTATATACCTAATTTTATTGAGAAATGCTGTGCCAAATTTTGGCTTAATTAAAGGAACATAAATAAGAATTAACATTTATTGCAAGTAACCAAAATAAGCAAGTCAACTAGTCTCAGCAAGTCTTAGGGATACAGGCACTGGTAAGGCTAACACTGTTCTAGATGATCTCTGCATCTATGTTGTAGGGAATGCCTAGCTCTTTGGCCCAGGGGTTAATGACTTATTCGTCACAAGGAGCAAGGTTCCCAGGATTTGATTATGTTTTTAGGTTTATTTTGCCTCATTTTCAAGGTCATCAATTTCATTATAACAATGGTAATTTGTTCCGAATACTGCTTGTATATCTTGGATGGTACCATAATGCACATTTTATTGTATTAGTGTGTGTGGTTTAACATAGCTATAACAGTTTTTCTTTCAAATCATGCAATGTCTGCAGTGTGGTAGTGTATTGTGATGTCTTGGCCAGGGTCATCATGCCACAGACATGTAGCATCATGTCCCACCAAGTCATATTATCTTGACACCAGGCCAATCAGTCCTAACACTAACCACTTAATGCTGAAAACCTAGTGAGGCAGCTGCTAGTATCATTTTTATAAGTCTTTGATATGACTAGAGTGGGGTTCAAACTTGTGACCATCTGCGTTCAAGGTGGATGCACTAACAATTTTGGCCACTGAATCAGTCCACACGGATGATTAATGAATTGATCTAGTTTGTAATTGGCTGGGCATGCTATTGCATCTCAACTGACTTTATGAAGAGATTTTAATGATGATTTTACCCACACTTGCACAATGATCTCTGAATGCTTTTAAAAAATTAAAACTTTTCCTGCTATTCATACCTGCCATGCTTGTCATGAGTAAAATTTTATTAAACTTTGTGTAGTTTTGCATCAGTCAGTATCATATATATATGACAGTATAGTACCTGCACATAATGACTGGATAAGCTCTGGAACAGCACTGGCTGTATTTGTGAATAGATAATGTGGTTTTTACTGTCAGGTGTCCTTTACAGTTAGCTTTCCTTTCAAGCCAATTTCACTTTATTGCATTCTTGGATTGCCTACAAACATGTGTCTGATGACAAATGTTGAGGTGGATTTCTACAAACATGTGTCTGATGACAAATGTTGAGGTGGATTTCTACAAACATGTCTGATGATAGATGTTGATATAGATTGTCTGCAGTTATGTGTGTCTGATTACAGTTGTTGATGTAGATTGTCTACAAACATGTGTCTGATGACAGATGTTGATATGGATTTTCTCTAGTTATATGTGTCTGATTTCAGATGTTGCTGTGGAAGGGGAGAGGGGTGGCACAGCAACCTACCACCTAATATAGATGATGCATCCTTGGATGAAAGATGGCACCCCTACAAGCATACAGAAGCAAAGTCCACTGACTCATATGGTTGTATCGAGTTTCAGGGGGCACCACATCCCAGTAAAGCTCAGGTAAATAAATAAGAAGCAATTCTATTGTGGTCATGCCTTCCCATAAATGTACTAGGTCAACAAATCTTAGATTAAAAGTGAGTAGACTGTCCCTGGTGATATAAAGAAATGAAAGGTATGGCAACATTTACATTACTTAGCAATGCAAGGAAATGGAAACTACTATGACAGATTGCTTAGAGATACAAGAAAATGGAAAAAAGACTGACATTACTTAGTGATACAATGAATGGAAAGTACTGTGATAGTAAGATTGCTTAGAGATACAAGGAAATGGAAACTACTGTGGCTGATTACTTAGTGATACAAGGGAATGGAAACTGTAGTGACAATTAGATTGCTTAGCAATGCAAGGAAATCAAAACTACAGTCATGATTAGATGGAAACTACAGTGACAATTTGATTACTTAATAACACAAAGAAAAATGGAAACTAGTGTGACAGATTAGTTTGTGGTACAATGAAATGAAAACTACTGTGACTGTTCAATAACTAGTAATTAAGGAAATAGAAATTAATGTAACAGATGACATAGTGATACAACAAAATGGAAACTGCAGTGAATATCAGATTGCAGAAGGAGGTTGCTAGGCCTACACAAAATTTTGATAATGGAATTACTTGCCAGTGGTGTCAAAAGTAAATCATTATCTTCAGATATGATCATAAAATTCTAGCAGATAATACTGTAAACTTTACTATATCATTTTTGTGTAAAACTAGAACCCAGTGGATTATTAACAGAAAATAAAGAAGTAAATATTCTTTAGAACACATTGACTCAATTTATTTATATCATTATGACAATGTTAATGCATTCACATCAAAATAAATTTTACTGATATTTTAATGCTATTTTAATTTAAAATTAATGACTATGGCAAACATTAGGAAGGATGGTGGTGTAATGGTATTGTTCAATATGTACATTTTCCATTGTACTATCATGATGAATAAGTTCATACAACTATTTTAATCAGCATGTTTTATTATTGCAGTAAATTAAATTAGGTCAATACAATTCTTGCATTTGTTTTAAATGCAAGTTCTTGTCATAGTCACTGTTGATTTGTATTGAGCTAGTCAAGTTGTTCACAGCTTTTTGTATTTTAATTCCAAGTGTTCCACCATGTTATCAGTGTTTGAATGAGTTTGTTTGTAATCCTCTGATGAAATTTTGAAGTATTTTCTGAAGTGAATTAATATAGTAAGACTCTTACCATTGATCATTTGCCTGATATTGAATCTTTTGCCTTGAATCATTTAAGATTGTTATGGTCTGTTCTAGGTATTGAATGCTATAATTGTAATTTGTTTTCAGTCTGATATGGTTTTTGTGGACTTTAGTGGCTGTTAATTTTGTACCTTTTAAAGAAAATTATAATTTATGACTGATTTCAGTGCATTATGCTTTAACTTTATAATTGAGAGGCTCTAGCTAATGATAGTACAAGTTATTTTCTAAGAAACATTAATGGTGAACAAGATTTTTTATTAAACCCAGTCATGGGAAGTGAGATACAGCAGTCACTGGTTTCTGGCAATGGCATCACTAAATTTTTGGTTTTATTGAGATTTTTTCATTTGCTTATATTTCTTATATCCTTTAATAGGCTCCAATTTTGCATGTACTTGGCATAAATCATTGTAAAGTTGAATTAATTTTTATACATGCTTGCTTACCCATATTGCCTTAGGGTCAAAAGTCAGAAAGTTTTGTGCTAAGGTTTTGACAAACATTTCTCATGTTCATTTATTTCCTAAACGCCTTGATAGATTTTTTTATCATACTTGGTAGATATCATTATGCAGTTAAAACACTTCAAATGTGCATGTCCATTCATTCTTCTGAGTGTGTCACTTTCTTCTCTGTACAAAATGACTCCATTATTAGATTAAACAAAATTTGGAAAGTAAATTTCCAGAAGCCCTTGACTTGGTTTGATTGTTAGCGTTCTGCATTATTTAGCAGAGTTGTAGCCCTTGATTTTCAGACTGGCTCACTACTGTTTCTGTGCAGTAATTATCATTGTATTTCAATCAAATTTTATTGTCAGCTTTATATTAATAAGGCTACCAATAAACGGGATATCAGTTCTTGAAGTTGCTTACACTCTGTAATGACATGCTAGCATGATAATGCAAATAGGTATAAATGGATTATTTATCAAACATGACTTATAGATACATCTGTACAATCCCTTGAATAAGTGTAGGCCTTGTTCTGCTATGCATAACATCAGGTTCATAGTCAAAAGTCATTGCATTATATTATACTTACTTAGGGCTTGTGAAAATGTTGATTTGAACAGAATATAATTTTTCTTTAGAACCACTAATGTACATTGGGGAGTCCTAAAACCTAATGAGAAGACATATCTGTTGGTAGAAGACCAGGTCTTGCTATATACCAGTTGCCATGGTTCAAAAGTCTTGCTACCAGAGGCAAATTTTTACAGTTTATTATGAGTAACTTTAGAAGTAATTCCCATAATGATCTTGTACCTGTATGCCTAATATGTAAATAGAGCATCTTGAGATATTAGCCCTATCAGCCAAATGGTGCATATTAGTATGCAGCAAGACTCCTCAATTGTGACTTGCATTTCATGCTTCACTGATTTTGGTTCATTTTTGTGTTTAAATTCATTCCTCAGATGCTGTTTTTATTAGTCTTGTAATTAGATAATAGGTATTCCATAAGTATGACATGTAATTAGATGATAGTTATTCAATAAGTATGTAACTCCCACTGTAAATATAGATTACTGTAAATCATTTTTCATTCCAGGGTAATTCATGCTTTACTGATTTACCTTATTTAATTTTATTTTTTGTACTAAAAAATAATTAATAATTTTAGCATACAAAAAATTATATGTAAAATAAATAATCATTGGTGGTACTGACCATGTACGAAAAATAAAGAGATCGTACTTGAACAAGTTTTACAGAAGACTCAATACATGACAACCTAGTGGTACAAATGTACAAAGTAAACATATAGTTTCTTTCTCATTCAGCCCTTACTTCAAGAAACTAATTATAAAACTACTAAAAGATTTGTGTTGTTATTAGCAAACAAGCGAGAGAGGATTATCTTTCAGTGTGCAAGCTCCTCTGCATTTAGAGCATATGTAGCTGTTATATTGTGTAATGTTGGAAAATAATTAAAATGGTTTGAACACATATTGATTATTGGTAAATTGTATGCAATGAGAGTCCACATTATAAAGAAATTAAGAGCAGCTTATAATTTTACAGCAACAACAATCTCATCAATTTACCAACAAAAAAAGAACTTGAAATCATGTTTTAGTTAATGCATGTGAGCACATGCAAGTGAGAGAGAAAGTGAGAGTTAAAACAAAATTTTGTCAGTGTACAGGACTGTATATATTCAGAGCAGTTTTTACTGGTAGCTTTTGCATAATTAAAAAAGACTGTTACCTGACAATTGTGATAATCTGCTTGTATTAAGACCCTACTGTATTCCATTATCAATAAACACAGCTAAATCAAAAATTCATTCTTCTTGTTTTAATTAGGATGTACATTGTGACAACAACTACATGGCTAACCTGTGTTATTTACATGGTAATTAAATATGCTTAGGGTTTGGCTATTCCAGTTGAAACCAGATTGAGGGCAAGGATCAACTAAAGAGGTCAAAGCAGCGAGACTGCCAGTAGGGAAATGAAGCTGTCTTTAGGGAAATGAAAATCTGTCAGTGTGCTTTTGATACAGTTGTCCCATACAGCAGATGTTATAAAGACAATCGATTATACGCATTACTTGTTGTTCAAATGCATCAATAATGAAAATAGTAGGGTATATCGTAGAATAGATTTGCAATAAAATGATAATTATATCCAAGTCAGAACAGAACAAGCTTTTCAAAGATGGTGTGTGTGTGTGTGTGTGTGTGTGTGTGTGTGTGTGTGTGTGTGTGTGTGTGTGTGTGTGTGTGTGTGTGTATAAACACACACAAACACAAATAGATTTAACGGAGTCAGTGACTTTCATATTTATGATAGAATTTGACATGGCTTTTATATTTTATGTTTGTATGACTATAATTAAACTGTGATGTAATTTTTGTTGGATAAGAAAAGTCAGAGGGCTTTCGAATTCATTTTAAAATGCATGTGGTGTTTCACTACGGTAACAGACTTAATAAGAAGAACTAATTAACGATAATATTTAAAGGTATGGTCTGTGAAGTCCTTTATATATGCAGTATGATTTCTGGGTGGGTCAGGTGATCCTCCTTGACCCATGCTATGGGCTCCCATGCTTATGCATCAATCATTGCATTTTCTCACCAACTATTATTAATATTTTACAAAAACAAAATGATAATGAGTTGTTTATAATCTTAGTTGGAAATGTAAAACTTCTTAGTATGAATTATATGTCCGATAATTTAATGGATTTTTTTCAAAAAATATGATACATTAAAAAAAATTATTTTGATAACTGAATTGTATGCCAAGAATTAAAGGATACAAAAAATACATAAAATATGGTAGTTTTTAATTCAAGTTGATTCTCTCAATGTTTAGTTTCAATAGCTAAGGCTTTCATATAATAATAATCAAAATTTCATTAAAGGTTTACTGTTTTACACTCCATTGCTTTGTGGGTCCAAATCTTAAAAAGCAAATTGAAATCAGACTTAAGTTAATTTCAAAAATGTTTAATTTTTTTTTTTTAATTCCATCTGAATCCAAGGAAAATCTTTGAAGCAACTCAAGTAATTATCAGTTGTGTTCTGTTTATGCTTGAACTGGAAACTTAAGTTCTAATTTCAAGCTTTCAGTTTCATTTGGATTTTAAGAGCTTGCTCTAAGGAAACATAAAGCATATTTCAATGAAATGGAAAGTTGCTTCTGCTTCTTGAATGGAAACAAAGTCATTATTTAAAAAAAATTGTAAATGTAAAACTACAAAACTGACATTTCATATAATTTCAAATTTGTAAGGAAGAAGAAAATGTAAATTGTTAAATTATTTTCAGGCATTTTGAAAGTTTATTTCCTGTAGAAAAATTAAGTAATTATGCAGAATTAACTGCAGTGTATACAATCTTACTGTTGTCCAATGCTGTATTATCATGGGCTCTATATTATCACAGCAAAACAGGATTTTCTGATTAATTTTGGATTTGCTATGTAGTGGTTGTTTACAGATGTAAAGCTGTAGCCAGAAAGGACACAAATATCTTATAGCACAATTTCCTATGAAATGTCAACAGTTTTTTTTTTTATAGTTTGCAATGAAAAAGAATGAACATCACATACATATTCTCATGCTTGGAATTTCATTCCATGGTAGACACTATGGACCAAAATTGACAAAACGTTGATTATGATCCTACTTATGATCCATAAGTAGGAAAGCAATTATAGTTAAGCTATTTATTAAATCAGTAATATTTTAGTATTAATAGTATTCAATTTAGTAATTGGATCCTTTTTTTTTTGAGGAAATATTCAGCCAATGAAATCGTCAACATTCCATCTTATCACTAAGTTGAAATTCATTTTGATTAAAACAATTGCTTGCTTCCATACTTAATTTGGTAAATTCTGCATTAATATAGAGTTGTTCCCTCATTGTATGGTAATCTGCATCAGCCTTCATATGCAGTTTTATTAACATATACACAATTGGATTAATGAGAATTTTTGTAAAGGAATAGGTAGAAGGAATGTCTGAGAAACTTTACAATTTGTAATAATGCAGCAATAACAGATTGGTTTTAATATGTACTGATAACAACATTAAATATCATGATAATGCAGTGTTCAAGGCTGAAAGGAAAATACATTATGCCATTGTATTTGACATGGCCTTGAGTTACATTCCATATAGTCTCAGTTTTCTGTTTTAGTTTGTTTTCCTTATATTTTTCAGCATGTTTTCAGTTTTCTAATTTCATGGTGTTTGTTTTTTGTAATCACATCATTATATATGTTCATCTAATGTTGTAAAGTGCTTAGAGCTTCTTAGGCACTAAACAAAGTCCTCATTATTATCATTATTATTAATATTATTATTATTTATTATTATTATTATTATTATTATTATTATTATTATTATTATTATTATTATTATTATTATTATTATTATTATTAACATTATTATTATTATTATATCTTATTATTATCCTCCTGTACGTTTGTGATGTACATTGTTATATGGCATTTGGTAATGGGCTGTTATGCCAGTTAGAAAATTTCGCTTTTATACACGTATTTGTGAGTGGTGGTAGAGGAAGTAGAAGACACTTTTTTTTAAAGATGTTAGTATGGTTAAGGAATGTGCAACCCCATGATATATAATTTCACTGTATAGATAAGTAATAGTTGATTTTTACTTTCAGTATGTACGTCTAAGCAGCTATGATACAAAGGCAGAACAGGTCTTGCAGCTGTTACAGAATCACTGGGGTCTTGATTTACCTAAGCTTCTCATTACTGTCCATGGAGGCATCTTGAACTTTGAACTGCAGCCCAAACTAAAAAGAGTCTTCCGAAAAGGTCTTCTGAAAGCAGCAAAAACTACAGGTGCCTGGATCATCACAGGGGGCACCAATACAGGTAAGCATTGAACAGTTTCTTTAAAATAATGGAAATACAGTAAACTCTGGGGGCCAGAGTGGCCAAGTGGTCTTAAAGTGCTGTCTGTTAAGGATCACTGCCATCTTACCTTTGTTTGTGTGAGTTCAAGTCTAAGATTCAGTGAATGTGGATATGTGAGAAAGCTTGCTAGTAGCTTCTTGTGGGTCAGTGGTTCTTTCCACAGATTTCCGGTTTTTTCCTCTACCATTAATGCTGGCTGCCATGTATAGCCTATCATGTGCTGAAAAATGGCGTTAAGTCCATAACAACAACAACAACAATAAACTCTGGATATAATATATCCCAAAGATAAAAAATAATTCATGTTTATACAATGACCCATCCTGAAAAATGAGGATAAACTCCACTGACCCTTATGTAATCCTTGTAACAATGACCGACCATACCATTCTGCCAGACTAAATAAGGTACATGAAGAATAAACCCTAGCATGGTTCCCTGCTTCATAAGTTCTATGTGCTGTTCTACACTCTTCATGTAGGGAAGAGCAATGAAGGTATCATGCAGGGAAGCCAGACTAATTATTCCAGCTTCTGGGCTGCTTCCTGGCCTTATTGTATAGTTGGACCCAGAATTCCTATGAACAACCATATTGGGAGAACATAGACACCACTGACCTATCAATTGTTACAATGGCCTCTTGATTAATAATGATTGTTCTGATAAATAGACAAACATAAAAAGAATTTTTTTTGGAAATGTATTGCAGTTACCAGTGATTTATGCTACAGTCCATAAACCAGTCAAATGTACATGTCATGAATTGCCAATGTAGTGCTGAAATTGTGCATATTGTTTGTCTTTAGAGTTAATCCTTATTGCCTGGTTGTGAAAAAGGTCATTATCTATTAAACCAGCAAACCAGCAAGAGAGAATCATTTGCAGGATTCAATTGATTGTGTTCAGGACTTGTGATATTTGTTATTTCTCCCCCATGTTGTGTGATTAGATCCCAATCAAAACTGTCCTCTACTATTCACATAGGTGCAACTGAATTATACACTTTGCTTATAGAGTTAATCCCTGTATGTTTTCTTAGAATGAAGCAGTTCACTTTTGTCTCAGAGTAAATGGTTCTGTTTCTGGACAAAATAATTGTTTCTTTTTATTTTATTAATTGTTAGATATGCAGTGCACATGTAGAAATTTTTTGTATTTTCCCAAAGCACAATCAAAACCATCTTTTTCTTTACATTTGATAATACATCTGGGCACTAATGATGTTAATTCCTAGAACCTTAATAACAATGGACAAACCTCCAGTTAAAAAAAAAACAAATTATAAGGCTGGAGAAAATAATTATTTTAACTGTGAGAAGTTAAAATAAGCAGACCACTCACAAGAAAAGTGGTTTTAGTATGGTAAAACAAATTTAGGTTGTTATAAAGGAAATAGTAAATAAGAAATGATTTCATATGCTGATGTATGTGATCTTTAAATGTAAATGTGATTTCATGTTTAATGATAGAAGAATATCTTTATTGCTATATAATTTTGTTTTTAGATGAATACATACAGAGTTTTGGGAAGAACTATTGAAAAAGAATAGAATATATGTACATGTACATAGAATATATGTAATTGTGATTATTTTTCTTTAAATTGTTCTGAAACTGGTCTTTGGAATATAAACGTGCTATGCATACAGTATTTTAGCACCTGTCTTGAGAGATCGTTTTTTTGTTGGCAGAAGTTGTAGTCTCTTATAACAGGTTTTCCTGTATCTCTATTTTATTAAAACCAAGAAACAAAATATATTAAACACCTGAAGGGACTTTATGGTATGCCTCATAATCTAAGACATTTTATCCCATCTGATTTGATTATAAATATATTTCAGAATAATTAAAATCACTCTAATTTGAGTCCAGGATTGAGATTATGTTAGCTCTGCTGGATATGGACCAGAATAGCTTTAGAAGAGGCCTGTTCATTATCTGTCTTCTGTCATTCATATGTCTGTTGCACATCCAATACTCATTACTCTTAAGCTAATTTGAAAATTGCCAGGAAACTTTACAGACATATTCATCCCTTGCTTTAGTTTGTCTTAAGTTAAATTGGTGCCACTTCAACATCAATTATGGGCACCACAGAAAACATCGTAAAAATTTTCCTCCCGCTACATCTCAAAGGGTTGTCATTTTGAAAATGTATTATTTACTGAAAAACGTCCTTTGATATCTTGTTAGCCTGAAATGAATATAGTGCTAATCTGACATCTTCTAAGGCACCATAGGAGCTGAAAATCTTATTGCTACTCCTTGCCAGAATGCCATACTGGCATTAAGTTGTCACCAAAAGACTTGTTATGGTCTGTTGTTGGTCCTAAGTGAAACTGCTGCTCTAACATCTAACATGGCCATCAGAGTGGTCATCTTGCATGAAGTTTTCACCAGCAAATTTCTTATGATGTCTTATTGACCTTAGATGGTTAATCTGATTGGTGTCCAATGTGGCCTATCTCAGTAACCATCATGAAAATCTCATTCTGGCTATGGCTTCTAGATGGATCATCATATCAACATTGGATTATATCCATTTGATGTCTAGTCCTGAAAGAAATTTAGTAAGGTAACTTATGTTTGCTCTGGTCTCACTGAACAGTTTTTCTGGTGACTTTTCATCCAACAATGACCTATTGCGGAAAATGAGAATAATTTACAAATTGATACGGATAAAACAAACTAATGATTTCTTGTAGAAAGTTTGCATGTGAGATTTTAACTGCATCAATCAGGTTAATTCCTTATACAACTGGTGGCTTTTATACTGAACCAACAATGCCACTAACACCTCATTTTTACATTCATTTTTGACAACAAAGAGCTATTTTGAATATTTTTCTGTGACAAGGCAGCTAAAATAATCAGTATGTGCCTTATGCATGAATAAAGTTTGCTAGTACTATAACAAACTATCATACTTTTCATCATTCCTCATCAATGCCAATTTTTAGATATTGACCTCTGTAGCAGACATGTGTAACTACATAAACCAAGATGGCTGTTCATTTGCAGCCCAAGTTAAGCATTTGCTGTCCAATGCTAGTCTGACTGTGACAGTCACCAAACAAGCCATCCGATTTTCAAGTCTAACTCAGAGTAAATCTAAACCACATTACACATTTAGTTCTGTGTGAATTTATAAAAGCTAAGCTTGCATAATTAGGTTCATGCCTTCTACCTCAAAAATTATGGAGGTGTCAAACTACAAAACTATCCAGTGAGACCTATATTGAAAATTTTCTTGATGCTACTCCTGATAAATAGACAGGCATTAAGTCATGGTCTATGAATGAGAGTGATGGTTGTTATTGTAAGTATGGAAACCATCTTGGGAATCTTGATATCCCTACTAATCCAAAACAAAAAGTCCTAATAATATAAGACTTTGTGACTAGTTAGGCCTGAATGAAAATATATCTAATAAGGCCACCATGGTTGCCATCTGGAAAATCTCATCATTACTGCTCTTGAATGGGATGGTCATATTCAAATGAGATTTTCATGAAAAGACTTCTAATCATGATTAATTTGTCCTTGATAGAAGTGTTGGCAAAATTTTTGTTATTCAAACAATATAAAATGAGTCTACAATGCACATCTTAGTATTTAATTTACTCAAAAAATTATGAAAGGTTACATCGTTGAATTTAACATAACCGGATAGATGTATCACATGTAACATTGGGGGTGATAAATATAAATTTTTTTAACATTTATTTATTCAACTAGCAAGACAATTTTCACAGTTTAGACATCAGAATACACAAGATTGTATTAAATATCCATAGTTTTATGTACATGCAATGATAAATTTAGACAAGTAATGACCCAGTTTGATCTGCCTGAAATGTGATGTTTTCAGAAATGACAAAAATTAATAATTAACAAACACACATTTTATGTCAAAACTGTCATTATTGTCACAGTACTAAGTAGCACATGAACGGTTATATATATATATATATATATATATATATATATATATATATATATATATATATATTTGAGCAATTAAAGTCTGAAATGATTTTCATAGCATCTTTTAAACAGAACACTGCCATTTTTTTAAATTATGTGAAAAATTAAGGGCTTTTTTTCATGTGTTATTTGATGTAGACTGCCAATTTTATTGATTTACATAATAGCAAACATACTTCAGACAAACATTTCAGTCACTGCTATCAAAAAATGGTTGCTTGGCTGGACAGACTTTCATTTGTTATTTGCTCAGCTTTGATGCTAATTGTGTAGACAAGGAATTTGCTTCCCCTATGGTTGTCTTCATTGGTTATCTTATACACTAGAGTCAAATTTCTTATCAAATTATAACCATGTTGAGATGATTTCCAGCTATTTTGGAGAGATTTACTGCACTCTTTATTAGTAAAATATACAAAATTCTTTTTCTTCAAACTTTTTAATCCAGATTTGATTCCAAGATACATGTTAATTAACAAAATCACAGGAAAGTTTGATAACAAGCAATTTCTGTCAAAATTTGAACAATTTGTAGCTCAATTTTGTATGTAAAATTTGCTGAAATTTGGGTTTGTTTTGGCTTACCTGTGATGGGCAAGACATAACAGTTGCTATTGCTTTACATATAACATGGTATCAACATTGTCATGGAGCAGTATTTAAGTTTTCAAAAATCAATATTTTTTATTTTTTTGGGTGTATCCTAATGCAACTTTAATAGAATAACAGCGAAACTTGTCTTGAGATACTAGGAACATATTGGCTGATTGGTTAGAATGCTTTTTTTACATTATTTATGCATGATGGATTAATATAGTCATGAATTATTTTGATTTTTCCAGAAAGGAACAATGTCTTGTATAGAAGGAACTTTTAAGGCAGGGATGTCAAACATATTTGCTATGTTGGGCCAGATTTCAGGCAGATGTATTTAACTGGGCCACATGTATCATGAATTATAATAAGCATACAAATTTGACACTAACAAGAGACCTGGTCTGTGGACCATGGTGACTTATGAGTCAGGTGGGCCATATGTTTGACATCCCTTTTTAGGATTTCCTTAAATTTAATAAAATTTTTTCAACTCTTTCTTCAAGATGCATGGCAAACAAAGCCAAAACTGTACATGGATAACCTTTGTATACAGTTCCACCTTTCGAACTATGTTTTTGAACAAATAACATGTACTGGACACCAGTATAATAAGTAGTGTCATTATTATTATTACATTTAATTTAGTGCACTTTTCAACAAAATTATAAAATACATGAGCATGATGGTCTCTCACAAAGTTGTGTTCAAACAAGTATCCTGCTCACATTAATTCATTCTTTAAATTATACCATTGTTTTCATTTTGCAGTGAAAATGTGCCACTTCAAAACTATAATGCTGTAACTTACAAGCAATGCTTTATTTATCATTCCCTGAAATTATATCTTTGGTCTAATTGTAATTTTTACCCAATTATAATTATTGCAATCACTGTGAGTTACTTCCTTTGATATTTTTCTCAATATAAAAACTATCCTATTGACTTCTGTCAGGTTCACTAGCAAGCCTAATTGTTTATGCAGTTACTTTAAAAATATATAAAAAGCATTTTTATCTCATTTTTAGGTGTTACTAGGCATGTTGGAGATGCTATAAGTGATAGAACACTAAAAGCCAAGAACAAGATTGTCGCCATCGGTATAGCCCCATGGGGTATTGTGGAGAACAAAGATGACTTGATTGGCAAAGATGTAAGTGTATTACAACTTTTTCTTTGTGAATATGGACCATTTATATCTCACCTAGTTGTAAAATTAATTACATTTGGCTCATTGCTGCAAGATAATGAGATTGACTTGCAAGAATGACTGAGACATTAAGTAGTTTACATGTCTAGGCTAATTCAAAAGTAACAAAGTAAATAGTGAAGCTGACAAGCTTTGTAAAATTTAACAAAAATAATTTATTTCCCTAGAAACAAGGTAAAACTATGAAAAAGGACTTGGGTTTGTGAATCTGATTTAAAATTTAATCATAGAATTTAAAAATATAAGTCCTGTAACTAGAAAAGTTCAAAATGAATCAAAGTTTGAATCCTGATGAAGTTCCAAGATGGAAGGTGATCTTCAATATCATGTTTAGTGTTGTCATGTCAACAGTTCCTTGTTAAATTTTATGAATCAAAAATAATATTCCACCTTTAGAATTCCGATTAATTTCCAATAATGTCTTTGTCCAAGACTAATGATGAAGAACGCTTTCCAGAGTAATTAATTACTAATTTTGAAAACTAGAAAAACTACTCAAAACTACACAACACAAAATACCTTTTAGTTCTGAAGGTATTTTTTTGTAACTAAATTAAATCACTATAAAATGTTAATTTTAAACGCAGTTTTAGATCACATGACAGGATCATATGGTCACTTAGTTCGAATGGCATAGTACAAGCATAGGCCAGCTGACATATATGCCGTGGATGAATTTGATTTTACCTAATAAATCTTACTATAAGATTCATTAATAAAAAAAAAAATAAAAAAAGTTTTTTACAATAGAGCTGACATGCAAGCCAAGTATGTCCTTGATTATGACCAGTGATTTTCACTCTGGGATATAAATAAAAAATATTTTCCAATTCTGAATTATGGTCAGTAATATAGCAAAACAGAACTGAACTGAATTTTCTGGAAAAGTCAAATCCAGTGAATAATATTAACATTACAATAACATGTAATGAAATAAAAATAAAATAAAAATTTGTTTTAAAACTAACACACAAGCAATTAAATTACAGACATGTAACAGTAGAATAATCAATAGACTTTTTTAATGTAATCCTTCCTGATTTTTTAAAATCAAGTTTATTGTTTCAATATCTTGAATATTGTTCCCAGGTTTTCAAATAAAACTAAAACTGAGAAGATGAGATGTTTGCAATGTCTAATCTAGAGCTCCATATTGATGGTGTGCATGTGCCATTTCTACATTTGTGTTTTCTTTTGCATACTTGTTGTTGGGGCCTTCATGATGCAGCATGTAATGCTTTCTTCACTCATTAAATTTCAGATATCGACAGTATTTTAATAAAATAAAGAAAAACTTGTGAAAAATTCATCCATTTCAAACCAGTTTGCTCAAATGATCATTAAATATTTTACTCATTAGAGGACATCACAGGTTTTACTGCCTTGATATCACTGAGAGATTTTGAATTTTTTGACAAACATTGGAATATACATTTTCTAGAAAGATGATATTATAGTACTGTTCTTGTAGACATGATTAATACTCCTGCCATTTGTTCAGTAATATCAGTTGATTGGTAATCTTCATTGAGTAAGAATTGTTATTTTCAAGCCATACAATAATGGTTATAATCAGAAAATTAATTGAGACTGAATGAAAATAGGTCCATGTCTCATAATGTACAGAATAGTGTACAGGATCAAAGAAAGACACTAAGCATTTAATAGCAATAATAGCATAAATGTTGCTTCTATTGCATAGTTTTTACTTTTGGGTGTCAAAAACCTTGTCTGTTTGATCTGAACAGTGGAAAAATATCATTAAGACATGGTCCAGATGTTCACCTTGTGCTAAATAAATCTGATAGCCATACGGCCTTCAGCCTTCGGCTCAACTAATTTCAGATTGCGCCAGAACTGTATTCTAAGTGATATGTCCATCGGGCTTGATGATTATTGATACACATCAGCTCAATTTTGAACAAGATTTGTGCAGAATCCAGCAGAGAAGATTGAACACCAGGACCATTCAGTATCTAGTGAATGTAGTAATAAACACTAATGAGACTTGTATTACCTCAAACCCACTTTTGAACCCTATTTAATTTATATTTGAATTGTAGCAATTTCAGCATTGTATGACAAATAATATCAGTGAGAAAAGGGGAAAAGTTTGGGCACATAGAAATTGTAGTCTGGACTTGTGAAATTTTAGTCAGGGCTAATAAATTTTTAAAACCACTAGCCTTGGACCTGTGGCAAAAAACATTTCTTTGAGCAGTGTTACCTTACAAACCCATGCCCAGATCTTTTTCAAGGATGCTATGTTGGCTTTATTGTTCATCAACGACCACAGAAAATTTCTTATGTGAGTTTAAAACCATATTTTCTTTCATCGGTCTTAATAGACTGCCCTTTCTAAAATATTAGCTTTGAGTTATTACCCATTAGGTTACCACATTGTATTACACATTTTAAAGGTTATGGTACACAACTCTTTATTTTTAATATTTATTTATTTATGGGTAAGTCATGTTTGTTAATAAATAACACTAAATAGGCCCTACTTCAACCTTATCTTAATAGGGATTTGTATTTATTTTAAACATTGATTTTAAAAATTTAAATGTTTCTTTACAGTTCACCTTTGTATATTAAACACAGCTGGTATACTACTTCATAGCTGGGATAGCTGTCATATAATTTCAGAGTAAGCATTTGCCTCTGGTTTCATTTTTTCCCCACAATCTTGATTTGAACTGTGAGCAGGGCATACTGGCAAATTGCAAGGAATCAGCATCTTAATATCAAAGACTGAATTTTGCAAGCATTCAAATACATTGAGAGTTTTAACCAAAATTGTCAGTGTCCAAATGATTGCAAAAACCACACCATCTTGATTTCTTTGTTTAATTTTATTATACACTTTATCTTCCAGCACATACTCCAAGACAAGCCTGATTTCTGAATTTTTTTTTTTTTCAAATGCAAGAAATATCTAATTAAATAACAAGTTATGTGGGAAAATCCCTGCAAAATCCAAGATGTCTCACAAATAATTAGTTGACAGAGTTATGTAAAAAAACAGGAATTGTGTATTTTTTTAAGAATGAGCTACTTTTTAAATATTGTTTCTTTCAATGTAAAAGTCTTGCTTGGCACTCTCTGCATATAAGCTGCCCTTGTGTAGTTAAATTTTTCCTGCATGTCATATACTAAGATGAATGAAAAAGTATGATCTGGCATTGAAAATTCCTTTACACTTCAAAATACAAATTTCAGAATATCAACCCACTGAGTGAAAAATCATAAAACTATATTCATTACAGTCAGAATGTGACACACAAGAAGTAAATAAAACTTTTGTAAAATATAAGAATGGACAGAGGGGTGAAACATTTTGCAGCCCATGGTTTGATTCTTTATTCATAAATGTGCAGAGAAAATACTGTTATTAGAAAACAAAAACCTGATTTCCAGTTTGAGGGTTATAAAAAACACATGTATTTATTGCTGTACTGTAATATACAAAAGACATGATATACAATTATACACTTATTGTGTTTGAATCTGTTCAGATGTTCTTATAGCCATACTGGGAGATGTCCTTATTGTTACCTTGGCACCCTTTTTTTTTACACTTAGTAGGAATGGGTACCTATATTTACCAAATTCTAGATGTAACCCTGCATCCACTAAATTTTTTTTAACAGATGCAACTACAGTCCAATGTGCAACATTAAATGGACATTACCGGTATTGACATTTGGTATGACATGGAAATTGCCAAAAGAACCTCCAGGAGTAGGTTTTCTAACTTTCTTGCCTTTCTTTTCCAAGGAAGCTGAGGGTGGGGAGACAGCCTTAAGAACTTGCACCCTATCTTTAGTTTCAGGAACTACCCCATTTATCAGGGTCCCTTTGTTCTTTCATTAGACCAATTTTGTGAAATTAAAGGAAGAGGTGCACATAGTTTTGCACCAAGGGGCAGTTGAAAGGTCCTGAATGATCAGTCTATCAATAATTCTGGTCACCAAAAAATAGCTGGAAAGTTTGTACCATACAGTAATTGATTTTTCCTCAATAAAACCAGTTTCTTCTGGAGGAACATTTCAAGCTGGTGACCAGTCCTCAATCTGTCAAGCTGGTGACCAGTCCTCAATCTGGAATACAATGTGTCAGTCGAATTGAGTGGTCTTCATCATCCTCCACATTAAAATACTGCTAATTTTGCTTGGATTAGTAAGTTACCTAGACTATTCACCCAGTTTGTGTGAATAGTAGCTATGACTCTTATGATAAAATTCTTGGTGTATTTGTAGTGTTACGAATCTTGGCTCATTCAGAGTAACAAAGAAAAGAGGGAAGCCAAGAAGCTTTGTAAATTTCAACAAAAACAATTTATTTCCTTACAAAATACAGTAAAAATATAAAAAAAAGAACTTAGTTTGTGAATATAATCCAAAAATTAATCACAGAATTGAAACACACAAGTCCTATCACTAAAATGCCCTAAATAAATCCAAGTTCGAATCCCAGTGAAGTTCCACATTAAATTTTATGAATCGCAAAAGAATTTTTACAAGTTCCACATTGAATTTTATGAATCACAAAAGAATATTCCGGCTTTAGCACTCTAAATAATTTCCACAGAATATCTGTTTAAAGCTTTGACGATGAAGCACTTATTTTCAGGAGAAAATAAATTATTGTTAAAAAACAAATAATTCCAAATTGGCACAAAAGAAAATACTTTGATATTTTGAAGGTACTTTTATGACTGAATTAGAAAACAGTGATATTGATTATTAAACCCCACTAAAATGTCATTTTGACAATTATGATAGGTCACATGATCACTATACACAAAGCACTTGACACTACACCAAGATAGTGTTATTTAAGATCCAATAATAAAAAAAGAACATTGATGACACAAGGTGATCATGCCAGTAATGTATGTATGACCTTGATACTGACCAATCATTTAAACTTCATGTAACCAAGTTTTTATTATTATTATTATTATTATTATTATTATTATTATTATTATTATTATTATTATTATTATTATTATTATTATGACTTTATTTAAAGAGGGTAACTCAATTAGCTAAGAACTAATCTACCTTGAGGCCCTCATTTAAAAGAATTTATTTATTTATGCTGCATCTGTGAAGCCTTTGTATATACTGGGCTTGGAAAGAGGAAATAGAGTGGGCATTTCTAATCTCAACTGGAATATTTTTCCAGAGCAAAATTCCAGAGTATTGGAAACTTTTTTAAAATAATTCCTTATTTGGTTTGGGAATTTTGTAATGTTTGGTAGACATTGATCGACATTGATCATTGATCGCAGGAGGGGAATATTTCCAGGTAGCCTATACTTGAATAGTGATTGTAAATATTCAGGAGCATTATTATTGGCTATCCTGTACATTAATTTGGCTTTTCTTTAACAGATTCGGTCTTTAATAGGTAGTATTTTTAACTTACCAGCTAAATTTTCCTTGCTTTCTTTCTGGTTTGATATTAACTCAAAAGCTCTTTTTTGAAGATGTGCCAGCTTTGCTAAGTTTTTATCATTTCAATTACCCCAGACTGTATTACAGTAGTCTAAATAGGGTTGTATGTAACTGTTATAAAATAGTTTTCTGTGCTTTTTCAGGAGGAAGTGTCTTATCCTACTGAGAAGCCATAAATTTGAATTGACTTTTTTACTGATAATGTTTGATATGTTCAGTCCATGATAGGTTATTATCTACCAAAACACCAAGTAGACTATTGTGACAGACCATTTGCAACCTTTTATCCTTTCATGTCAGACATTAACCACCATGCCATTGCACGTGCACCAGTATTCTAGTTTGTTTAGGGCATTCTGTAAAGAAATTTGAGTTCTTGTTTTGAGTTTTGGCTGTCTGACAATGTTGTGCCATCTGCTTAGAGATCTGTAGATGATACTGAGTTCTTTTAGTACAAGTGGTAGGTCATTAATAAATAAAATAAACAGTAATGGACCCAGAATTAAGCTTTGTGGTACTCCACATCTAATTGTTTGAACGAGGTCAGCTAAAAAAAATGCTAATGAAACACTTGTCAGTTCTATAAAAACAGAATGTACTTTAAAAGAATCATTACATAAAATGTAATGAAAAAATTGAAATAAAAAAGAATTTTAAAAACTAACACATAAGCAATTTTACATAGCAGTAGATAAATAACAATCTTACTTGGTCTATTCACATTAAACACATTTCAGAAAAAGTTAATTCTTATCTTTGGCTACTGAGGAAAATCAAAACACACATTCCACTTCAGTATA
This sequence comes from Potamilus streckersoni, assembly GCA_016746295.1. Taxonomy (NCBI): domain Eukaryota; kingdom Metazoa; phylum Mollusca; class Bivalvia; order Unionida; family Unionidae; genus Potamilus; species Potamilus streckersoni. The sequence continues at coordinate 2,106,406 of JAEAOA010001995.1, forward strand.
GGGTCATCTTTTATATAATTTATTTTCAGCCATATCTTGACTTTTGTAATTTGGGGTAATATCTCTAAATAGACTAATTCAAACTTAAGACTCCAAATATATTTCACCAGAGAGATGCTGATGGTACTCCAGATGTACTTTCCATAAGAAGTAAAAACTACATTATACCAAGGCCAAAAGAGGAATTGTTTAAAAAAAAGTATTTAATATACTGGTCCATAGGTATGGAACAACATTCCCAGTGACATAAGGCAGGCTCCTAGCATTTCTTTTTTTTTTTTAGTATCAATGTCTTAAATGGATGAAATCATCAGACAATTGAACAGCTCTAGTACAATAAATACTGCTTGCTTTTCTATATTTTTGCATCATTTTTCCAGATGAATATTTCAATGCAGGATGATATTTTATATTTTAGATATGTTTATGTGTCCACAGATTCCTTTGCATGTATTCCAGGCTTAATAGTTTGACTTTTAAAATCACTTATTTTTTAGTGTCAAACCTGATTCTTCACATCATGTTGTATTTACTGTATATATTGTACATATCAGATAGAAGGCCTCAACATAGATTAGTTTTGTAACTGAACAAGATACCTTCTCCAAATAAAGTCTCATTATTATTATTATTATTATTATTATTATTATTATTATTATTATTATTATTATTATTATTACTAACAATACTAATTATTACTACTACTACTACTACTACTACTACTACTACTACTACTACTACTACTACTACTACCACCCTCTCCTCCAGTACTCTGACAATGTTCAGGTTCAGTCTCTCCATCAGGACATGCTCCATTGTTAGTCCTCAGTAACTCAGTTGGACCTTTACCCAACCTCAAGAAGTCAGATCTCATTCCATCTCAGGACTTTGTTACATGAAGTTATGTTCTAAATTAATTTTGCATCACAATTACAATATGTGATAAGCCTCATCTTATGCAAAATATGCAGCTCCCAATATTTTGGAGAAATGAAGAAATTAAACATTAGAATGGATCTCCACAGATCAGACTGGCAAATCAATAAAGTGGAAAGGATCCAGTGGCAGAATCTTTCTTTTCTCCAGGCATTGCTTTTAGTGATGTAATCCAGATTGGGTCCACCCATAACTCAAAATAGAGCACAGAAAAGAGGAAATCCAAAGAAACTTTTTAAATTTGCCAGTTGCAAACACTCAAACCCAAACAGGAAGAATCTAAATGGGCATTGTTGATGTATAGGTAGCAAAGGACTTACATGTTACCTGATCACATTTTCCTACCATTTACTTGCCTTCTAAAACAAGTGGTCACTAAAATGTCAGAAAATGCATTTATAAATTTATCAAAAAGTGCATATTAATTAGCCTATTAAATTTTTTCAACACAATGATGCAATATTGCTGTAGAATATAACTTCATGCAAGTTTTAACAGTATATCATATCCAGGAACAAATTTGTTTTAGAGGGCTCAAATATTATTCGCTGACCTGCTAATGCAATTGATTGGGGAATGTTGTTCCAGCCATTCCTGCTTTGCTAGCACTAAAAAGTAACAACACTCAACATCATTCAGCTTTTATTTTGTATTTAATTGTACTTACATACACATCGTAGACTTTGTATAGTACCCAAGTATTGGTTTCAACACATAAGTTAAAAAGAATGAATATTTATCTTGGATACCTAAAAATTCTTTGTCATCAGAGCATCAGTCCCTTCAAGATTTTTTTTTTTCTGTTATTTTTTTCTTTCATTGCTCAACCACTGTCTGTATTATGTTGTAGGATTTCATTAACAAATATAAATATCAAAAGTTTAGATGTTCAATATTGGCATATTTCCATGTAGATAAGCACATTTGAAAATACTTATCCAGATTTTACAGGATATTTTGAAAGCATTTTTACTGTAACAGTGCATCAAGTGCATCTTGCCACATATTCTTACACTAACTAAATCTTGGAATCCTGGTCAGCTGTATAAAATTGGCAGAAATTTTGGTCCCAGCAATGTCAGGGTGTCCATTTTTACCACTGTATATATATATATATATATATATATATATATATATATATATATATATATATATATATATATATATATATATATTGTGTAGGATTACAGTTTCCCAAAATGTGTTACCCCATGTCTCCCAAAATCTCAAAAGGCACCTTTGCTCCAAAATCTACAAGTGCACCACTGCTTGATTACTTTCTGCCAATAGAAAACTTTGTCCACCAGATTTGGGGACAAGAAACATATAAAAGCACACACAGTAATCACATTTAAAGCCTCACTGTTTAACAATTTCTTTTACAAATTTGATTATTGCTGCTTAATTTAATTTCACTCATTATCTCCATTGAACAGTATTATAAAGAGGGTATGCTGTATAAAGGAGAAATTAATGTTTAATAAATTAATCTAATTTGAAATGGATGGTTTGTGAATTAATTAATCCAGTTTTTTTTATTTTACATCTAGTCCTTGTTTTTTTTTTGTCGAGTCTGTCATAAAAGAAACTCAACAAGGATCACTTTGGTATACTTAAGCTTGCACATAAGAATGTCCATCTCTTCATCCACATAGTAGATTAAAGTTTCTTGTCCATCTCTTCATCCACATAGTAGATTAAAGTTTCTTGTCCATCTCTTCATCCACATAGTAGATTAAAGTTTCTTGTCCATCTCTTCATCCACATAGTAGATTAAAGTTTCTTGTCCATCTCTTCATCCACATAGTAGATTAAAGTTTCTTGTCCATCTCTTCATCCACATAGTAGATTAAAGTTTCTTGTCCATCTCTTCATCCACATAGTAGATTAAAGTTTCTTGTCCATCTCTTCATCCACACAGTAGATTAAAGTTTCTTGTCCATCTCTTCATCCACATAGTAGATTAAAGTTTCTTGTCCATCTCTTCATCCACACAGTAGATTAAAGTTTCTTGTCCATCTCTTCATCCACATAGTAGATTAAAGTTTCACTGAAATAATACCTATGGGTAAAAGAAAGAGGTCATATCAGTATACATATTGGTGAGACTTGTCACAATCTATTAGATAGTTTTAGAGTTGTGAGCATTTCATGATTTTTCAAGAAGAGACTTCATAAAAAATTTATTACTTTTTCCTTACTTTCAATACCTTGCTTAAATTTAAATTTTCTTTAACTGCAGAAACCAAATTGAGCAAAAACAATCTTTATATAATGTATGTATGTATGTATGTATGTATGTATGTATGTATGTATGTATGTATGTATGTATGTATGTATGTATGTATGTATGTATGTATGTATGTATGTAGAAAAGTTGGAAAAAGAAAACCAGTTTGAGGTTTTGTGTGAAATGAAAGAAAGAAATCTTCCATTTTATTATGTTATTATTTAGCATAACATCTCATGCATTTTTCTTGAAAGGAAAGAATTCAAACTTTTTTAAAATTATTTAAATTCAGTGCTGCAAAATGTATCCAAATAACTTGGAACATGTAGAAGCATCAACATCTTTCTGTGTACTGATTGCATCAAAATTACCTTTAATGTGCATTATAAGAGAACAATGCATTTTTTTAAAGTGTCATTTATCTGTAATACAAATATTAATGAAATTGACCAATATTATGTCCCCAGAAGTTTTTAAGACTCCAATATTTTGAAAAGTTTTCAATCTATTTTGATGCAGAATTTCCTTTTGTTTATATTAAACTTTCCTCTATATTTCTTTTAAATTTAATTTGAATCTTGAACCAGATTTTGTTCAGTGTTAAAATGTTTTACAGTAAGTGCAATGTTAAATTGTTTTTTATAATAAGCTAATTGTTACAATTCTTTAATTTCTACATAATGAAAATAAACAGATCAACCTCATACATGTTTCTAATCGTATCTCTATTTTTCTTTCAATATCAGGTGACTGTTCCATATCACTGTGTGGCTAGTCCAAAGACCAATTATTCAGTTTTGAACAGTAACCACTCCTGTTTCCTTTTGGTTGATAATGGAACAGTTGGCAAGTATGGAGGGGAAATCATCTTCAGAAAGAGGTTGGAGCGGTACATTGCCCACCAGAAAATAAGCATCAGTAAGTGAACATAAAGATCAGTGTTATTGTTCTCTAATACTCACACATTTACATTTGGAATTCGAATAACAGTAATTTATTCAATATATGTTTTAGTTTACCTGATTGTAATATGATTTAGTTTATAGTACAGCCAGGCATCTGGCATCTATCAGCAATTCCCATTAGAATCTTGGCATGATGACATTTAAAGTGTTTACCAATGATGCCAATCTGTTGTAAGACATGGTCACTATTACCAAAGATAGAAAAAATAGTCCATCATTTGTCAAAATTTTCTATTTTCAGCTCAATAAAGTTGTCCTAACAAAAGTGCCTTTCAGGTGTTACAAATGAAACATTTTTGCCATCAAATATGACCACCGTTACTAAAAATAGAAAAACCATTCAAACAACTTCTTCCAAATTGCTGAAGAAAATTTAGTCAAATTTGACAGTAAGCATCTATACACGATGCCATTTAACATTTGTACAGATGGTCACCATTACCAAAAATGAAAAATGCCTGTCTAACATTTATTAAAAAGATAGTATTTTCCAATCGAAAAAATAATAGGACCAATTTCAACCGTACTTGGCAAAACACTGTCATTGAGGCATTGCAGGTTTTGATCAAATGATGCCTGAAAGCCATGAAATGCGACCGTCATCACTAAAATGGAAAAACCTTGAAACAACTTTTCCTGATAATTTTTTTTATTGAATTTGATTAGATTTGACAGAAAGCATGCAGGCAGGAGGACCTTTGAACATTTTTACAATGATGTTAATATGCTATTAAATATGGTTGCCATTACTATGAACTAGAAAATCCTTTAAATGACTTCTAGAACCTTTGACTAGAATCTAACCAAACTTGACATGAAGAATACTGACATTAAGACCTTTATAATTCATATTAATGATTCCAGCCTGCCATTAAATAATGGCCACTGTTATTAAAAAGTAGAAAAACCCCTTTAAATAACTTTTTTTTTTCCAAAATTGTTGAATATAATTTAATCCAGTTTGTCAGATATCATACTTGCATGCAGAATTTTTAACATTTTACAAAAATGACACATACCTACTACCATCAGTTATGACCACTGTTAATGAAAATAGAAATAGATAAAATGATTACTGAAAAATATTCTGAATAGAGGTCAGTCTTGACAGAAAGCATGTTGACATGAAGGAATTTTGTACATTTCTGAAAAAGGAGGCCAGTCTGCCACATGACTTATAAAACCTGAGATGTGGAATCAAAGCACTTTATTGGGACATTTTCTTCCCACAGATCACTTGTGTATTTTATCAATTGTAACATTATTTTGAAAATAAAAGAATTAATGTCTGAATATACCTTCACATTTGTTTGTATCCCCTGCCAATGTAAAAGATGAAAAGCAGTGAGATAAATGATGCACAGAAATTAGTTCATTTACTGATTTATAATTTCAAATTGATTATGCCCAGGTGAGACATTATCAGCTGCATATTTCATTGCAAACAGAAGCTTTCAATGTAAAAGATGACTGTTCACCATTCATTTCTAGTTCTTTTATAAGTCCACTTTCAACAAAGAAGTGAATGCATGACTACACATTAATATCTGTAGAAAGAAAAAGACTATGTTGTCTGCTTTTAATATTTATAATGTCAAATCAAAACAAACAAAAAAACCCACAAATAAATAAATGACAATTACAAATTCACCTCACATGGATTTAAGTGGAAAGTCCATTAAGCATGAAAGGTCACATTCAGGTTAGAAATTATGAATGATTTGACTAAGTTCTGTGTATTAATGATTTCTGTTCTTGAAATTGGTTGGAGGTTTAGTCTGATTATAGCAGTTGTTAAGGTGCAGTCATTATGAATTAGTAGATTATCATAAATTAATATATTCTGCTTGAAAAATAAATTTAATTGTCCTCTTTCAATATCATGACTTTTTTCTAGATATGTACAATTTCATCAGACATGACAAGCATTGAGCATTAGCTGATGTTATTCCCATATTAACTGTCACTTCTCCTAAGTTTGCTGTAGTTTACTGTTGTCAGTTTATGCACTATAGCATTAAAATTGTTCATATATGCAAGTATTTCAATTTGTGCCTTGAAATTTTAAATACCCTAGTATTTATTTGTTTTGACAGAGAAAAAAGAAGGCATATTTGCCTTTGCCTTGTTGTTAGCATGGAAAAGAGTATTCAGTCTAAAGTATGACTTTGTGGTCCATGCGGTTGTTAATGTATGAATCATAGAATAGTTTACAAGCTAAAAAGGACTATAAAGTTGGTTGCAAAAGTATTATATGAACTGAACAGGGTGCAATCTCTCAGTTTAAAAAATACTTGTGCTGTATGGAATGAAATTTTGATATTGAATGGATTTTGACCTGCCTATCCTAGAAATCATATTACTTTCAGGAAAATTTAAACAAATGAAGTGTGATTAAATATTACTGGCAAACTAAGTGAATGGGTCCAGAAAAGGTTTCCAGACTATGAACAAACACCTGTTTGCCTAAACATTGAAAAAATATGTACAGTATTTTGAGACTGAACTGGCTTGAGGGAACTGTAGTACAAATTGGTACAGAAAATGACAGGCAATATCATTTGTTGTTTTGGTATAGTAACACAAGAAGCTTGGAGGAGTGATGTTGTAGGTTGTTGTGATAGACATTATTGCCTGTACACATTTAATGATATCATAAAACTTGGGAAAAACTTGTTGGGAAAATACCACCATCATGATCATGCCCTAGGTACTGTACTAATTTTATTACATAGAAATTCACCCTAAGTTATTGATTATCAAATAACACTATACATGCTGTTTACATATCCTGTTGATTAGAAACCATATACTATCTATTCTCACAATCTGATCATTTTATCCATCATTAGTAATAACTATTTTTTCTCATTATTTTTTATCATTAAAATTTTCAGAAATTTTGCAAAATTTGTATAAATTCATGCACTTGAAGACCAATGATGTGCTTGAACTCTCAAAAGTTAGTTACATATGAAAATATAGTCTTGATAATATGCAATTTTTATTCAGTTTTGAAGTGCATGTCATGATGAAAGTCAAGCCAATAGAGGTATCATAGCATTTTGTTGTCATGTGTCATTTTTTGTAATGATTTACCTAATTGGTTCTTCAGCTTGACAACTGCTTGTTAAACTAAATTTGATTGGCATATTGGACCCTGTTGTAGTTTGAATATTGCATTTAGGAAGTTTTATAAATATGTAGTTTACCTAGAAAACTTAAGTTACTGATTACCTTTATGGTTCATCTTTAGATCAAAATTTCATTCAGCAAATACTGGCTGATCATAATGATGAAGGCAATTTATTTTTAAAGTTGGAAATTATATCAAATCCTGGAGTTGGGAAAGTGTTAATGAAGATATCAATGTATAATTTTGAACTTAATAAGCTATTCCTGTGTGTGCTGTTGAAAATTGTACATAACAACCATAAAGAACAGTTTCCAAACTTGTTCTAGTTGCTTATGCTAGTCATGGGTATTCCCCCTTCAGACAGCAGAACAGTATTAATACACATATAAGAATGATTAAGCTCAGAATCAATCAACAGATTAATGCTTATATAACTTTAGGCAACAGCTTTTTAAAAATTTTGATTTCAGTGGTACTCTAACAGTGGGGCAGGAAGTAATAGAGATGGATATTTAAGTGTTCAGAAAATACTGCGCTATGGCTGTTTTTTCCTCCCCCTCTTTTTGTTTTTCTGTCTGAGTTATTTGTGTGTAAAGTGGTAAGTTCCCTCTTCAGATAAAGCCTTGGCAGCATCTGAATTTTTTGTTGCACTCTTTAGCCTTACATGGCCAGTGAAGAGTAAAATGCAGTCAACCACCCACCACATCACCAAGGATGGGGAAGGACACATGTTGCTTTTCCCACCTAGCCAAAAATAAAACTAAAATTAGACATGTCATTTTGTGATGGTATAAAGTGTTGGAACAATAAAAATGAAGACAAGAAAATGTACTTATTTGGAAAGATTTCTGTGCCATTATGTTTGATGCTTTTACTTGGCAATTTACCTTTTTGTATTGATGAAGCGTGCATAAATAAAATTCATTAAGACAACTTAATATCAAAGATAATGACAGCACTGTGCTGACACTTTACTGCAGGATCTGCCCACAAAAGGACCAAATTGGTACCTAGCTTGCAGCAATAGCTACAGTGCATTGCCATCTCACTGGAGGAAATAAAAATACTGCTCGAGCTCACACAAATTAAATGTACTGTTACCGCAAAGAAGAAATGTGGTACAGGCTTTTGTCAATCTTTTTATGTTTAATTAACTTCCCCACATTAGATTCTGTCTACTAGGACATAATAAAGTTTCAGGTTTTACTTTCAGCCAATTCTGTATTTCCCTCCTCATATATGGAATATTCAGATAACACATCTTAGTACTGTCACTCACTGTACACCATTTATCATGTAGGTCACAATGACTTTATTTTATACAAATTCTCTTCAGTGACACTTTCAGCTACTTTTTGATTAAACACATATATGCAGCCATAGTAGAATATTACATAATACATATGACCAATTATGCATCATTATTCCTGGGTCATTGGTAAATCAGGCTGGTTCAAGTATCCAGTAAAAAGTATAAGACTTAGTATTCATGAACTGAGCCATTGATGTCATTCTAGGTAATTTTTTGGCAGATTTTAGAGGCAATTACAGATACAAATATTAAATATATATTATTTCAACTGATCATTTATATAAAAAAATTGCTTAGTTTTAATAAGAAAGGTACTCAGTATACATTATTTTTTTGTTTGTTTGGAGAAGTATATGTAATTTACATATTAAGAAAGCTACATTCTTCAAAGCATTTAATATCTTCATTTAAATTTAACATTATTAAAATGTTCTTGTTATAATAATAGACACATTTCCACTGAATATGCATTAATAGTTCTTTTTCTTGTCGTAAGAGTGATATGCAAGCGCGTGTTGTTATGCACATAGTAAAACGATTCAAAAATAACATTTAAATCTTGGTACATAAATAAAATGTATACATGTTTTTGTGTATTTAATTTGTTTATCTAAAGAGATTGTGTGCCATATTTATGAATGTGTATGTGCGTGGGTTTTTTTCTTTTTCTGTAGAATATATTTATTATTCCTAGATGATCTGATAACCATAAATATTTGATTATAAGGTGACATTGGAATGGTTCCCCAACCCAGTGGTCAACATATTATAAGGATAATTTAAAAAAATTTAAAAACAATTCTCTTTTCATTTGCTCCATTTTCCCCACTGCTGTTGAATAACCTACTTATCGGTTACAATTTTGTTTATTCTATTATTTTTCAACATTAAATTGTTTTATTTGAGTCTTTTATACCCAAAATTGTATGGCAAGTCCCCCTTCTCACTCGCCTGATGGTGTCCAGTAGAATAATGGAGTTTTTTTCTAAAATAATTGTCTAAATTTATGTGATGATATGTTACTGATTGGTAATGATTTATTCAGCTGTTGCTAACTATGTGATTTAATTGTACAGACAAAACTTTTGATGAGCAGACAAAATGCCTTCTTCATAAAGGAAGGATGTGTTGTCACATGATTTTTCTGTCTTTGGTATCCTATTTTGTTCAAGGTTAAATATCTGTGTGTGGGTCTGCACAAAATCTACTTTTAGTCTATGCAGACACTGTTAGATCTTGACAATCACCTGATTGTAATCATCAATGTTGCCAACTACAAGACTGATAAAACAATTTTTTTTGCATTTAAACAAAATGCTATGCATTTTTAAAGGCAGAGATTTTGTCAATTGTTTCATTAGTCACTGTCTGGTACCCTATTGATTATACACTAGGTGAGAGAAGCCAACATGGCTTCAATACCTGGTGGCCCTTAGGATTTGTAATCTTAACAATAATTGTCCCTAGTAATAGCCACTAATTAGGAAAATGAACAAGCTCAACCTCTTACTGAGGGAAGCTATAAAGGCTATTGAACCATTTTTCTGCTGACTTGTGTATTGTACATTGATACTGCAACTTCTCAGCTGTTACTACAGTTCCATAATTGTAATCTTAACAATTATCAGAGTGAGTAAACCAGACCTCTCCTGATAAGCAGTAAGGCTAATCAGATTACATGTACTTACCTTTTTGTATGGATTCAAATTTGAGTCTTTCTAGGCTTTAGGGAATAAATGTGGCTTCTCCTGAGGCATAACATTAACTTAGTGGTACATGTACATTTAATCAGACACTTCTTTTAGTAATGAAAACCTGGGGAAACAGAAATCAGATTACTGACTTAACACACAATATGAATAAAATACTGGTTCTAGATACATATTACAAAATAAAATTTGGCCACTTGTGAGCAGTACATTTTTTATTTTTGCACTTATATGCTGGCTGCTGGTCACATTAGCTGGGTGGCCCTTTGTGATAGGTCTTTCTAACACAATTCATTTGTGCCAACTGATTCTGGCTGTTAGGAGCAGTTGGCCACTGGTCAGAGAGGAACCATTCAAGACGGCAACCACTCTACTTAAAAATAGATGTTCTTAATTTTTTGATTTGGTAGTTTCTGAAATGATAAAAGATATCAAAATTTACAGATGGCATAGTTGTAAAAAGACTTTTTAAATTTGTAAAATCATTGTCTATTAATGGTTTGATACATGTAATGACTTTTAATATGTGCGACTTTTGAAAGTTTTTCTGCAGGATTTCAATAAACAAACAACGAATTTCCTTTGTCATGCTTCATGCAGATATTTCATCAGGAAACTCCTGTATGACTTAACTGTGTATAATCTGAGAATAATATTAAGGTACAGTAGTCCCTCTCTTGAACGGCCCCCTTCACCAGCGGCCACCCGCTCCTTACGACCAGAATCTGAAGGCACCGACGAATTTGTGTTCAAAATTACCCCTCACGAAAGGCCACCCGGCTAATGCGACCAGTGGCCAGCATATTTTTGCAAAAACATAAAATTTAGCCCTTACCAGCGGCCCGCATTTTATTTTGTAATATGTATCTAGAACAATTTTTTTTTTCTAATTGTGTTAAGTAATCCGATTTCTGTTTCCCAAGGTCAGGTTTTCCTTCTTCAAAAAAGTGTTCTACAGGTACTGCTAAGGTTAATATTATATCCTATACACATCACCAGAAGCCACATTTATTTCATAAAGCCCAGAAAGACTCAAATTTTAATCCATACATAAAGGTAATCCATATATCCTTACTGCAGGTTATCTTAGAGGTCTGGTATATCCACTGATAATTGTTAAGATTACACTTATTAATAGTAGTAACATCTGAGTAGTGGCAATATTGATGTACAATACAAAAGTCTGCATGGAAAATGGTTTGATAGCCTTTGTGGCTTCCCTTAGCAAGATGTCCAGCTTGTTAACTTACATAATTAGTGGCTATTACCCAACAATTGTAAAGTTTATAAATCTTAACAGCTGGGATGTGCTATTGTTCAGATCAAATCAGCAGAGTAAAAAAAAAAAAAATTAAAAACAATAGGGTACCAGACTGCAACTAATGAATCACGTGACAATCTGACAATCGCTGCCTTTAAAAATATAGGGCATCTTGTTTAAATGCAAAAAAAAAAAAAAATTGTTTCATCAGTCTTGTAGTTACAACATTGATGATTATAACTGAACATAAGGTCAAGATCACACGGTCAGCGTTGGCTAAAAATAGAAACAGGGTACTAGACAAAGACTGAAAAATCACGTGACAACACAACTTTTCTTCTTTATGAAGAAAGCATGAAAGCATTTAATAGTGTCGTCTGCATAATTAAATCTCATACAGTTACCCACATCGGAATTAATCATTACCAAACATTAACATGTCATCACTAAAGGAAGATGATTATTTCAGAAAACGTCGGTTATTATAGTCTACGATATCGGGTGAGGTGGGGAGGGGGACTGGTCAAACAAATTTAGGTAGAAAAGACTCGAATAAAACAATTTTATGTTCAAAAGACTCGAATAAATAACATTGTAACCGATAAGTTATTTAGCAGCAGTGGGAAAATGGAGCAAATGGAAAGATAATTGCTTATGTACCAAGATTCAAAGACGTTTTTGAATGGTTATGCAATGTGCATGACAACACCAGCTCGCTTACCCAAGAATAAGAACTATTAATGCATACTCAGATGAAATAAGTCAACTATTATAGCACAAGAACCGTTCAATAATTAATGTTGCTTTTAAACAAAGATATTTAATGCTTTGAGAAATGAAGCTTTCTTACTACGTACATATACTTCTCACAAAAAATTTAGTCCCCCTCTAGAAAGGCCACCCGCCTTATAAGGCCACTTTCCCGGTGCAGAAGGGGTGGCCGTATAAGAGGGGGACTACTGTACATTGAGTTTACAAAATTTCAGAATTAAGCATTTCATACTTAAACATTTTTTTGTTAAACTAAGTCTGGTTGACATATTAGTTCAAGGGTCTTTGGTGCATAAGGGTAAGGTACAGTCATTTCATGTACATTAATTTAGAAGTTACCAGTTATATTAGCCAGAGTTTATAAGTTCCTCAACATGATATAGCCATTATTGTGTTAAATGCCATTAAAACTATAAAAAAAAAAACAAATGTCAAACTCTGGTAAAGTTTCTATCACTTCATAAGTTCATGTAGAAATAACTTGCTATGCAAATGCACCATTGAATCTGGCCAAATTTACTTTAAAGAGTAAAACTTTTAGAAGACCTTAAATTTACTACTTCGTATTGGAAACATCTGAACAGAATTTGACCCGATTTAACATAAATCATCCTGGCATGAAGATGTATTTCATATTGTGCTGATTCATAATCAAACGGCCACTGTTCCATAGAAATAAAACAAAACCCATGAAGTAACTTATTTTCAAAAACTGTTCAGTAGAATTTTTCATAAAGCATTCTGGCATAGAGTATTTTCAAGCTGGTATAAATTCTCATCAGGATACCTACAATTACTCAAAAAGGAAAATCCATTAAATTTACTTCTCAAAAACCATTGAACTTCAGTTATCTATAATAGAAAGTATACTGGAATAAAGACTTTTAAAATGTATACAAATTATGTTGAACTGCAATCAGATATTTTAACCAATAAAAACAGAGAGGAACTTTCAAACAGTTTACCTCAAGCCATTGAATATAATTGACCTAACTTGATAGAAAACTTGCCATTTTTTCTAGTAAAGCAAGGGAAATAATCTATGAAATCACAGGCTTGGGGTTATGCTTAGTTTTCTCCCTTGCATACAGATTTATAAAATTTAAAAAAATATACATTTTGAATGAATACAAGATGAATAAATTCAATATATCAGGTTATACCGATTTGCAAAATAATAAACTTTGGGTTATACTGAATAAATTTGAAATCACATCTGATGAAAAAAAGAAAATAGAAATGTAACATATAATATTGTGCTGATTAAACTAGATTCAAAATTTTTCTCCTTGTTTCATAAACTTTGGGACTTTCCATTTAATTTTGAGGAGGAGGGTAGAGTGGAATATTTAGACAAAAATTAAAAATTTCAAGCCCTCAAATAGCAAGGAAAAAGTTGCTACACTGATTTGTGGACAAAATAAGCAGTTATTATAGGTGAAACATTATTTTGAGGTAATAAAAAAACAATTGTTGTTTGAAAGAAAATCAATTGTGCCCTCTCCAATAAATGGTTGGTCCCTTAGCAGATAAGGCAGTTTCTAGTTCTCCATAGATACAGATATTGCAGAAAATGTAAAACATTTTTGTAAAGTTTCTGTAGTTCATAAGTTAATGCTTATGTTCCATGAGGCTCCTTGCAGCTGGAACAGTTCTCATATTCATAGCCAATTTCACAGATATGAAGACTTCTTTGCATCCAAAATGTGAGTCATATTGAACATGAATAGTTATTTTAAAAAAGAAATCTGATGAAAAGTAACATGCATGCATGCTCTTCCCTTTTATGTATTAAAAATCCCATACTGCTATAGTGGCATGCACAGAAAATTCATATTCAAATGTGGTTAATAGGCACATACTCAGAGCACCCAAAATGTCACATGGGTTGATTGTAAAGAATGTAAATTGTTATTTTTAATTTTGAAGATGGCACCAACATAGTAATTTGCAATGATACCTCCATTCTTAAAACAATAAGAGTACCAAATTTATTGCCCATCTTGTGCCCTTTTTCCTACTTACCACCTTTACATTGCAACTATAAACCTGCAAGCTGCATGACAAAGTGGATATGTAAAATTTCATGAAAATATATTCAGTATTTCAAATATAGCAGCCTAGAGAAAAAAACGGATTAGTAACTTCCCTTGTTTTTGACATTATTGTTGAGAACATTGGGTATGACTATTAATACATGAGACACTATGAAGTAGATATTTTTACAAGCTAAGCTTGATTGAAATACCTTTATTGGTTCAGATTTTATACCTGCAGACAAAGAGAACTGAATTATATATTCCCTAACAGTGACCTTAACCTTGAGACTGAAGCCATGTCTGTGGTATCTCTAATATAAATATGTACCTGAATCAAGTTCTATTAAATTTTTTTTAGTAGGTTAAAAATGTTACTCAAGAAAATGTACAACTAAAAGATTTACATTTTCCCTTGCCTTTCTATGAACTTAAACTATTGGCAGGAGAGCCATTATAAAGGCTATAACACACTATCTAGTCATGTATGGTTTGTACAAGTCCTTGCAAAATTGAATTATGCTTTTTATTAAACATTAATAAGTCCTGAAAACAATGCTTACTGAATTATAGGAAAATTCATTAAAAATTCCTCTCTTTTTATTTTTAAAAATTTTCAATTGGTTATATCAGCTTTTTCATGATAGTTACAAACAGAATGTTTTTATCAAACGATAGATGAAGAACTCACTGGAAACAGGAAATTCAAGTAAATATACCAGATGGAACACCTCAGAAGAATCTGTTGATTCTTATAGAATGGAGGTATGGAATCATGATGATGTTTAGTCCTAACATTATAAAGAATTTGCATTATAAAGTCCTTACCCAGCATTTACATAAAATGGTATGAACCATGTCATCATGTATACTTTGGCAGAATTTTGTGAAATCTCTCCAGCTGGAATGAATTTATGAGCCAGATAAGCAAATGTTAACAGAAGGATGCATGCATATAGTGTTAACATAATTTTCCCAATGTAGATGGGTGTAAAATTGCATCAACAATCATATCATTTGACATGACACCAGTCTGTTCTTGATTCAACCTTGAGAATTGACATAAAACATGGTATGCACTACAGTGTCTTTATTAGTATACATGCGGAGCTACAGCCTGGATACCAAAATATAAACATAATCTTGAAAGTGATGCCATATGGGAACACTGATTACCATGGATATCAGTATATTCAGCCATCTTTCTAAATATGGGTTTTAGCTCAAAATTTGGCAAGAAGTACATGTATATGCCTATTTTCATGTGACCATAACTTTGTTGTTTGTTGTTGTTGTTTTGGGGCTTAACACCATTTTTCAGCACTAGGCTATTCATGGCGGCCAGTATTAATGGTGGAGGAAGAAACTGGGAAATCACTGGAAAGAACCACTGACCCACGAGAAGCTACCTCACATATCCACTTTAGCCGAATCCTAGACTAGAATCCACAAAGACAGGTGAGATCTGTGACGGACAGTACATTAGACCACGAGGCCAGAGGCCACTTGGGACCCCACCATAATTTTGTGACTAAGATTTTGAAAGTCAAAATTGTCAGAATACAGTTGTACAGTGTTTGATAATAGTTTTTTTCATAGCTAAAGTAACAACCATAAAATCACAAGTAAGTAGCCTTGAGATGACTGTCAGATAGGATCTTTCATTACACAGCCTCTGAACTAAAGAACAACCATGAAAAATGACACTGACCTTAAAATTGACCATAAAAGTATATTGTGTGACAACTTTACATCATAATGCTAGAATAAACAAAGTTTCATCTAAATATCCTTGAGATGTTATTTATTTTCTTTTTCCCCCAAGTTATTGGACATTTAAAAAGAACAATCTTTTTCGCCATTTAGAATGGGAAAATAAACATGTCATATCTTGTTGTAAAAGGATCTGACTGGTATTATAATAAGTTGTAAATTTTATTGAAGCTGTAATTTGTTTTGTCTTACATAAGAGAAGCTGTAATTTGTTTTGTCTCACATGAGACTACTTATTACAAAGGCATATGTTTCCTGGTAACAGAGTTGTCATTGCATATTGCCAGCAGTAAACGTTTGCCAAAGATATGCTAATTTTCTTTTTGTTTCTTCACTATCCTTGCTTCCTTTTCTTCATTTCTTGTCAACACATGTTTAATACCCAAAGGGATCCACCCTTCTCAAGTTTTGGCTCTGGCCAGCATCTATTAGTGCAGGTTTGTTACCATTATTCCCCATTCACTTCTTCAAGAATTGCCTTCAAGCAAATTCATTTTAAGATCTTGTTAGACCAAAAAAAGATGGTGATTTTTGGACAACCAATATAGGCACCAAGGCAACCATCTTGAAATCTTGTTGTTGCTACTACTCCTGAATGGATAGTCAGATTGACTTGGAAGTTTCACTGCAGATTTCTGATACATTCAAATTGGTAAAAAAAATAAATTTGCTGATCTGTTCAAGACTGGTGGTATCTTGAAAATCTTGTCACGAAGGTGTCAATCTAAATTTGTTCTTTCTACTTTTGGAAATGGTACCCCTCAGAGACTGAATATGGTCACCATCTTGAAAGTCTTGTTCCTTTGATGCCTAATTGGTCCTAAATGAATGGTGGCAATATGACACCCAAAATGGTCACCATCTTGAAAGTCTTGTTCCTTTGATGCCTAATTGGTCCTAAATGAGTGGTGGCAATATGACACCCAATATGATACCATAAGTCTTTTTATTACTTTTGATCCTGAACCAATAGTCATATTGATATGAGGTTATCTCTAAAAAAAAAAAAACTTATGATAGCTGCTGAGTTCTAATGAAAATTTATTCTCATCTGACCTCCAGCATGGGTAAAAAAATCTTACCATTTCTTCTACTAGGCAGATTGACTTAGCAGCATGGGGTTTTGTCACCAAAAGACTTCTTGTCATGTCTGGTTAGTTGTAAATAACACTAGTTTGATTTTACACTATCATTGGTGTGGAGGACATTTTGAAAAATTGTGTATTGACTACTTCTTCTAACCAGATTGACATGGGAGTCTTTTCACTCTCAGATTGGACCCAAATAGTAAAGGTGACAATCTGACAACCAAGATGGCCACCATCTTGATAAACTTAATGTAATTTTCATTAAAAAGTTAATATGGTATCTAACTCGATCCAAAGAATGATTCCAATCAGACATATATCATTTAAACATTTTAATTCTAAATATAATATAGATTCTTATATTACAGTTAATAACAATATAGACTTATCTGGAATTCCTGGAAATTCATTTAGCCAGTGTATCATTAGTTTCTTTGAGAGACACCTATTCCAAGAAAAGCATTGGCTTATGTAATTCTGCCTGTCTGGATATGCAAGCATGTGTGAATATATATGATACAGCTTGTTCTCCACAGTGTAAAATAGAGACTTCAAACTTTGGGATGTCAATTTTTGTGGTCTTTAAACATGTACCTTACATATGGGTAGTGATTAGAAAGTAAAGGGATAAAGGTGCTTTATTGCATATTTCAGGTTAATTTTTGATGATAATATATGACGAGGTTCATCTCTTTACACCATTACGTTTTTCTGTGGATTGATACAGTTTACTTAATTTTGCCCAAAGAAAGGTTTTGTTTTACTTTACTAATTATTTCAATCATTTCCTTTTATAATGTCTTGTTACCTGTCCATAATGTTTTTTTAACTGAGGTGTCCATAGTGTTTCATTACATGGTGTGCTTAATGTCCTGTTACCAAAGGTGTCCATGATTTCCTGATACTTGAGTTGACTATAAGATCTTGTTAAATGAGGTGTCCATGATATCTTATTACACAGTAGTCAGTGATTTTGATCCAGGCTGAGTTGTCCATAATTGAACTTACACCATTGTGAACAAAATCAATTTAACAAATGCAAAATATTGCAATCATTTCAATTTTCTATCTTTGGTACCCATATGGTATTTGAACTGTTTCAGCAGAACATTTTTTTTTTATGTGATTTGCTAGTGTCAGCTTTTTCTATTATGAAATATAGAGCACAAAATGCATTTACCTTTTATTAATACTTAAAGATATCATATACAGTTTTGAGTATATGACTAATTTTGAAGAGAGATTTGTGTATCTATCTATATGTAGATAGATTATTTTTCATGTTTTAAGTCTACGAAGCCAGCATAATAATTTTGTAACTAAATGTGGAGTGGGCTCCAAAATGTGATAAAGGGAGGCGGGGTAGGTATATTATCAGGCATGAGCTTGTCATGAAGGAACTAGTATAATAAATACACTTTTCCTATCACTAAATTAATCAGACTTCTTGTTCTATTTTTGCCTCTTATATAATGGACATGAACACTTTCTTCACACTCAATTTAATTGGGCCTTAGTTTGGAAATACTTGGTGACTGATGATAGTATAAATGTGTAAAAGGAAAGTATGATGCATACATGATGCATAGATATCAATTTCCTGTTAGCTTTTAAGGAAGAATTTGTGACTTGAATAGTCTTCCATTTATATTGTAATTACAGGGTCTACAGATAATAAATGTAAGTAATTATAGACATATTTTTCTAGATTTCTACTTTCTTGAAGTTCAAATTTCTCACAATTTTTCTTTCTGGAGTAGTAACACACATTTCTTTTTCTAGTCATTGCACCAAATTGTGTCTAGAAGGTGCTGTTATGCACTTTAACCAGAATTGATGGTAATTTAATAATGACAGCTATATTTTCCGTTCATATGTTGGACATGTTTTAATATCAAGGCAAAGATTGTGCTATAGAATTGGAATGACTTCATCTTGGGTCCACTTAATTTTAGAAAGTAGCTCAACAGAGTTTAGTGGGTATATTCATCCAGTGTGTGTGTGTGTGTGTGTGTGTGTGTGTGTGTGTGTGTGTGTGAGAGAGAGAGAGAGAGAGAGAGAGAGAGAGAGAGAGAGAGAGAGAGAGAGAGAGAGAGAGAGAGAGAGAGAGAAGGAAAACAGATAAGGGAAGAAGTGAATAATGAATGGATAATTCTCAAACTGAAGCAACTACAGATCTGGAATAGAAAACAACATTTTCAGTTCAATAAAATCAATATTTTCCATATTTTGTTATAAATAAGATCTTTTAATGTTTTTGTTATACATTTTATCAATATCCAGTAGCTGCATTCTTTTTTCAGGAAAAAATATCTGGCAAGGGTTATAAACTTTTAGAAACCCTGTTATATCTCCCTCTCACTCCTATTTCTTAGTGCTTGCCCTCGGAAGGTTTGAGGCTTGTATTCTAAATGCAGTCAATAAAATGTAGTATGTGATGCTTTAGCTTCAAACACGATTTTTCCATAGCATTATTTGTGTATCGAGGGCTGGGGAGTGCAGTTGAAACACAATGAGATTTTCAGTTAGTTATTGATTAAATAATTATTAATTGTCATTTGTTGCACTTAATGAAAATGAACTGGGAAAAATTCATTATTCAACATTAAAAGGCAAAGGAACATTATATTGTAAGGTGTCAATTTCAATCTTCTAGTTTTAGCTGTCTGGAAGAGCTGATGGGGTAGTCTGTTGTCCATCATCCTTGCATTGTCTGTCCGTTCATTTGCACAAATTTTGTATCACTACTACATCCTGCAGTTGTACTCAATTTGAAGATAGTAAAAACAGGAATCCTAGATCAGGCAGTTTAATTATGTATCTGCAAGCTTATGCCACAGTTTACATATCTGGGAGTTGCTGTATTTGGGAAAACTTGATAATCTCGTCAGCTAGGACATTTAACATTTGCAACAGGTGTTGAAAGTTAAACATTTTACTGGTTCAGAAGTAGTTGGAAACTTGTGTTTGTATATATTTTTATCTCAGTCCTTTAAAATACTGATGAAAACTTTATGAAAATACTTCAATTATTCATTTTTTTACTTAACTCATTTGCTGTATAAATACAATGGTAACATCAAAAATACATTACAGTAAATATTCAGGAACAGTTTCCATTGTAGAAGTCCACATTTTATATGTGTTTTACATGAAATATTGGATAAAATTATTCATTTTATTTGTACTGGACATGGTAAAATCCACAGTCATAATTAACTTCCAAGTGGAATTTACTATGTAAAGACCAATATGCATATCTGACTGGTAGACTTTTGTTTAGCTTATGCCTACATGATTCTTTGGTGTAATTTTATTATCATGCTAATAAAATGAGTTGTGTAAAGTCTGTTTTTATCTACTTAGTCATGTTATGTTAGGCATTGTATACTGATTTTATACATCAGCTGCTCAGTTAATAAACTACTTGTAAATGATTGTAGGTACTGCTGATCAATAATTTTAAAAGTTGAATGTGATAAATTGCATCAATGTTGAGTTTTTTCACGAAACAACTTAAGTGGAACAAATAGATAAAGTGAAAGAGCCCAAACAATACTTTACATGGGAACGAAGACAGACACAATATTCTGGGTTTTATAGCATGGTCTCAACCTTCAAGTATTTTCTTTGTGTCACAATGCATCATGGTAGGGGGCTTATTCATATGTTATCATATATTTTATTGAAAAGGTTCATTTCGTTATAGCTACTTTTCCTGCATCAAAATTTTTATCAATGGGTTTTCACAAAAACAAATCTTGTTATTGCAACTCTTTAATAAAAGCAAGTCATATTATGATATGGAGATTTCACCAAAAGACTTCATATGATGTCTTGTGGTCTTAAATGAAAATGGTGCCAGTCTATATAATATGGCCACCACACAGCTGCCATCTTGAAAATCTTAATGATACTCATACTAAATGGATGGGCTTATCAATACAAGTTTCGCTAAAACATTTCTTATGATGTTTGGTGATCATAGATGAAAATGGTGCCAATCTAACATCCAGTATGGGCCACTACATCCAGTATGGGCCACTACATCAGCCACTGTTCCAGAAGGGATGGTTATAGCAACTAAGGATTTTGCTAAAAGACTTCTTATGATGTCTAATTGATCCGAAATGAAACTGGTTTTAATCTGATGTCTTATGTAGCCATCACAGCAGCCATCTTGAAAATCTTATCACAACTTCTAAATGTAAAGTCATATTGACATAGGGTTTTTACCAAAAGAGTTATGATGTCTTGTTGGTTGAATGAAAATGATATGGATCTGAGGTCCATTATTTTCACCAAAAGACATTTTATGATATCCAGTTTGACCTAATTAAGAATGTTGTCTTTCTGACATCTGTGGTTGCCTTAATGAACTTGTTTTGAAGTATTGTTTTTCTTTTTTCTGACAGCAAGCTGTGTAAAAGGGCGTGGTGTACCTGTGATATGTGTGGTGCTAGAGGGTGGTGCTAATACGATCAGGTCAGTGTTGGACTATATTACTGACACACCTCCTGTACCAGTTGTTGTATGTGATGGGAGTGGCAGAGCAGCTGATTTACTGGCTTTTACACACAAGTACAGCAACGATGATGCGTAAGTATAAACTTATGATATAAAAGAACACAAACCCACCCCTACAGCCCTACACCCCTACAGCCCAAGTTATTTTATAAGCCACTGATGAGAGAGAGTGTTCAGCCTTGTGTAATTCATTTTCCTGTTCACTTGATGTATGCTTATGTAGGAGGTCATTCATTTGATATGGGTGAACTTTAAACTCTACATTTAGAGTTTATTTTTCTTAGGTAGCATTAAATAGTGAGAGGAACACACTGGTTTTTATTGTATTAAGTTAATCAAGCCATTTTATAGCAGATGATATAATGTACAAGTATTTTTCTTTGCTAAGTCATAAAACAAGTTTTTGAGATCATGGCTACTGACAAGTTGCATTTAGGCTACTGACAAGTTGCATTTATGGCTACTGACAAGTTGCATTTTGGCTTGACAAGTTAAATTTATAAAGATACAAAGTACAATAATTTTTATTTGCTAAACCATAAAACTATTTTTACAAATAGTGGTTAGAGCATCTGCCTCTTATCTGGGAGGTTGCAAGTTCAAACCTGGTTGAGTCCTACCAAAGCTAATAAAAATGGTACTGACAGCTACCTCCCTTTGTGCTCAGCATTAAGAGGTTAGTATTGGGACAGGTTGGCCTGGTGTCAGGATAATGTGACTGGGTGGGGCATAATCCTATATATCATGATGCCCCAGTGCTAGACATCACTCTAAACTGCCACACTACAGACATCATAAGGATATGACTGAAAACTTGTTAAAGCTTAATTAAAAATCCAACACAAACATCTTTTGGGTGGATAATGTTTTGAGGTTATAGCTATTGACTAATTTGTCATGATATCAAGTACAGGTATGTTCAGTTGTTAAGCAAGTAAACAAGTTTTGGAGTGTATGATGACTGACAGTTTATTCCATGTAGATTTATTTCACTGTAACTAAATGAATCACATACAGTCCTTACATTTATCTAATGATTGCTTTTGCTTTTAGACGATTTAAGATTTGAAGTTGCTTCCTCAGCAGTTTACAATATACATTTAATAGAATCAAGTAGAAGTTATGCAGCAACTGGCAAAATCATCTGAGACAGGTGCAATGCAGATGGGAGAATTGAATTTAAATAAAAAGAATAAAATGCTCAAAAAGCCTAAACACATTTACTAAAGTCTATATAAATGATAAATATTTAAATTGTAAAATAATATAGCCTGTTGTAAATCATATAAGTGAGTGAATCTCTTATAATGAATTTTCTTTGAAGTAATTCTTTTGCAGAGATATGCAGGAATGGAAGTATATATATATATATATATATATATATATATATATATATATATATATATATATATATATATATATATATATATATATATATATAACATGTCTTGCAGTACTTATGATTCAGATATATAGATAAAATATTTACAGCCACAATGACACTATTATTGATCTGTTATTTATGGAATGTAATCCATGTGCTAGAATTTGAGATTTAAATTATTTATCATTAGAAGGTGATGATTGAAAAGACATGGAGATGTACCCTTCCATCTGCTGGGGGATCTAGACACCCCCTAGTGCCTGACTGGTTTCATTACTATTGTAACTAATCAAAGTGAATTGATTTGGTTGATTCATTTCTTTAACTATGAGAACCACTGACCCATGGGAAGGTAGTGGTGCTTTCTCACATATCCACACTGGCTGAGTCCAAGATTTGAACCCACACAAACCAAGATTAGATGGCAGTGATCAGTGAACCTATTCTTTATTAATTCTCACAGTTGTTAATTAGAACATGTAAAATTTATCATGAGATTCAGATTAGCAATATGCTAACCTCCTGCAGAAGAATTGGACCCATCCAGCATTTCCTTTGAGTTGAAAATGTTTTCTTTTTTTTTCTTGTTTATTTCAGAACAGATTTACATTTATAATATCAATATCGATTGGAAGTATTTGGCTGAAACATGATTTTTTTTGTTTTGTTTCCAGGACTATGCCAGAGAGTCTACATGATCAGCTGCTACTGACTATACAGAAAACTTTCCAGTATACCCTGGAACAAGCTGAAAAACTCTTTATTGAACTGATGCTCTGTGTGAAGAAAAAGGAATTGGTACGTTGAGCTCACTGCTGATATACCATACAAATGATGTTAAGGTTTTTTTCTGTCTAGAAAGATTTAGCAAAGTTACCATTTATAAAGAGCATTAGAGGTAATGGGAAGTAAGTCATTTAGATTGGAAGGGCACATTTAAATATGTTTATGTGCTTATATACATAGGCAGATTTTGAAACTACTGATAACATGTCATATTTCATGACAGTTTCCTTCAATTCTGTATCAGACCTTTTGGCATCATTCATTCATTTATCACTGTTGTAAATCATTGTATGATTGACAGTGAAGAAATCAATTGAAAATTGAGATTTGCTAACCTCTTTTCTTGGAAATGACATAATCCAGTTTTTGATGCAGATGTTTCTTCCATAACCTATACCTTAGCAGCTTTTAGCTTATCATAGACTTACAAGATTTTGTGGGATGGCCTTTTGTCAGTCATCTGAAATTGGTTTACCTGTTTATACAAATTTTTTATCACTACTCCTAAACTATTTACAAAATTGCCATGAAACTTTATACACACATTCACCCCAAGGCATAGTTGGTCCTTATTGAAAATGTGCTGCTTAGATATCCAATGTGGTCACCGCAGCAGCCATCTTGTAAATCTTGTTATTGCTACTCCTCCTGAATAGATAGTCACATCAACATATGGTTTTCAGTGAAAGATTTATTGTAATGTCTGCTTTGCCCTTTATGTTGTTGTTGTTGTTGTGGGGATTAACACCATTTTCAGCACACGATAGGCTATACATGGCGGCCAGTATTAATGGTGGAGGAAGAAACCGAGAAATCAGCTGAAAGAACCACCGACCCATGAGAAGTTACTGGCAAGTTTTCTCATATATCCACATTCACTAAAACTTAGACTCGAACCCAAGCAGACAGAGGTGAGATGGCAGTGATCCGTAAAGGAGAGTGCTTTAGACCACTCGGCCACTCTGGGCTCTTGCCCTTTATGAAAATGTTTCTGATCTGATTTATACGATAGTATCCATCTTTAAAAACTTGTTATTGGTACTTCTGATTGGATGGTCATATCAATAGTGGCTTCCTAAAAGACTTAGTACAATGATACTGTTTGAAATGGTGCCAATATCAGATATGGTGGCCTGGCAGCTATCTTGAAAATCATGTCTTTCCTTGAGCAGAAGTCATATTTCACCAAAAGACATTTGATTCCTGGAATATCCAGTATAGCCACCATAGCAACCATGTTCAAAAATTGCAACTCCAACTAAACGGATAGCAGTATAAAGAATGGATTTTCATTAGAGGACTTCTTGTGAGGTCTGGTTGGTAAATGATGCTGATCTGACATCCAGTATGGCTTCCACAGCAGCCATCTTAAAATTCTTATCATTGCTGGTTTGTCTTGATGGAGTGGAGGCACTGTGTCTCAGTGATTAATGTGCTGGACTTGTTACTGAAAGGGTGCAGGGTTGAATCTTACCATTGGATCAACTTTGGTCAGCTCCCATGGTGTGTCCTTGGGCAAGGCACTTATCTTCATTTGTCTTGGCACTAATCTTCTGGATGGAAAAGCTTAGCAAATGATTTTACCAGAAAAAAATTGTATAATGTTTAGTTGATACAAAAAAATAATTGGGCTCTTCTTATTTCCAATATAGTCAAAGCAGCGCCAGTTTGAAAATCATATCAGTTCTTCTCCTAGATGGAAAGTCATATTAACATTGTTTTTGCACTTGTTGGACTTTCTTATGTCTAATTAATACTTAATAAAAATGGTGCCAATCTTTTTATTGCTACTCTTCCGAAATGGAAAGCCATATCCACAGGAGGCTTTCACTACAATACTAATTATGATATCTAGTTGGTCTTGAATGACCTTAAATATGGCTACCACAATGAACATATTGAAAATTTTGTCTGCAATTCTACAAAATGATTATATTAACTTGGGTATTTTCACCAAAGGTATTCTAATGGTGCCTAGTTTACTTGAAATGAAAATAGCGGTTTTTTTATTTTGTTTACTATAACTGTCACAGTGCTTAATTCAAACATCTTATTGCTAAAATATATCAGATGTTTTCAGTCTTCAGTAGTTTCTTGAAGTGGTTTCAGCCCATTACAATTAGTGAACCAAATCTATTTTATACTCATTGGCAGATGGCCTCAGTAAATTTGTATGATTGGACTGGTACTCAATGTGTATGCTCTTGTTTTGATCCAATATGAGTAAATGCACTTTAAAGCAGGAAATTTCATTTAGTGCTCATAGAATATTCTTCGATTGACTTTTTTAATTTCCTTGATTTAGAAGCTCACCTTACTTTGCTGCATCCATCATTCATTGTTCAAAGACTATCATGGATCCAGCTAGCAAACATGCTTCTTGCCAGTTCATATTTCTGATCTGATTTCAATTAAATTTGGGTTATCAGAATTTCAGACGAGATCAATATTGAGAGAAATTAATGGGTATCAATGAGGTGTTGTTTCTGATTAACTACTTTTTTACTATTCTGGAGGTTGTACTTCTGATTCAGTTTTGACTTGGAATATATGCTTATTCTCATTAAGATCTTGTTTGGATTTGAGAATGTGCAGGTGAGATCCATGCATGCTAATAGGGGGTTATTTGGCATATGATTTGCTGAATTTGTTACTGCTGTGGAGGTTTATTGCTGCTCCAATTTTGATCAGATTTGGAAAATTTTGAAAATACGTATTGGTAAATTCTACATGTTTGATAGCAAGTGAGATTCACTCTTACTGATGAGGTTATCTGGCATCATATGGGTTGAATTTGTTACCTTCTGGAAACTAAATTTTTGCTTTGATTTTGAACAAACTTGTAATATGAAATGTCATTTATGTCACACATATACTAATGATCCAGTGTTGCATCTGAATGGCTGAGATTAATACCAAACTGGAGCTCATAGGTTTTTGCATGAGTTCAGAAATTAGTGAGAGTCACTGATACTAATGAGGTGATTTTGCATTGATTAGCTGAAATTATTATCCAACAATAAACCATTTTTCTGATCTCTTTTTTAAAAAAAATCAAACTTGAAATGTAAAGTTCATATCAGCCGAATTTTGGATGTGTTTGATAATGAGCATGATCCATGCATATTAATGAAATTATCTTGTGTGTGACTGGCTGATCTTGATTTCTGTCTTGATTTTGATGAAACATGTATGTTTATATCATTAAAGATTTTGGATTATATTAAAGTCAGAATGATTTTTAGATATAAATGAGGTCATCTTGGATCTGATTAGCTAAACTTGTTACCCTACAAGAAGACATATTTCAGATCTAGTTTTAATTGAATCAAACTTGAAATGTTAACTTGTATCCTTAAAGTTTTTGGATGATTTTAATAACGAGCAATTCCATGTATGTTAATGAGATTATTTTATATTTGGTTGATTGACAATATTAGCACTCTTGCAGCCATATTTGTGAATTAATTTGTATCAAATTAGGAATAGATGGATATATTGTCAGTATTTTGTACAAGATTGATAATGAGTCTGATGATCTCATATTAATGAGTTGATTTTGCATCAGATTGATTGGCTAGGCTTTTTTCCACTCTGGATGAGCTAATTTTAATCCAATTTTGAAATATTGGCTTATGTCAGCATGTTTTTGGTCTTTTGATATATGCATGATAATGATGTAATCTAACATCACATTAGCTTGTTGCCTTGCTTGTGATACAATTTTAGAAAAATTTCCACCTCATCATATATTGGGTTTTTCACCTCAGTCACTAAAGCACTTGAGAATGCTATACTGCAATGCTGCAGTTTTTCATAAATTTTACAAGTCTTCCATTCTAGCTGAAGGATAGAAATGAGTTATTAAAAACATTTTATAGAATTCTTCTATTTCTTCCTTTCAGATAACAGTGTTCAGAATGGGGGAAGGAGCTCAGGATATTGACCTCGCTATACTTACGGCACTTCTAAAAGGTATGTATAGTCTTGTCTCTTTAATCTGGTTTATTCTACATGTTACTATTACTAAATGTTGTAAGAATACCATGGGGTATCTGTAACTGGTTTTATCTCCTTTCCACCTTAACAAATAAGATAATTTTTCTCATGTCTGAAAATATAGTTACTTAATAAACTTAGAAAATGAAATTAAATTTTCTAATATCTGAAAATATCATTTTTCCTGCTGGTCAGACTCGAAAAATGAAATGAGATTTTTATGTGAAGTCTAAGCCAATCTTGTGAAGGTTTTGTTTTAAATTTTTTTTAGTCAATGCTGATTGATGTGTTTTATTTTAATAGTTTGTCTTAGTGATACAGACTACAACATCTTGAAAGTTGAAATATTTTTAAAATGACGTCCTGAAATTAAATCAAGTCATGAAGTTATTTTATAAAAGTGTTTGCGAACTATTATGACTTTGTAATGATAGTTCCACAGCAATGTAGTGAATAATAGTGTTAAGCAAATTAAAAAATGAAAACAAATGATTGTGGGGAAGCAGCACTGGGTTGCATTCAAACACTGGATGAGCCATCATTCTAACATGCAACCCTTGCATTCAAACTTGATTGAAAGTACATATATAAAAAAAATACAGACATGCAAACGATATGGAAAACATAGGTCCAACCTGCCAACCATTACTCTTTTGTCATAATAATTATGCTTTTTTTCCATCCAACACTCACCTTTATATGAATTACACTTTTCTGATCAATTAAAGAATAAAGCTATAAAAAAATGTATTTGTCATTTTTATTATTATTTCCTTAATCCCATTCATCATACAAATTTCATAATATTCTAAAATGGAAGACTGTTGTGTAATAATAGCAGAAGAGTAAATTTGTCCCTCATAGACCTACTTTTCTTTCCTTATTTTCTATTTATAGCAACTGTATATTTCTGTAATATGACACATAGCCTCACAGATTTATTATATTGATAATATAGTTAGTGGTCCAGTCAATACTGTAAAAGAAAATTGTGCCAGATGTTCAATGAAATAGGTTTTTATCACGTGACTATGGAGTTTATATGACTGAAAATTGTTCGAGCAAATGGATCTTTTTAAACCTCTAAACAAGTTAGATCAGAAAATAGACAAATCAACAAATTTGATATAAAAGAATATTTACAAATCTGATAAAAGAGAATATCAGGGTGACACAGCACTTGGATTGAGCACTTCATCAGGCTCATTGCAGAATTTCGTGGATTTAATGATTATTCAACAAAAGTTAGCAATGTAGACTAGTTAAAGTGGTTGCTGAATAAAAATAATTTGTTAATATACAACTGAAAGGATGCTGCCTTACTCTAGATAATTCATGATTATGAAACAATTTCCTGTGCTCAGAGCATAGAATCTTAAGAGTTCAAATTTTAAGCATTATCACGCTGTCTTCATCAGTGACTAATGTTGATCATGTGACTTGTAATAATAATAAAAATAATAATAATAATAATAATATTATTATTATTATTATTATTATTATTATTATTATTATTATTATTATTATTATTATTATTATTATTATTATTAACCTGTTAACCCCTGGAGGTTTTTGTCATTTTCGCCTGAAATGTGAGTACGGAATCGATTTTGGGAGATATTTTTAAATACATTATAATACATCGAATTGGAAGACATTTCCGGCTTACTTGATGCCTATTTGTGTTAGAAACATCGATTTTCATTGGCTCTTTCGCCTAAGCATGAGCAGAAGGGTAAAAACTACTTTTTTTTTGTTAAATGGACCCATCAGTTTTGTGTCAAGACCAATCTACTTTCTAAATGCCCATTTTATCATAATTTTTGCTAAGGTTCACATGTCTGTGTGCAATTCAGACTGGTCTGTCTTTGATATGAAGCCAAAAAGTCTAAAATCCGGATACAAAACCAGATCATGAGCTCAAGAGAATTTGGGGTGGAAAAAACTCTGTTCCAAAAAGTGACTTTTTACCCTCTGTATTTTGTAGTGCAACTAGAACATCTATACAGGGTTCCTGCAGGTCATGTAATCCTGGAAAAGTTTTGGAATTTAAAAAATAAATTTCAAGGGCCTTGAAAAGTTATGGAATTTTTTCAAAACCTTGCAAAGTTTTGGAAAAGTCATGGAATTTGTGACAATGGAGTTAAATTGATTACTTCAAATTTCATAGAGCACCGAGAACTGATTAAATAAAATGATAAAATTACAATCAATAAATAGTTTCAATTCATATAACAAGAGTAAGTTCCCCTAATGATTTCCAGTGTCATTCACTAAATAAAAGAAAGCAACTGGAAAGTAATGTGTTTTGTTAATATTGTTAATAGGAACACATGCAAAGACTACATAGAATTGTTTCCTTTTTTCTTTTGAATACAAATTACATTGAACATTGGATTATGACATAAATTACTACATAAAGTCAAAGTGTGCTAGCCCTGGTAAATTTAAAATGTACATATTAAAAATATTTGTTGTTAACTTATTTGTTATTTTTGATTGAAAGATGTCATTATGTTCATTACTTGACAATGCAAGATAGTGCGGTCCTTGAGTTTTATGGCATGGCCCTGGAAAAGTCATGGAATTTGTTTTTGTTAAGTCTGCAGGAACCCTGTCCATATTATTTGGTATCATCGTAAAGCTACATCTGTCTACCTTTCTATAATACCACCCACTTTATTGTGTCGCACATAGCCAGAACAATACAGAGCTCAGAAACTGTACATCCATCTGCTGCAGTAAGTATGGCCAGATGAGCTTATGGTATGGCCCTGAGTCCATCAATTACTATCATAATGGCCAGATGAGCTTATGGTATGGCCCCCAAGTCGATCAATTACTGTCATAATGGCCAGATGAGCTTATGGTATGGCCCAGAGTCCATCAATTACTGTCAGTATGGCCAGATGAGCTTATGGTATGGCCCAGAGTCCATCAATTACTGTCATAATGGCCTGATGAGTTTATGGTATGGCCCCAAGTCCATCAATTACTGTCATAATGGCCAGATGAGCTTATGGTATGGCCCTGAGTCCATCAATTACTGTCATAATGGCCAGATGAGCTTATGGTATGGCCCAGAGTCCATCAATTACTGTCATAATGGCCAGATGAGCTTATGGTATGGCCCTGAGTCCATCAATTACTGTCATAATGGCCAGATGAGTTTATGGTATGGCCCCAAGTCCATCAATTACTGTCATAATGGCCAGATGAGCTTATGGTATGGCCCCAAGTCCATCAATTACTGTCATAATGGCCAGATGAGCTTATGGTATGGCCCAGAGTCCATCAATTACTGTCATAATGGCCAGATGAGCTTATGGTATGGCCCTGACTCCATCAATTACTGTCATAATGGCCAGATGAGCTTATGGTATGGCCCCAAGTCCATCAATTACTGTCATAATGGCCTGATGAGTTTATGGTATGGCCCCAAGTCCATCAATTACTGTCATAATGGCCAGATGAGCTTATGGTATGGCCCAGAGTCCATGAATAGCTGTCAGTATAGCCAACTTAGCTTATGGTACAGTCTCGAGTCCATCAGTTGCTGCCAGTATGGCCAACTTAGCTTATGGTTTGGCCCAGAGTCCATCATTAGCTGTCATTATGGCCAATTGAACTTATGGTTTGGCCCAGAGTCCATCATTAGCTGTCATTATGGCCAATATAGCTTTTGGTATGGCCCTGAGTCCATCAATAGCTGCTATACACTTTTTAATTACTTATGAACCACTTTTGACCATATTTGTCAAAGAATATTTTGGAATTATGGGCTATCAGTTTGTTACAAATGATATTCTATCCATAGTTACTTATTAGGTTCAAGGTCAAGGCCATGACAGATTTTCATATTGCTCCTATCTTGTATTTTAAAAATTATTTTTGTTACCAAAATATGAAATGTGTTCTTAGAGGGTTTTAGTACTATGCACTTTAAGATCATAAAAAAGAGGGAGGAAATATGTTTTATGAATAACTGCAGATTCTTTAAGTCGGTTGAAGATAGACCTTTCAGTGAACTCATATTTTTCTTTTACTTCAACAGGAACAAATGCTAGTGCCCCAGACCAGTTGAGCTTGGCACTGACTTGGGATAGAGTGGACATCGCTCGGAGCCACATCTTTGTCTATGGCCAGGAGTGGCCTGTAAGTAATTAATATGTTCTTAATAGGAAAGGCATGCAAGATTTATCTAATTTTCTGACACAGTAACTTGTGAAATGAAAAATTATGATTACTGATCTCAAAGATAAAAAAGAGTTTAATTATTTTGGTGAGGTAAATTAATTCTGATTTTGCTTGAAGGTCATTTTCAGTGTAGATGACAGCAAATCATGCATTTAGAACTGGTTACAGATCTGCACCATTTTTTTTTCTCGTCCATCAGGGTTAGTTTCTGCCATACCTTGTGTGTATGACTGGTATCAGGTTATTTTTTGAAAACATTGTAATTGATCTTTATGTTGGGTAAGTTCTGACAATCTTAACCATTTTATGGACATATCTTTGGTTACAACCAGTGTCATTGGTTGTAATGAATTCATTAATACCTCCTCCATACAGTGTGATTTATGGAATGTGTAAGTTATTTGTGTTTGCTGATTTCTCCTAGCAAACTGCATAGCCACAAAGCTGCTGGCACATTATGTGTTGGAAGGTCGGAGTCTGTGAAGTTTGCAGCTTGTAAGTGTAGTCTGTAGTATGTTTACTTTCCTCATAAATTTTCCAGTTTCATAGTAAGCTTTGCACATTGGGTTAGCAAGGTCATCATCAGTGTTCACTGGACTAAGACATGAAATTTTACTTATATAGCAAATGAGATATTACTTTGAAATTTATCATAAAATTCTTTTGTCCCAGAAAATATAATCTGTAAAAACAATTTATTGGTAAAGAATGGTTTTATAAGTGTTTATTTTCATGTAATGTCGAGTTCGTTAAGAATTTATTAATTTTTCGAATAGCCATAGAGAGATTTCATTCTGTATGATCATTTTTAAGTTCAAAGAAAGCAGATGTTGCATATTTTAAAAACAATTTTGTTTTGATTAAATTGGTTGGATTGATCAGTAGAAGATATCTTGTATTTCAGGAAGGCTCTTTGGAACAGGCAATGATGGATGCCCTGATAAATGATCGTGTGGACTTTGTGAAACTGCTGCTAGAGAATGGAGTTCACATGCAGACATTTCTGACCATTCCAAGACTTGAAGAACTGTACAATACTGTATGTTTTATTCTTAAAGTTGAGTTTGTTATTGATATAGATCTTTCAGAAAGTTTGAAAGGTTCTTGGAAGTTCTCAGTTTTAACATTTGATTCTTGAGTACATCTTCAGTTAAACCAATTATGTGGTGTCCTATCAGAATCACAAAGCTCCATCAAATCCATAATCCAAATATAGTGTCTTGATACTCATCTGGCCATCCTGGGTCAGTTTCCTCACTGTCCACAGAATAGGCATTTAGTTCACATTTATTAAAGATGATGCAATTGCAATATAATATCCAATTTCTCAATGTCTATGCATTGTTTTTTTCTGGTCATCAGATGGTCACCAAATCAATCTCTCCATTCTTAATACCCAGGAGATAATTGCATAAATTATAATAGTCTTCATTGAAAATGTCAACTGATCAGATGACTGACAGTAATTATTTATCAAGAAAAAAACAAAAATTAAAATATTTGTGATGCTAGAGGAAGAAGGCTTAAAATTTGCTATTTTTTAAAAAAAGGTAAATTTTTGTGTATTTTTTTAAAAGCTGTAATTAATTACCTGTTACCATTATGTTGCTCTGGTTTTTCCTGCTGCTAATCCACAGTCAACAGTGAATTCTCACCATTATTTAGCAGTTGTAATCCCTGAACATTATATATATATATATATATATATATATATATATATATATATATATATATATATATATATATATATACACATATACATACACACACACATATATATATGTCTTAATTGGATGCCTTAGTCACGTTATTCAAAATATCATTTGTATGTTTTCTAGGACTTGGATAGTTTCCTTCAGTTGTATCAGGTTCATTGTTGTATTTGACCTTTTATACACTTACATTTATTTCCATTTAAGATATAATGGGATTTTTGTCATACATTTTTTGTGAAACAACTGGTAGATACAGATAGTGTTATCAGATGTGCATTACTAAGAAACCGGGTCATCTTGGATTAATACCCAATCAGGAATAGCCCAATCTGATTGCTTCTAATTATTTCACATAATTGGAAATAAATTTCTTGAAATTCACATAATTGTTTTTTTTGTAATTAATAAAAGAAACAATGTTTTAAACATTAATAAATAGTAAACTTAAACAGTGTTATATTGAACCATACTTGCATAGAATCAGTTGGAGAATGATTGATATTTTGAGAATTTGTAAGTATTACAATTGTCCTATTTTTAGTCAAATGTCAGACATACAAAACTATAGCAATGATGAAATTTGACCTGGTAGGTGCCATTTGCATTGCTAATCACATGACTATATAAATCTCGCAACTTTTCCAGGACATCTAAGGTCCAGTAGTCATGTGATATCAATAAAAAACCCTTGTCCAATGTTTTGTATTAAAATGAAAGGCACATACTCATTGTAAAATAATGAGAAGACACATAATTCTCAACATTTATGAAAACAACTACCAGAAACCTGTCACTGTCATAAACACTTGGAGAAAGATTCATCAAGACTAGCACTGTGTCAGTGATTATTTTGATGTATCACATTACCTCCACATTGACATGTACTCTGTTGGTGAAATTGATTATGTTCAGGTTGCAGCCATAGCATGCTTCTTGTCCATATTATGGTTAATCACTTTGGCGTTTGACTTTTGGATAGAAGTCAGCTAGTTTTATCTCAGGCCCACATGTGTCTCTTGTTACTTGAAATGACTTGTAGTCAATACACAAATTCATTAGTGATTGTCAGCTGTTCTAGAATGCTGCCGTGCATAACTGCTAATCAAGCCTTAGTCATGGCTGGTAATGTATTTGGTAATTCTAATAACTCTTTATTAATTTTAACTGTAAATTTTGGGAATTTATTTGGTGTTAATTAAGTTCACTAAAAAAACTATTTTAGTTACACATAATGTTCTACAACAGCTAATATACAATTTGATGATTTTCATGACATTTAAAGAAACATTCCCAAAATCACTTAGACACACAGAAACCAACACTTTATTATTAATGATGGCTTTATTTTCTTAATCTCATGAGATGCTGATCTTTATCGTCTTAATCTCATTAGTTGTATATCGTTTTCAGCAGGACATAAATTTGGATACGGTAAACCTGCAACATTTTAAAATTTTAATTATTCCTCTTTTTTGATAGTTGTAAAAAATTCTTTTGGGAGTGTTTCATTATTTTCTATCCTGAAATAGTTCCTTGAGATATAATAGGTTTATATTGTTTTAAAAGTTTAGCTTTTCTCAAAAATATGAATTCACTTAAAAGTAGGACAGATGGGTACCCAGCTGATCTACCCAAATTATGCCAGCTTTTGCAATACCCAACCCATCCACTTAAACTAGGCTGAGTTTTGCAATACCCATCCCATACACCCAACCAGGCCAGGTTTTACAGTACCTAGCCTGTTGACTAAAACCAGGCCAGGTTTTGTAATACCCAGCCTGTTGACTAAAACCATGCTTGGTTTTGAAATACCCAAGATGTTGACCCAACCAGGACTGGGATTTTGCAATACTCAGCCTGCCCACCCAGACTGGGCTGGGTTTTGCAATACCCAGCCTGTCCACACAAACTGGGCTGAGTTTTGCAATATCCAGCCTGTCCACACAAACTGGGCTAGGTTTTGCAATATCCAGCCTGTCCACCCAAACTGGGCTAGGTTTTGCAATACCCAGCCTGTCCACACAAACTTGGCTGGGTTTTGCAATACCCAGCCTGTCCACACAAACTGTGCTGGGGTTTGCAATATCCAGCATGTCCACACAAACTGGGCTAGGTTTTGCAATATCCAGCCTGACCACACAAACTGGGCTAGGTTTTGCAATATCCAGCCTGTCCACACAAACTGTGATGGGTTTTGCAATATCCAGCCTGACCACACAAACTGGGCTAGGTTTTGCAATATCCAGCCAGTCCACACAAACTGTGCTAGGGTTTGCAATATCCAGCCTGTCCACACAAACTGTGCTGGGGTTTGCAATATCCAATAATATGCTTGGTCGTGTTTTAAGATCAAAATTTGATCTTGCTGTGTCTTGTACCGCTTACCTGGACATCAATAAAATATAAATTAAAATGTAAAAACAAAAATTATATATGATTGACAAAAAATGGGGTTGATGGAAAGTGGGAATCCCAGACTAAATGGGAGTTCAGAAAACTGATTTATTTAAAATAAACCCAGCTGAGTACCCTGCAAAGTTTCCTTTGCTGTCCATACCTTACATGTCACATTTTAATATTATTCATTCTTTTTGAATTGTTGCATTATCCAGGTTGTCTACAAATTATCTAGGGATAAAAGTTTGTTATATAAGTATATACTACCTAAAGAAGTGGTATTTGAAAACTACATTCTCAGTACTTTTTTTGTTTCCAAAAATGTTAAATAATGTTTCTGAATCAAATAGGTTACTTGAGGTACAGTAGATACTCAAGTATAAGTCATATTGAATTGTAAACGACACTGATCTGCAGTTGCATAATGAGTCATTGCAGTTTGGAATAATCAGTAAAACATAAAACAAATACCCTGTTCTACTGAAGCAGTATGTTGATCAGGGTCCAAGTTATTTGTAGTTGGATCCATCTTATAAGCATGTTTATACACAGATCAAATCACACATAGAGACCCTCACGATTGTGGTATGAATTTCATGATTCTTGATAACAATTCAGATTCACACTGCATGCAAAAAGAATCATGAATTCCTGAATTCTTAAGTGACTTAAATCAGGAATAAAATGTATTTATTCCTCTAAGTGTTAGTCAAAATAGCAGCATTGGTCAGTGATGCCAGTAACAGTCCTGTATTTGCTAATTTCTGTTATTTTCATATAATACTGAACCGCTCCCATGGCATAGTGGTTAGAGCGTCTGCCTCAGATGTGGGAGGTTATAGATTCTATCCCCGGATCGAGTCATACCAAAGAATTACAAAAATAGTACTAACGGCTGCCTCGCTTCGTGCTCAGCATTAAGAGGGTAGTGTTAGGACTGGTTGGCCTGGTGTCAGGATAATGTGACTGGGTTGGACATCATGATAAATGTCTGCATCATGATGCCTCAGTGCTAGATATCACTATAAACCGCCACACTGCCGACATTGTAGCGATATGACTGAAAAATTGTTAAAGCTACATTAAAAATCATAATCACATCACATCATATACTGTACTGACAATCAAAGTTAATTGAGTTATGTGTCATGATATAATTTTTCTCTGTGTTCAAAATTCACTAATTTTTAATCCTCTTCACAAATTGTGAGTCTGGAGGGTTGGCAACTCTGCACATAAGGCTTCTGTATGAATCTTAATATTTATATCCACAAAACATGGACAGGCCTCAAAACAAGGTGATAGCAGATATACATTCATACCAGGTACAGTGCAGCAAGTTCATGGTGTCATGTATACAATTCTCAGACCATGCTTATACACATGTACTGTGCAGCAAGTTCATGGTGCACATGTATACAATTCTCAGACCATGCACTATGCAGTGAGTTTAATATACACATGTATACAGTTTTCAGATCATGCACTATGCAGTGAGTTTAATATACACATGTATACAATTCAGACCTTGCACTATGCAGTGAGTTTAATATACACATGTATACAGTTCTCAGATCATGCACTATGCAGTGAGTTTAATATACACATGTATACAGTTCTCAGACCATGCACTATGCAGTGAGTATAAGATAGATGCACATGAATAGTTTTCAGACCATACATTCACTATGCAATGAGTTTAATATACACATGTATACAGTTTTCAGACCATGCACTATGCAATGAGTTTAATATACACATGTATACAGTTCTTAGACCATGCACTGTGCAATGAGTTTAATATACACATGTATACTGTTCTCAGACCATACACTATGCAGTGAGTTTAATATACACATGTATACAGTTCTCAGACCATGCACTATGCAATGAGTTTAATATGCACATGTATACAGTTCTCGGACCATACACTATGCAATGAGTTTAAGGTGCATATGTATACAGTTCTGAGACCATGCCCTATGCAGTGATTGTAAGATGCAAATATATTTCCAGATCATGTACTGTGAAGTGAGGTTAAGATATACATGTAAAATGTTCACAGACTGCACAATGCAGTGAGCACAATATGCACATCTGTACTATTCTCAGACCAAGCAACTACACTGCATGAATAACTTTGTGCATCCATGTTGTTTGTGACCAAGATTTTCTATGTATATTTTGTTTATAGCCTCGATATCTTATTAATAACAGCTTAGACTCATCTGTGTTATTAAATCATGTGTAGGACTGTAATTTAATTACGCATATATATATTTTGTTAGATAATTAACATGGACACTTCAGTTACCTTTATTTAAAGAAAATTATTTGAAAAAAAGATAATTGTTGGTTATTTAAAGTTGCAAATTGTTTCCTAAGTTCATTGTTGAAAAGTTTATTCTGCTTGTTATGTGGGGATATTTGCTTGTTTTAAGTGAATAACATATTTCATTGAGCCAGTGAAAATACTTGAGTATTTCACCACATGATGAAATATGTCCATTAGTCACTAGGAACATGCAAATATCCTTTTTTATATTACAAATGTATTGGTTGACAACTTGTAATATAGATTGAAGTAGAATATATCCTATGGTATCCCACGATAATGTTAGCTATGTACCATTTGTGTTGTTTTTGCTGTGTTTGTGTATAATTGCATGGAAAATACAGGTAGTAAGACAAGTCTGTTTGCTAGTTTAAGGCAAAAAATGAAATAAAATACTGTAAAAAACAAAAACATGGGGCATTTTGATGGACGTTACTTTCACATGACTGGTGGCCATATTTAACACAAAGCAAGTGATAAAAATGGCAAATACAATTTCTTGGCCCTGATGTTGTCAATGTCTTCTGGCAGCAGTGAAAAACAACCCTCATACTTCACTCCAGTAAATTATCAAAATTATTTCTAATTAAACATCCACTAATGAATCGGCTAACATAAAATAAAAATATATCTATTATATCCTTAAAAATTTATGTCTTTTCATATCTGTAATAAAGTGTTATATTATTACAATTTATATATTAAAATTTCAAAATGTATTTAATAAATTGCAAGTTGAATTATACCAGAAAAAGCTTGTGTATATAGAAAATCATACAGGGTTTGCATGTGTATTGTTTTTTTTTTCTTCAGTATTTCTGTGGGTATTAGATATTTAGCTTTGTAAGAATAATATAATATTTTATTGCTCAATTACAGAAAATGAGCAGTTTGATTTCAGTAAAGAAAGAAACTAAACTAGTGAACAAAAGTTTATTGTAAAGAGAGAAACTAAAATAGTAATAAGAGTTTATTTATTGTATCTTTATGAAAAGCAGAATTATTTAAAAATTGTCTAGTCATGTGTATTTATTTGTAAATATTGATTTCTCATTACAGCGACAAGGACCATCAAACACACTACGTTACTTGATAAGAGATGTTAGAAAGGTAGTTATTTTTTTATTGCAAGTTTTCTAATCATCACACTTTAAGTTTTAGTATAAATTTTATTGATGAGTAGTTTAATCCAGCCTATATCTTGCTTCATTTTGTTGCCATATATACTCACTTATGAGTTTGCTCTGACTGTAGACTGGACAGACACAGAGACCAGCAGATCTGGTTTATACACATTATAAGGAGTAATCAGTAGAACAAAGACCATAGTCCTGTCTGCCAAGACAGTTGTAGATGCACTGGATATATGAGTTAATCAAACTGGCATTTGGCACGCATTGATGCACTTTAGCCATTCTACTCCTTATCCCAAACAAAAATATATTACTTCATCTGATTGGCTGATAAAAAAATTATCTTTTTTTATGGTAATATGACCCCTAAGTGGTCATATCTTCAGATAGATATTGTTATGTATATTTAATTTGTATTGTTTGTTAGTTTTTTTAATTGTATTTTTGGACTCGACCTTATCCAAGTCAGGTTTACTGTGTTTTGACTAAAGATACTGAAATTATTTTTATTTTAGTATACAAGTAAGGCATAGAAGATTAAATATTAGGATCATTATCTTGGTCAGTCAAGGACATTATCTTTACCGTGTTCATTAATGTAATTTTAGTAATTTTCAAAAAATGATATCTTGGACCTAGATCAATTAAAGAGTTTTATAATCTTGTTTATCTAAAGTTATTTGTTCGTGCAGTAAGATCTTGAGCAGAATCATTTATATTTGTGACATCACCATGTAACAGGCCACTAGAGGAATTTGAACACCTTTAGCATTAGATCTTATTTCCAGCACTAATGAAATTTAATAAAATCTTTATTCATTAGGACTGGTGATAGAATTTTTTGGACTATTTTGGGATTTAATTTACATTACCGTAATTAAAATTATGCAAGACAAACATGAAACAAAGTATGTTTTAAACTTTTCCTTTATCATCCTCAAATTACAAAAAGAAAATTCCCTAGCTTT
Organism: Potamilus streckersoni; assembly: GCA_016746295.1. NCBI lineage: Eukaryota > Metazoa > Mollusca > Bivalvia > Unionida > Unionidae > Potamilus > Potamilus streckersoni. The sequence goes on from JAEAOA010001995.1 coordinate 2,147,064, forward strand.
GTTCATAGAAATATCCATATATAGTCCACCTTTGGTTTGTCCATTAAGCAGTAAAAATTGGATGCATATTTTTATGGCTACATGATTATCAGATAATTTCTTCAAATTCTAAAGATGACATGGAATATCAGTTATTAAGAAGCTATGGAAGCAAAGGCCTCTGTCACATGGTTTTTCAGACACAGTATTGTTTTTTCATGTTATATCAGTACATTTATTTCTGAGACTATTTTGATCATCAGTTTATGGTTGTTTTCTTTCATCCCAAATCAGTTCTTGATACTTTTTCTTCAGATTATACACTTTGACAAGTAAGACATGTTATCTGATTCTCATGTCTGTTGCAGCATGTGGCATCAGGATGCAGTATTGTTGATTATGCAATTTGACTATGCAACCTGTTGTGCTCTCTGATTGTCTTGTCAGCATGTAATATTAAGATACAAGTACACTGAAAAGTGATTTGTGTTGTTCTGTTCTGTGTTACTTTTGTGCATTTCAGTATGTTGCACTGATATACTTTACTCTGAGGAGTGACAAGTGTTCCTTTGTCCATTTCAACATGTGACATTTAGATACATGTACTCCAAAAATGAAATGTGTTGTTTTCAGATTAATTTATCTATTTCAGCCTGGCATTGAGATACTGTATATATCAGACTGTTTGACAAGTGAATTGTGTTCTCAGATTTCTTTATCTATTTCAGCCTACAGCATTACAATTACTGTGTAGATAATAATTTTGACAACTAAAATGAGTTCTCCGACTAATTTATCCATTTTAACCTGTGTCATTTAAAAACAAGTACTGTGTAGATAATACTGTTTGACAGGTGAATTGTGTTCTCAGATTTGTTGATTCATTTTAGCCTGTGGTATTGAAGTACAAGCACTGTGTACATAATACAGTTTGACAACTGAAATACATTCTCAGATTCATTTGTTTATTTTAGCCTATGCCATTGTGAGCACTGTTCACATAAAATTGTTTTGCAAGTCAAATACTTTGTTCTCATATTTTCTTGTTTATTTCATTATTGAGTATTGGCATTGAGATACAAGTATTGCATAGATCAAGGTGTTTGGCATTTAAAATGCAGATTCTGGTATCCAGTTCAGATTATGACATTGAGATACAAGTACTCTGTAGATAAAACAGTGGAAAGTGAAATTTGTTTGCAGAATTCTTTATGCATTTACATCCCATGGCATTGAAACACAGGTTTTGTGTAAATCATACAATTTGGCAAATGAAATTTATTCACAGATTTTCTTTCAGCATATGACATTGATATATAATGACTCAGTGGATCATTCAGTTTGGCAAATGAAATTAATTTTTCTCCAATTTCAGCATGTGGCAATAAGATAAAAGTACTGTGTAAATCATACAGTTTGGTGTGTGAAATTGCATTGATATTAGATTCTCATGTGTGATTCAGTTTATGACATTGAGATACAAATACTTCATAGAACTTGCAGTAGAAAGTGAAATATGTGCTCAATTTCTTTGACCATTTTACCACTGAAATAGAAGTACTGTTTAGATTGTCTCATTTGGCAAGTGAAATGTTTTCCTAAATTCTATTCTCTATTTCAGCATGTCTCATCAGGATACAAATATACACTTCTTGATATAGGTCTTGTGATTCAACATTTGATGGGTGGGGCATTCAGGGCCACTTACTGCAGGAAACGATTCAGACAAAAGTATCATGCCTTAAAGAGAAGTGTAAGTAGATTGCTTGCAGATGTGCCATGTGAATGCTGCCTTATACAGCACACCTAAATACAGATAATTTAGACCCAACTCTTTCTTTACATACTGGACATGTGATGACTTATCAGGGTGGATTCTTTTTTTTTTGCACTTGGGTATGAGTTATGCATGAATAAACATATTTCTGTCCTGCAATAACTTTTACCCTATTAACTCATTGACCCATTAAAATATTTAAATGCAGGGTTAAGCATGGGTCCCATTTTGTTTTCTAGCAAATACCAGGAGATTTGGCCTCTATGTTCTAGCATCAAGAAAATCACAATCAAAAGTGGTAAATGAAATCTTGAAATATTGCTTGTTTTATTATCAAAATGGTGATGAGTGTATAGAAAGGAAGAATCAGGCATCATGAAATTTGCAACTTTTAATAACAACTCACACATTCTGTAAAATTTTCTTAAAAAGGATATTTACTGAATGCGATGTAAATAACAAAAAATGACAAAAGTAAATTAAAATGTAACTAATGACTACTGGTGGCAGTGCTTCTTAAAAAATATAAGTTAAATAAAGCTTGTAAAGTGAAATTTGTGTTTCATTTTTTTTTCTTTTTAATTGATTTTAGTGTAATCTTAAAATGTTTAAAAGTGAATCCAACACATCCATTTAATATATAAATGATTAAGCTAATTATTTTACAAAGTGCATTTTGATGTTTTACAGGGCACCAGTGGAAACATTGGGCAACTTGTGACCACACTTCCAAATTTAGTTGACACAAAACAGGCAGAAGAACTGTTTCCATACCCATTCCATGATCTCATGATTTGGGCAGTCCTTATGAAACGTCAGAAGATGGCACATTTCATGTGGCAACATGGGGAAGAGGCAATGGCTAAGGTTAGACAAAACATTTTCCTTTCTCCTGCCGGTCACAAAGCATAGGCATCTCTTTTCTAATAGCAGTGTGGTAAAAGAAAAATTCATTTGTCTCCTTGCCTGTGAAGTTAGAAAGAGATGTATGCAGGGTTCAAAACTAACTTTTTTATGTATTCAAGTGGACTAACAGGACAAAAGACAAACTAGTCTGCAGCAAAATCTATTAGTCCTCAAAATACATGTATGTAACACAACAACAGAGATTTATACACATTATGAATTATATTGACTTGCCATCTGTTTATCCCAAATTATAATCTTGTCCATCCAATTCAGAATAGTCCTCCATATACATGGTCTTCTTTGACTCGGTCTACATGAGTTCCATAAATATATAGCTGGCATTGAATTATAATCAGCAATGTCTTCACTTAAAAAGTGAATCATTGAAATGTCATTCAATACATTGCTGCACAATCAGCATCTCCAATAAAATTTCATCATTTTCAATTCAGTGAATCACTGCTCTGCATTTGCAGCCAAGGATGGAAGGGTCAACACAATATCCACCAATGCAAGAATGTCAATGTGACCTTTTGAAATCTGTTGTTAACATCACACCATTGTAACTTCTCTACCTGACATCCACAAGCATAAATTGAACTTTTCAAGAGTTGCCACTCCTCTTCAACCTTGTCTAGATAGAAGCCTGCCATTGTCATTACTGGGGGAAAATGTTCCTGCAGAATAGTAACATTCTCATCACCAAATCCAATATGATTTGAGTCTCTTAGCCATAAATAAAATCTGCAAAATGTGTGGCTTTCAATAATCACATTGTTGTTTGTCAAATCTGGCATCTGCTAAACTGTTGATCATGTCCTCTCTAGCATCAAGTGATAACTGCACTGATGTTGGGGAACTTTCTTCTTTTAGTATAAAACCATGAAATTCTTTTATAGGTCCATTACCAATACCCTGCAGAAACTTTTTTAACCTAGGTCCATCTCTTAATTTCTACTGTTCCAAGACATCAGTAGTTGCGAGAACTCTCAGGTACACTTCAGATACCAAACAAGACTCATTTTGAAGAAAGCGAAACAATGTCATTGTGGACAGTAAATATATAACATCTGTCAGGAAGTGGGCATAATTAACAAGATGCAGATCTGGCTATATTTTCAGATAGCCAGCTGCTTTACTAGTAGATTCAGTCTTCTAGGTGAAGGCTGATCAGTTTTAGACAATGTCTGAAGGTGGCTGACTGTTGCTGGATATGAATTCCATAAATTGTCCAAAGCCCTCTGCCAGTGTATCAACCATCTAGTTCCACCAACACAAGTAGGGACTATCTTGGTGATTCCCTGCATGTCACATACACCTAAGAAATCCTTTCTATTTAAAAGGCTATTCTGATACAAATTGACATGTCCTGTTAAAGGCTCCTCAACTTTTGCACGGATAGGCTTTTTTGCAATGGCAGCTTTGTAAGCCAATTCCAAACGATGAGCATGGCAATGTATTCCTGCAAGAAATTTCTTCAATTCTCTAAATCTAGCAATAACTCCATTGTTTTTTACAGTATTGACAGCAGCTCCATCAGAAACGTATCCAACAAGTTTACTTTTGTAATCAGGCAATTGAAGCTAATGCATCATCAGTAGCTCCCAACAGCATTATCTTGTGAAACTTCTGTCATACCCAAAAATGAAGTGCATATTTGCCCACCCATAGCAGTTCTCACATAAACAACTTTTTCTTCATTGAACCCTTTATCACTGGAACCATCAGTGATAATACCAATAAATGGTGCTGAATTAGTCTTTTGTTCCAGTTTATTTCTTGCACAACATCAATTCCCTTTTTGGCATCCAATTGGACCATCCACATATAGTCACTAAGTGGCCTTCTCAGTTTATCTAAAGCATATATATTCCTAAACAAAACTGACATTCTTCCAACAATGTTTTCATTTAGCATCATGACGATTTTACTTGCAGATGAATGTCCTTTGGGTTTCGATAGTTCTCGATTCATGATCATGCATTTCTGATGGATTTGTGATTTGGTTTCATGGTATTCTTTTGTTTCCAACCATTAAATGGAACATCCAACTACAACTGAGTTTTTTTTTCATTCTCATTTTTTTTTAATGCTTTCTGCAGATGATGCAAAACATGGCATAAAGTTAAACCACAGCCAACCACATTTTCACTTCTCTAGAAAAGTTTGGTTCCTACTTCCTTTATCATAGTTTGTTGCATTCCCTTTGTTTCCTTGTTATTGTTAGTCTTCAGCCTTTTTTTCTGGATTTTCCACACCTTGTACAAATTGTCACATTTTTCTCTTCACTTTATATGTCCTAAGTATGATCCTGGTCAGTGCAGCAATAACACTTTGCGCAGCATTTGTAATGCCTAATATAAAGTGCCTGGGTAATCTGGATCGACATATTGGTGTTACAACAGGTTCAGTAACTAAAAATAGCAAGTTATTTGTCCTCATTTCTGTTATGGAATTCATTTGAAAAAATACAAGAAAAGCAAATTTTAAAATAATTACATTCATTCATTTTTATTAGTCATGTGGAACCTATTTATTAGTCCGTGAGGAAATCTATTATTCACATTTTTAAGCCCATGCCAACCATCTCTCTGTATATGGATTAAATTCTGTATCATCTCTTGAATTCATACATTGTAAAAATGTGAGAATATTATAAAGGGAAGCATAAAGAATAGTGTAAGAGCTATAGATCTACATACACGCCAACTATTACCCTGTTTGAGAAATCAGTTAAAAAAAATTCACCAAATTGCATCTTTTGCTAGACTTAATGGGATATGCTTTTTTGGTACAATAAAAAAAAGCAATAAAATGTTTTGTTATTTTCAAAGCATGTATCTTTTATTTCAATGTTAATGACTGTTAATGACTGTTAATGACTGGATTTTCCACAAATTTTGTGGATATTGTGTTGACAGGTGTAAACAAAAGTTGTGGTTATATCGTTACTTTTAGGTGCATTCTCTCTAGAACTTGGTATTTATCACATTATCAAAATAAGGGTGTATCAGAACAAAAGATTACATGATGGTAACCAAAACTAGAACACCTACATTCATTACTGAACTGTTGGACGAACAGTTAGTGTTAAGTACACCAGATATTATAAAAAAGTCAGTTTTCATAAATGAAGTCAATAGTTCTATTACTTTATCAAAGAGTAAAGGTTTGCCTTCACCTAATATCTCCAGTTTTGCTGAGTATAGACCATATTAATATGTCATGAATTCGAGGCTAAGCTAGGTAGATCATGGCTATACTGCATATAATATATCATGTAGATTTTCTTTTGCAAGAGAATGTATTATATTGATCTCGGCTGTAATGATGTAATATATTTTATAGATATTGTTTCCTCTTGTATAAGAATATTTTATATTAAAGAATTACTACTGTATATATTATAATGATGAAAACTTACTTGATGTATCCATTCTCTTAAATGTAAGTTGATTTATGTCCTATCTTGTGTGTCCTTTTTCTCTACAGCACACAAAATACAAGTTAATAATAGAGAAAAGAAACTATTTAAAGCGTGAATTTTATAAATTTTGATTAGGAATGATTTAAATGTACAGCTATAATCAATCAATACTGTGGTCAAACAAGTAGAGACTTTGTGGTGTGCTTTAAATAGTTTTGGGTACATGTTGGTGTGCTTGCATTTTAATTTGTATCAGAAGTGCACAATCAGTTGGTTATGGTGCTTGCTGCTTTTAGTGCCTGGGGGTGAAAGGGACTGGGATTTTCTCTGTAAATGACATTTTTGCCTTTCTGAATCATTTGTCAACTGACAATATGGATATATGATTTTATTCATATGAATACATTAACTTTGTTTCAATAACAAACTAGCATTTATATATTTACCCACAAAAGAGCTGGATTATTTGTTCAAAGCAGTTATACATTTAAAAAAATCAAAGGACCCTGCCCAAAAACCTTTATTGATTATAATTATTTTTTTTTTTGTGGAGTTGGTAGATGGACGAATTTTAACACCAAAAAAGTAAATGCAGACATTAGATAACATACACATAATAGGGAAGAATTGTGTCTAAACAGTATAAAAATTTTGTCATGTAATGTATGGGATATTCTGTTAATCTGTTTATTAAAATAATTTTCTCGTTAATTTTAACAAAACCTTTATCTGCCATAATTTGGTCCCCTGGTTCTAACAAATCTATAAGCTTGTGCCTAGCTTATCATAGTTTTGGATTCGTTGACCCAGGTCACATGAATACATTCTGAAAATGGTATATATTGTAGTGTTTGTTGTTACACATTGATGGCTATATCATGTGGAGTTAAATGCCTTTGCCATGGATACATGACAGTAGCCTGGACAAATATGGAACTGTAGGCCTTTTGCGATTATAATGCTTTACAAACTGACCTGCTGTTGCTTCCCAGAATGTTTGAGATTGCAGATAAAAGACAGCATCTGATGGTGTTAAAATGTTTGTTATACCTGTGATTTGGTTCCATCTCCGTCCCTATGTTAACATGATTGTGCAAAAGCCATTCAAAATAAATACACCAATGATATTGCTAGCAATATGCATTAGGAAAATAAAAACTTAAAATCATAGACATTTGAATTCATCCATCACATTTGTCTGCAGCCATATATCATATGGGTCATTATTAATCTAGTTCTCTGTTTCACTATACATAAGAAAAAGTAAACCCCATTAGTCCACATTACACATAAATGGAGAATAAATCAATGGGGTCAGTTCCATTGTACAACAGATACATATAGTAATCCCTGCACTTTATAATGGGAGGGCTCCTTTTATAAGGCAGGCAAGTTCATGGATCCCATTTTATTATTTAATAGTAATATTGTGTATGTAATACCTCAGTATAAGGCAATCTGACCCTTAAGGTGGTCCACATGTTTCACTATGTGGCATTATGGTGCAGGAGTACTATACCAGTGAGTGAACATATAATAAAAGCATTTATTTTCCTACTCATATTTTTTATAGGCCTTGATGGCTTGCAAGTTATACAAGGGAATGGCACATGAAGCAGATCAGGATGACCTTGAAGTGGAAATTCCAGATGAACTCCGAAAATATGCCCAGTATGAATTTTTATATACCATATCTACATTCTTACAAGTTGGATCCAATTGTAAAATGCACAGACCCAGTTCTAACATGACGTAATGAACTGGAAGATGTAGTTTATGCAGTTTGTCAAGTTTACTCAATAGAACAAAAATATGGAGATCTTGAGGTGGCTCTGTATTGTTTGCCAATTGAACTAGCTGATAAATGATTATATATAGTACCTAAGTATTCCACTGTTTCTCCTTCAAATATGTTCCTTGATTACATTTAACATTAGGACATAAGACTACTACCTCCAGAATCCAGCCCTTTTAAAAAGACAAATTGTTTTTTTTCCATCTATTTTAACACATTAACCCCTGCAGGTTTTTGTCATTTTCATGCTAGTAGGAATCACATTTTGGGGGTCTGTTTCTGAATACATTGTAATACATCGACTTCCAAGAGATTTCTAGTGCATAGTTATGATAGTTTCATTGTGCTAGTTTACTCATGCAGGAGCAGAAGGGTTCTTTTTTTTTCTTAATAGACCCATCATTTTGTATCAAGACCACTCTTTATTCCAAATGCCCATATTATCCTACTTTTTGCATAGGTTCAAATGTATGTCTGCAGTTCAGACCAATCTGCCTTAAATCTGAGGCCAAAAGGTCCAAAATCTGGACACAAAATCAGATTTTGACCACAGGCAAATTTTTGGTGGAAAAAATTGGGTCCAAAAAGTTACATTTTTCATTCTGTATTTGATAGTGCAACTAAAATGTCCAGATTATTTGGTGTCATTGTAGAGCTACATCTGTCTTCCTTTCTATAATACCACCCACTTTAGTGTATCTTACATGACCTTGATGCTATGGAGCTCGGAAGTAGGCTACTACTTCCTGACACCAAAACGAGGCACAAGGAGTTAATGAGTTAATTTAAATAAAGGGCAATAACTCTTTCCCATATCTTCCCATGCCATTGCCAGTGTCACAGTTTTTAAGTTTAGCTGTTGTGTTGCCCATTGTATGGAATTACCTCCCAAACATTCAAAGCCTTTTCTAAAGAAATCGACATCAGCTGTTGCCAAATTTAGAGTTATGTTGTTCATTACTGCAAAAGATGGTATTTAATAAATTGGTATTTTCTCCAGAATTTTGGGTGAATTTGGGTGGCTTAAGACCCACTATACCAAAATGGCAACCATGCTGTCATTGAACACGTATTAATATCATTCACAACTTAGACTCACAAGGAAAACGGTTCTCTGTATGCTTGACAACTCTGTAGTGGTGACCTATATCCACAAATGGGAACACTGAAATCATCTGATTTGTGTATTTTGATTTGGCAGTTCTATGGTGTGAATAATTAGATTGTAGTCAACAGATGACATCCATTTTACAGCAAGGTGTAATCACAAGCTGCCAAACTTTGCCTCTCTAGTTCTAGACCCAGATTCTTGGGCCATGGGTCAACTAGCTTGGAAGGGTCTTCGCCTGTGTTCCCATGGTCTTAGTGGTGAAATTAATCAAGAGTTACATGGTCAGAACTACAAAATGATTCTGTTAGCCCATTCCAGATGAGACAGGTCCTGGGTCACAGGTCTACTCAATCTAGGGATAGATCTACCCAAGAAGATTCCAGCTAGGCTGAATCTTGTTCATCAACCACAGTCGCATGTTTTCCACACCTACCCAGAGCCTCTTCTTCTTCTTGCATAGTTCTTGTCTGGACAGCCTTGTGGAATGAAAAATTTTAACCTTCTGTAGTAGAGAGAATCTACTGAACAAGAAAACCTCCCTCCCATTCTGAAGGCTTATGAGGGAAAATGGCATGTGTTAAGGGAATCATGCTAATTCAATAACATTGTCCCTTTGAGTGCCTCAGTTCCTCATCTGACCATCTTTTTGCTCAAGCTCTTGTAAAGAAAAGAAAAAGTTGGCTCCATTTGCTATAATAGACTACCAGTCAGTGATCTCTAAAATTTTGACATGATAGCAAGCACTACTTAAAACTCTCAGTTGCATGTGCATACTACTGTCTTTTGGTGAAAGCTGGAAAGCAGGATATCGTTCCTTAAGCCCAATACTAGTGGCTGAGGTTTAGTTATATGCTTGCTGATGTTGTGGATAGGTGGATGGTAATATGTAATGAACTGGCACTACATGCAGGCCAGTTTAGATAGTCCAAGTGATGTGAAGCCAATATTAAATAAAATTTAATGTTCTGATTTTTATAAATATTTTCCTGCTCTTTCAGGGAGTTCCAGAAACTGGCACTGGATCTGCTTGAGCATTGCTATAAGATTGATGATGACTACACTCAGCAACTTCTCACCTATGAGTTGAAGAATTTCAGTGATCAGACGTGTCTGAGTCTGGCAGTGGCAGCCAGTCATCGAGAGTTTGTTGCCCACACATGTTGTCAGATCCTACTTAATGATATGTGGATGGGAGGTCTTCGCATGAGAAAGAGCACCAGTCTGAAGGTTTGTATCACCTAGCTTAATAATCCCTGATCACTTAACACTTTTATGTAGGAAATATATTGATATTTTGGGATGTCATTGTATAAAGATGTGTTAGCAGCCTTTTTCTACTTGAGTAAGCGATCAACATGCCTGAGCTGAGAATGGATACCTTGCTTCAAGGTATTTGAAACAGCCTCTCTACACTGTGGTTTGAACTTGGAACCTTTTGGCAACAAATTAAACACTTCTGAAAAGCTTTCATGTTCTGTATATGTATCTGTAGCCTTTCATTATCAGAGTTGAATGACTGACCATCATCATCATCATTGTTGTTTTTATTTTCTAACCCATCATCATCATTTTCATAATATCGATTTGGTTGAGTCAACCTTGACATAGCGACATGTGAGCATGTCCATCTTGGTGTTTACATTTATATAACCATTGCAGTAATCACTTAGACATCTGTGTGCATGTCCATATCTGTGTTTATTGGTCCATTGTCAAATTGAACACATTGGTAATGTCCATCTCAACCTCCATAAGTCTGTACATCCCTTTGTCCATTCATACCCTGGATGAAGGGCACTATTACAGGTTTCTCAGGTTGACTTTCTCCTACTAAATTGAAGGTGAACTCAATAAAAGGGTGATTATTATCATTGATGATGGTCTTTACTCATCAACATAAGAATGGTGAGACATATCTATTCACTTTTCATGAGGTGACAATGGCACCAATCCATCATTAACATGATACATTAGAAACAGACACCAGGTTTCATGGTACACTTGTTTGTAATCTTCACTGTTATCGTTCATTTATTTATCCTTCTGTTTATGTGGTACATTAATTCAAACATTTTATAATGAAATTTGAAATCCTTTCCAGAGCCATCATCTTGGTTTATTCTGATTTTAAGGTAATCTTAGGGATATTAATTCCACCATACATACTGGCTATGGAGTTCAAGAGCAAGGAGGAGCTACAGCTGATGCCACAGACAATGGAGGAGCATTTAGATGAATTGGAGGACAGTCACAGTGACAAAGAAGATGTCTCTGTCAGCTCTTTTGAAGATGAGCAGGTGGGTTGTCTCCCAACTGAAGTTATCTTGTGCTTAGCTCTAAATGGATGTGCTTACAGACAGGTGTAAATTTATTTTGATTGCAATTTGAAACTTTGGTTTCCTGAGATAAATAAATGTAATTATATTTTTATTGAATGTTGCTCAATCTGTAACTTTTTCATCATACAATAAATGGTTTTGCTTTTTATCATGTTTAAAGGAATATGGTATAAGAATAACTAACTTCTCATTGGAAATGAATTATACATTGTCAGTTTATGGAGATGTAAAAACAGCAATTCCTTTTTACAGGTATAAAGAATGAAAGATTTCAGTGATATTAGTATCATGGTTAATATCATAATTAGATGGTAACACAATACCAAACTGTATGACACTGTTTGACTGAGAAGAAATACAGTTCATCCTGTTATGAGAGACTGTCCCTTCTGCCAAAAGAAAATGGTCTCAAGAAGGTGGTTTCTCATAACAGGTTTGTACAAAAAGAACAGTTTCCAAGGTTGAATTTTGGAACTGTATAAAGAAAAATAACCACAATCATTGTACATGTATTCTGTTCTTTATTAACAGTTCTTGCAAAAAAAATTATGCATTCAAATATCTGAAAAGAAAATTATATAGCAATAAAGATATACAGTGTGACCCCACTATAGCATGGTAGTTGGGAGACATAGAACCCAACTGTGTTATAGACCAAACTATGTTATTAGCAACCAGGTCAGTTGGCAGAAAAAAATGATGAATGTACCCAAAAATAATGTGTGGGGGTGGGTAATAAATGCGGGTGCAAAAATATGTGCTTCATTGGCACAGTTATCCTAAATAGATGCATATTAAATTAGAAATACACCTGTAGTGAAAATGGAGAAGACATGTATATTTTATTTTATTCAGTGAACCACACACACACACACACACACACACACACACACACATATATATATATATATATATATATATATATATATATATATATATACTGTTTATATATACATGTCTAATGCATAGCAATGAATAAAGTATCAACACCTTGTACTCTCCCGCGAATCACGTCGTGAATCACGTCGTATACACTGAATCCACAATACAAGTAATTCCATCAAAAATATGCACACAGATTTAAAATGTTCAATAATTTTGTCACGGTTCATATTGGTCTGAATTCAGTGGAAAAAATAGCACAATCATGTAACGAATGATGAAGCACATTTACTGTTCGGTATGTTCAAAGTCAGTGAAAGTTTGAAGCACCGTTGGTAGAGTTCATGAACATAAACTTTTTTCATGTGAAAAGGATAATTTCATGGCACAGTAAAAATGTTTGAGTCACATTGGAAGATGAAACAGATTACATTACTTTTATTTAAATTTGGTGCTGACTTTTGAAGAAAGGTTCTTTGTTTTTATTGAAGATTGTAGTTGGCTTTCTTTGATGAAGGGTGCATGTGTTATTGAATTCACCACTAAAAGACAGCTTTGGAGAACCAAACAAATGCCAGTTTCTTATTGTGGCAGCAACATAAAATAAATTATATAGTTGGGATGTAACATAAATGTCCAACTATCAAAAATGGGGTGGCAAGGGTTAGAGGAAACTCATACTAAAAATTATATTGCATGATTGAGACTTATTTTTTTCCACCCATTTGCTTAGTACATTTTCATAACAATCAATGCTTCAAAGGTAATGTTTTCTTTTTGAAATTTCAGCTACTATTTTATCTGGGTACATTTTTAAGAAAATGAATTGGCCATCATATGGTCAGTTGCAGTTACTGTTCCTCATTGCCAATTGAATAAACAAATGAGAGCTTGTTTGTTATTTGGGATTTTTTTTACATTTATGGTAGTGGAGTGATGCATCAGAAATTTAAAGAAAGGGTTAATCTATGATAGAGATGCAGGTGTTCTGGTCTGATGACTGGGATTACTATAGAAAATGTGAATGTTCTGAAGGATTTAATTCTGAGTGAAAAGAAAAGGAATTTTGCTTACCATCTGCATACAAATTTCAGTCTATGGAAATATATTAATTACTAGTGAACGGCCAAAAATCTGACGAAAGAGAGATTATGAGCCAATGCCCCGTCTGGTTGATCTCCGCTACCAAGAAATGTAAATTTGGAAAAAGCAGTTATCTCAAAACATACAGTATTTGTGCTAGATGTCAACATCAGTGGATTATGATATAACACTGCACTGTGAAGCTGGTTTGTCAATATGGACAAAGAATTTGTTCATGTAACAATAGATAAATTTCAGTGCATTTTATATCAACTTTATGGTTTCCTTTCATGGCGTCTCTGAATTTCTCCACTCAAAACCTTTGGTTGTATCTACAAATTTAAACAGCCAACAATGTCACCAATAAAAGAAATTGCCAGAAGGTATATTTTAGCACCAATAAGGGGAAAGAAATGCAATTTGCAAAACTGGCAAAGCACTGCACTCTTCCTGATTAAATTTTTACGTTATTTGTCACACTTTTAAGAAAAAAACATTTTTTCGTGTATGTGAAAAATGCACATAAAAATTATCAGTAGCCATGCCACGATCATCTTGTATTATTCATATGTGATCTCTTCCCAAAAGTGATAATAAACTTTTGTTGTTTTTTTTTTTGTTTTAAGAAAGAATTTTGTGTGTGTCTGTACGAGAAAAATATATGTATATGAAATTTCGGGAGCCACACCAAGACCGTGTTACATCCAAATTCATGTTATAATGGAGCATGCTATAGTGGGGTCTCACTGTTCTTCTATCATTAAACTTGAAATCACATTTACATTTGAAGATGACATGTACATGAAATCATTTCTGAATTAGTCATTTTCATTTGTTACACTCTAAAATTGTTTTACTGATGTTTGAATTGCTGTTTGCGAGTGATCTGCTCTTCACTTCTTCAAAGTAGAATAATTATTTTCTCCAGTGTTAAATTTGTCTCTTTTTAGTTGGAGATTCTTCCATTGTTATTAAGTTACTAGGTGTTAACGTTCTTAATGCCTAATTGTGATATTGACTGTGACGATGGATTTGACCTGGCATTTGGACAGTGTTATCCATGTACATTGTATATTTAAAATAGATTAAAATAAAAATAAAAACTATCTCGTACAGAAACAAAATTATTTGATCATAGAAAATAATCAACTGCCTAATTCACAGAAGACATAAAGTGATCAACTTTTTAACCAAACTGTGCAGCTTGTTGTGTCAGCTTGAATAGATGACGACTTAGTGTATGGGCTGTAAAAATCAATGGAAAAAGCAACAAACATCACAAGCTTTTAACACTGACAATCAAATCCAGGAAACACATGCTGGTTTAATAAACAATCTCATTCATGCCCCAGGTAAAATGGATTAAATTTAACAACAACCAATGTATGTGACCACCAACTGAACTTTGGCATTTGGCACTACAGTGGCCATTCATAAGATGTATATTAGCCTGGTTTATGGTATGTAACATATTTTACTATGTTTGACTTGCCAAGTTTACAACCAGTAGCAGGTATTTTTTTAATTAAAAATGATAACATAAAGGTTAGTGGCATCTGTCTCTGTTCTTGTGATATGGTCATTCGTGCTCCTGGATAGACTGGCCTACATATACAGATGAGCAGTAGCTTTATAAGGGCCAGGAACAAGGCTAAGTGCTGCATGTACTTAATAGTCTGATTTACAATCACAAATATAGAACATACATGCATGTCTTAAATAATTTCAGAAGTTGGTAGCCAGCCTATTTCGTAGAACAGTATAAGCTAGCCAGATTCCCAGCCCCTACATAGCTATGACCCATATTAAAGAAATACAGGGGACCAGTCATTGGTGGTCATTGTTACAAGGATTAAGTAAAGGTTGAGGAATTTATCCCAGTTTTTGCCTTGCTGTCATTCAAAGCAGTTGAAAAGCTTAATTTGCCAAGAAATCATTGTCACTGGTTGCATTCAGCAGGTGTTTGCTCATGACAGAGCATTGATATAATAAAATTGATAAGTGCAATATGATTATGGTTGTAAATGACAGATGCTCATAGCAGAGATCACTCATAACAGGTTTTGCTGTACAGACTTTTTCTGTGCTTAAAATAAACTAATTTAAAGATCATTCTGTGCATATAATAACCTTTCCAGTTTTGCATTAGCTTTTCTCTGTCAGTGATTTTTTTTTTTTTTTTTTCCTTTAAAATTTATTGAGGTAAGAGAAGAGTATTAAATTTTTGGTCCTGGAAGTTTCATCAAAATTTAGGAAATTTCTTTTTCATGAGATTTTACATCTAAATAAGTATTAAATGAGGGAAAACATTATGGCTTTTAAAGTAAGAAAGGTGTCGGATAGAGTCGAGATGAGTCTGGCAAGTTATAATGCAGGACAAGGAGGCTAATGAAAAGTCCACTAATGTTTTATTTCTCATAAAAGGTTTTGATGAAATGATTTTTGTTACATTGAAGATCTTGGCTCTTTGGATTTTGAACAAATGTGAGAATTTTGGACACTTTCTCTTCTAATTTTACTTTAATTTTTGTCTCTACATTTTCATAAAGAGCTGGGAGAAACTATTTACATTTCCACATGTCTGTCACACTTTTATTTCAGCTCTGTGAGGAATAAAATTCTGTTTACCTGTACATCATTTTAGATGGTCTGGTATCCAATTTCCATTTATAGTTTTTGTTCCTCAAAACTAATTTATGTGGAAAAGAAACTTCTCCTTGATTTGGACTCGTACACTGCTTGCAGTATTCACATCCTTAGTGCGTATAAAGGAGTCAAGGGTTTCAACATTTTATCAAACTGGATCCAATAGATGAGTAAGAAAAATAGTAGCTGCTTTGAGGCACCATCATTTCATGCAGTGGGTGTACAGTGCAAAATAAGTAAGAGTGTATTATATCTAGGTTTACAATATAGCAAAATTTTGAAGAAATGTTATTTATTAAAATACATTCACTGTGTGTGCAAATGACCACTTTTTTAATTCTATCATTGCTTACAAAAGTATTTATAAAGACAATGCTTTGAATAATGTTGTACCCTGCAGACATCAGTGTCTGTGTTTATCAATTATGATATTAAGATAGCAAACAATAAAAGCTAGGAGATGAACAAATATGCCAAATAAAATGAAATAAACCTGGTTTCAACTCAGTCTATCAAATGCAAAGATTGTTTTATTTACAAAGCAAGTCAGCCCTAGAAGCTGACTTTGGATTCATTTAAATATGCTGATCTTTTTTTTTATTGACAAAATTTACTTTTTTTATTTTACCAGTATTCACAAGAATTTTGAAAATGACTTGGGAAATATTGGTTGGGAATTAGACCTGCCATATGAAAAAGGAAGATCAGAATTGTCATTGCATCAAACAGCAAAACAAAACATTTGTAGCATCAGATGAGTTGCATGAAAATCCAAATAAACATATATATTAGTATAAAGTAATGAATACTGGAATAAAACAGATCAATAGAGTGCATACTTGTATGTTTAGTTTGTATTGTTTGTTACTTTTTTCTCCATTATATGTTATATGTAATTGTATTTTGGACTTGACTTTATCCAAAATCAATTTTGCTGTGTTCCTGACTTGAGACACGGAAAATATTTTTATTTTGGTAAAACAAATATTACATAGTTAATATTTGTATTGGAGTGTGGGTTAAATATTAGGATTATTATCAGTAGATGTAAACATATTTATTACAATCTAGGTCATGGTTATTGGAATTCCCCCATAAAATTATCAAGCCTACCTGATGTTTACTGCATTCTATATTATAATTTTGGTAACAGATTGTTCTAGAATATGAACTTTTGTCCTACATCCTTACTCATCTTTTGTTTATAATTTTTTTATTTAATCTTATTTATCTAGAAATTACTCATTCTTGCAGAATCATTTGTGTTGTTGTGTATTGTGTTGTGTATTGCTCTTTTCTAATACTTAAGACCATAGAGTCGTAATAAGACCATAGTCTATATGCATTTCTTGATGGGAATAGTGGCATGATATGTAAAAATATTCAGGTTTAAAGTATTTTCTATGTACTTCAAACTTCTAGAGTTTCCACTTAGATTTATTAAATTTTGTTCTTCAAGTTTATAAGTAAGATGAAAAAATCACTGGCAGGTATTTTTATTTTATTATTTTTTAAAAATAAAATTTACATTTTAGTGCATTTTTGAAGATGCAGATTTCAAATGTTTCAATAGTTAAATCCTACAGTTGATACCCTATTAATCATTTTACCAGCTAAGAATCTGTATTATGATTGAAAACATTTCCCAGAACTTAAAACTCAAAAATAGAGATCTGTCCCAGAATATACAGTGCACAAAAAATTATTTTAATTAATAATTTGAGGTGTCCCAAACCTGTATGGTAAATATGGTAATCAGATTTCATGATTCAGAACTCTTATGACCACACTGAATTTAAATATGTATAGTCTTTTAAACTGCATCAATATTTTACCATGGAAATAATCTTGATTGCCAAGTTATTCTTTGGAATTTGAAATAATATTTTATGTTATATTTATCAGCATAGCAAATAGTGTGAACAAAATAACAAAATATGGAATTGAATACAGGATGAATTCAAATTTTATGTTGAGATTTTAATACAAAAATTACAGTCCAAAGCAAAAATAAGCAGATGCCAGTGTATTGGTATATTATTTTTGCTAGTTACAACAATGACAGTCATGCACTGAGTGATGTTTATCCATGTCTTGAACAACTTCTTGATTCTGATGTGTGTTGGTTGATAATATTCATAGGGACACAATACCAAGTTGTTACATCTGATAAATCATTCAATTTCAAAGCATTTTTCAAATTTGAATATAGGATGAATTCCATGAGGAGGTTGAAATCAGCACTGTATCCCAAACCCAGGCAGGTATAAAGGAGAACGGGAATGTGAAGCCTCTCGAGAATGGCCCGTTCTCTTCTGATCATGTCTACAAGAAGAAAAAAAGCCCACTTAGGCTTGGCAAAAAGATCTACGAGTTCTACAATGCTCCAATTACAAAGTTCTGGGCACATACTGTGAGTATATATATAGAAGAAACAAACCATTCCTTTTAAATGAACCAGATAGTATGGAAATATATTTGGAGACTCTACTTTGTTGTTGTTAGGATGAACAGTATAACCAATGGAATGATATGTTTAGATATTTTTTACCCTGTCTGTATTTGGGTTACAAAAAATAGCATTCAATGGTAATTTGAATTAAATAGACTTTTGTGAAGTTAGTTTTATATTAAGTATTTGGTTAAATATTTCTTTAAAAATGGTTTGATTTTTAATATCAGAATGTGTATAAATTGGATTCCAAAAAACAAACCACGAACCAAACTGCATTTTATCTGGAATGTTATGCTATGTGCCATTCATTTCAATGAACAATACCAGCTTTTAATTTCAGATGTATTATTTATCTGTATGTATGAATATTTCAAAGTAAAAATTTCCTAAAAAAAGAAAGCAGCTGGGAGCAAATTTATAAAATGCTGGAAAACTGCATTGGAATTTGTATTCTATTTGAGGATTTTAGCTCATTTGCAGTGGGTTTTGTTCATTTCACTGAAAAATACCAGCTTTTGATTTCAGATGTATTATTTCTCAGTGTGTAAAACTGCATTGGAATTTGTATACCTTTTGGAGGATGGGTTTTTTGGTTTAAGATAAAAGACCCAGATAGAGAATGTTTTTGAAGATCTCCACTGAAGATGATGTAGATAAAGGGGGATAGGAATTTCAACTGGTCTGATATCAACCAATGAAGTAATCTGGCATGAAGGTCTTTCAGCTTTGTACAATTAATGCCAATCTGTCATATAATATGGTTGCTCTTATTTAAAGTAGACAAAATTTTCAACAACTTAGAATAAAAATATTAAAAAGAATTTGACTAAATTTGCCAGGAGGCATTTAGGGACAAAAGCTTTTCAGGTTTTTCAAAATGATATGGATCTATCATCAGATGTGGACAACATTGCTAATGACAGAAAAATATTTAACAATTTCTTTTTCAGAATGTTGTGACACAAAGATCTTTAATGTTTGTACAAATTTTGCCAGACTACTAAAAATAGAACAGCCCTTTTAACGTTTTTTTTTTCCTCATAGGTTTAACAAAAGCATCTTGACTTGAAAGCCTTTTGATCTGTCATCAAATATGGCTGCCATACTAAGAATAGAAATCCTTTAATTGACTTTGCAACAAATAATGAACAGAATTTTAACAAAATTTTACACTAAGTATGCTGGGATGAAGGTATTTACATTTATGTAAAACCAACCTGATACCTTAAGTAACATCATCTCAGACTCTGCTGAATAGGATTCTACCACAATTTGAGAGAAAACATCCTGGCGTCAAGGCCTTCAAAATTAGTACTTTTAATGATGATGCTTCATTAAATATGAGTCGTATTAAAAAAATTTAAAAAGTTTTAAATGACATTAAAAACAACTCAGCAGAATTTGACCAAATTTGATAGAAAGCATTTTATCATGAAACATTTCACATGTTTACAAAAGTAATGATATACCACCTTCAGATATGGCCACTAAAACCAGAAAAACCCAGAAACAACATCTACTCAAAGTGGCTTAACAGAATTGGGCTTGTGTCGACAGTGAGTAGCTAGGCATAAAAGCCTTTCAGCTTCATTTCACTATGAAATACATTCACAGGTACTAACAAGTTTTAAAATTTTTAAATGACAGTCTCAAAATCCACTGAAGAGAATTTAACAAAATTTGCAAGAAGGCATTATCACATAAAAGCCTTTGAAATATATTCAGTTCATGTTGATGCATTATTCAGTAGGTCATTGTTACAGAAAATAAAAAAACCTTCAAAATAATAATAATAAACTTAACTAATCTGTTATTTACAAGTATTTACAGGCAGTGTTGCTTATAACCATGTAAAATTTTGTTATATATTTGAAAAGAAGAAAAAAAAAACAAACAAATGTTTGAACTAATTCTCAAAACCCCATATAAATAGAAGTTGACAAGTTTACAGAAAACATCCTAGCCTGAATGAAGCTGATTTGCAATCTAGTATGGCTTCCATTGCTAAAAATAACAAAGCCATAAAACATAATACTAAACCAGAACTAAAGAACTGATCTTGCATTTTGATTTGTGTCAGATGTCAAACAGGTGAGTGAGCTTAGATACCTTGGGTTTCTTGTTTCAAATACAGCTGCTTTTCCTTTTTTATTGTGCTTAAAGTAAACAACATATTAACATGATGCTGATTTCATGCCCAATTAATAAAAAGGCTTTGGATACATAAAGGGATGTGATTTTATTAGTGATGCTAATGTCTCTCAGCTTTTATCATTAGTAAGTATTTAGAATTAGGGCAACTCTTACACTTTTGTTCGGATTCTTTTCAGATGGCTTATATCATATTTTTGCTGATGTTCACATTTCTGGCACTGGAAAAGGCGTTGGAATACATTTGTTGGCAGGAGATGTATGTGATGGTATACATCTTCACTTTGGCATTTGAAAAGTTCCGACAGGTAGGACAACACCTGAATCTTTTCTTTTTCTTTCCATGCTCCCCAAAAATGGGTTGGAGGTGGGAGTATAGCTATCACTATGGCCCTCTATCCATAAATAGTTTTTCTCAAAGTATAGCTTTCAAACCAGTCAAAGTAGGTATTTCTAAAGTCAAGCAAGTTTTGTTGAGGTGCATTTTGATACTTGGGATTTTCCACAGTCAGTATTTGTTATGTTAACATGTAAACAGCATAATGTAAACAACTGGCAGGGATAGATCATGGAATACTAGCATAGGCAGTATAAAATTTGATTTTGCTGGACCATAAAGTATTTTAGTAGGAATGTGTGTACACTAAGCATTGTTTTTTCTTCAAAATATGTTACCAATTACAATAAATATAATAATATTCACAGCAATAAGTGTGACCCACTCAGTACCATTCCCACACATAAAATAGCCCACATTAAAATGGCTGGGATTAAATTAATACCCCATTCACCCACTAATGAAAACATTTCCAGCTGGCACAACACTTCTTTGTTGGAGTGGCAGTAGTAACAGCACATTATATATCCATTGACATCCTCCTTCCCTGCCACAATGGCTACTGTGTTCAGTCAACTTGGAATTGTCTTTGCTGCATCATGTCGCTTTTTCAAATGATAGGGCATTCACTTAATTCTAATTTATTATATTTACCCAGGAATATAATGACAGCAGTGTTCAAGGTAAACCTTTCAAGTAAAGTCCACATGCTTGCCTATGGCATCCCCAAATTTTGTTGGTCATCCCAGTTGTCACTGGGTAATTTGTTTCCACTGAAGAAAATTTACTTGGTGATTATCCATAATACTCTATCCAGGAGTTTACTGCCCTCCTGTAACCTTTATACAATCCTGTTGTACCCATTCATTTCCCACTAAATCACTCACTGACAGAATGAAACAAATTTCATCAGTAGCTGCATATGGCCCCCTTCCATGGCAGAGATATATAATTAAAAATAAGTTAACTGTTTTGTGTAGAGTCTTCATATGAACAGATGACCAGGATGAATGTCAGCACCAGATGACTCATGGTATTTTCATTTTAATTTTACTTTCCTTTTACAAATACTTTCTCTCCCCTATTAATAGCCAAATACTGTTCTGCATAATTCCAGCCTTGTTGGGCTCACCTATGGTAGAAAGTGTAGACACTTGCAGAGCTTCGTTTTATATCATATTGCCACTTAGGAGATAATGCAGTTTCATTATTTGATTACATGGTGCCTACATCTCTGTTGCACATATTCAGTTAGGACCAGTTGATTCCATCTCACAACTGTACAAAATTCTATTTTAAATTGAGGATAATTGGTATTTTAAGACAAGACAATCATAGATCAGATTAATTAGATTTATTTGGTAGATGTGATATTTTATTTATAATCTAAAAAAACCATGACTAGAATTATTTTTGTTCAGGACTACTATGGCAACCATCACCAAATGATTCTTCCCAGTGATTTTCAAGATTACCGTGGTAACCTTCTTGTGAACACAATTTGAAGATGCACATATTGACACATCACATAGCTATCAAAAGTTTTGTTATATCCAAATCGCAGCAAAAGACGGAATCTTATGAACAGAACTTGGCTTGTATTTTTTTTTTTGATTGCTATGAAACTTGTCAAATCTTTGTGTTTCATCTTAAAATGCACATATCAACCTATCTTTGTGCTTTCATGAATTTTCAAAGAGTTATTGCACCTTTGCTTACAGTCGGATTTAATGTATGACAGAATGTAGTGAGTGCAGTTTTTAGTAGATTGCTGTGATACTTAAAATATATTATGGTCATCATCAAAAGACATGCATGTTGACCAGTCCTTGTACTTAAACTGTTTTCATAAGATTTATGAACCATTTTTAAAATAGACTTCATGTTGTAGATCTGAGATGTTTTAGACATAGAAGCATGAGCAAATTGCTTATGATTATTCTCGTTTATATTCTGAATTGTAGTGGGGAGACATCTGTCCATAATGATTGCCTCATGGAAGGAACAGGTTTAATGACTTCTTTGCTGAAATGGTTATTGTTTTGCTAAGGTACTATATGGTATAACGGTACCAATTGTACAACCCCAGGTGGGAGGAGCTTAAGGTGTAGGGAACATTGCATTCAGAAATAAACGACAAAACTAGCTGTGATAGGTGCATTATGTAAGAGTTGTACTTTCTGTTAGGCTTTAAAAAAAGTTGAGCTTCTTGGCAACATGTGAAATTATATTAATTCACATCTAGATCACATTTTGTATTTTTTCAGATTTTTTTAAAATGTGGTACACATGACTGAAAATGTGTCCGGTGTAACTTGATAACTCTTACCCCTGTCTAGTTCCAGCAGAGTTATCTCTCTTAAACGCAATGGAGTACCTATTTTCGATGTTATCAAATTAACAATCTAACATTGTTCTCTATGACAGTGTGTGATATGCATGCTGAGGTAGGATAGAAAGTATATTTATTTCGCAAAACATTAGCATTGCGGTCTATGGAATAGCAATTGGTACCGTGATACCATTGTCCTTTATAAGAAAAATAATGCAATAAATGCTTCACATCATGAAAATGGATTAATTTTCTTGTTAGTAGAAATTCGATTGTTAGTAGAAATTTCCTTGTTAGTAGAAATTCTAAATGCATCTGGCCATAAGGTCAGTTAAGCTTGTGGTATGGCAATGATATATATTGTCTTTTATGTGTACATGATCCATCATCATTTGCTTTTTTTTTTTTTACATTTTTTTATATAATAACATTCTTGGAGCCTTGGAGCTTTAACTACATAACAAGAAAAAAAGCAAAAACCCAACAAGAATTCTGTAATCCAAAGTTCAAATTTATTTCCCTAAAATATGAAATGCAACAAAGTGAAAGAATTAAAAATAACTTATATGACGGAATGAATTTCTTAAACATAACTTCATGAGAAAAGAATTTTTTTAAAAACATGCCCTGTCAAAATCCTGAAAAAAGTAGTTTCTAATTTGAAATCTGTCGATGTGCGAGATAACAGTGAAGACTCTCTTGATCCATTTCCATGAGATTTCAACGGGACCAGATAATGTTCACAGTCATTTTCTGAAACGAGACCAGATAATGTTCACAGTCATTTTCTGAAACGGGACCAGATAATGTTCACAACCATTTTATGAAACGGGACCAGATAATGTTCACAGCCATTTTCTGAAACGGGACCAGATAATGTTCACAGTCATTTTCTGAAACGGGACCAGATAATGTTCACAGTCATTTTCTGAAACGGTACCAGATAATGTTCACAGTCATTTTCTGAAACGGGACCAGATAATGTTCACAGTCATTTTCTGAAACGGGACCAGATAATGTTCACAGTCATTTTCTGAAACGGAACCAGATAATGTTCACAGTCATTTTCTGAAACGGGACCAGATAATGTTCACAGTCATTTTCTGAAACGGGACCAGATAATGTTCACAGTCATTTTCTGAAACGAGACCAGATAATGTTCACAGTCATTTTCTGAAACGGGACCAGATAATGTTCACAGTCATTTTCTGAAATGGGACCAGATAATGTTCACAGTCATTTTCTGAAACGGGACCAGATAATGTTCACAGTCATTTTCTGAAACGGGACCAGATAATGTTCACAGTCATTTTCTGAAACGGGACCAGATAATGTTCACAGTCATTTTCTGAAACGGGACCAGATAATGTTCACAGTCATTTTCTGAAACGGGACCAGATAATGTTCACAGTCATTTTCTGAAACGGGACCAGATAATGTTCACAGTCATTTTCTGAAACGAGACCAGATAATGTTCACAGTCATTTTCTGAAACGGGACCAGATAATGTTCACAGTCATTTTCTGAAACGGGACCAGATAATGTTCACAGTCATTTTCTGAAACGGGACCAGATAATGTTCACAGTCATTTTCTGAAACGGGACCAGATAATGTTCACAGTCATTTTCTGAAACGGGACCAGATAATGTTCACAGTCATTTTCTGAAACGAGACCAGATAATGTTCACAGTCATTTTCTGAAACGGGACCAGATAATGTTCACAGTCATTTTCTGAAACGGGACCAGATAATGTTCACAGTCATTTTCTGAAATGGGACCAGATAATGTTCACAGTCATTTTCTGAAACGGGACCAGATAATGTTCACAGTCATTTTCTGAAACGGGACCAGATAATGTTCACAGTCATTTTCTGAAACGGGACCAGATAATGTTCACAGTCATTTTCTGAAACTCTTGTTATACCTGTAATTATCAAATGTGGGAAACTGATACAAGTATCTAAATCTGGAAAGGACCATATTTACCTACCATCATCCCATATCACTAACAAATTGTATTTACAAAACTATAAAATAAGTAATAAATGGCAAAATGTAGTACAGGAAACTATTGTCAGTTTCATTGTGGATTCAGACATTAGAGAAATACATTTGTCCATCAAACTAAATTTGAAACAAAAATTTGAGAAGCTTTCAAAAATAAGAACATAAATTAGTCATCTTTTCTAATTTGAACAATGTATTCAAACTATGTATTATTGGCTCTCTAGCTATCTTTAAATCCAAATTTACCAAAAAAAATTAGGGTTGAAGTAAATACCACCCATGGCAAAAAAAGCAGTCATTTCTGAATAGGGAAATACCTGAAATTCATGTGTATGTATGTTGCAAAGTATGATTTTTTTTCTTTGAATGAATATCAGTTTCATTTAAAATTTAGCTTTTTTCTTAATACACCTATTCCTAAAATGTATATTGCATGGTATCTACTTGTTGTTTTAAGAAAAATAAATTGTTCAAACTATTGTTAAGTTGATCTGAATTGTCTTTCGAGTTTGTCTGAATTGTCTTTCGCCAAATTGACTATAATCCGGCATTAATGATACAACTTTACCATCCCCTCACCATATTCTATCTCACAGCTTAAATTATTCAGTTTTTTTTCTGGTAAACAGAGTCTTTTGGGGGTAAAATAATCCTTTTTTTTTACCATCATTGCTCTTTTGGTTACATCCATATGCAACACAGTGCATCATATTTGCTGTACAAAAGCACGATCATAAGATATATCACATAGACATTAATGTTGGGAAATTAAACACTTGAATGGCTAGGTTGAATCGAAGGGATAAATGTACATCATATCCGTGTTTGGCACACGAAAACTACCAATTGTTTACAGAGATTGCCAAATAATGTTTTCATTTACAAAAGTGGACTTTTAAGTTTAATAAAGCATTTTTATTGTGTGCATACATAACAAATGCATTTTGTTTATGACTATAATAACGTTTGTACAATATAAGTGGCCTGTGACCCTTAAAAATTGGATATTCATGAAAATTAATATGGAAATTTCTGTTCATGTAGTATTTTAATTGTCATTAGTTTCACGTCTAATTTAGAAAGCTCTTTCAGCGCTTTTGAAGAAGGTGGTTTTCTTGATTGGGTTTGATATTTATATTTCCCACACAAACAATCCCATGATAACTTGCACCCTGATAACTCACTCACCTGCTTATAATGTGAGGTTAGGCATAAATCCCATTTTTAAAACTAGAAAATGCAAAACAAATTTAACTTTAATGAAGGTGAAGAAAATCACTGAAAAATGATAACTGAAACCTTGATATATTGCTCATATGATCATTGAAAATGTTTGTTTTTTATGGAAATTTGAATTAACATTATAAACTTCTATTTTTTAAAAAGTTCTTTCCAAAAAATATTTTTGGTATGCCACAATCAACAATATTTACTGAGATATGGCTTGCTAAAAATGTCAATAATGCCTAATGGAGGCAGCACTTGAATAACTAAATACCAGTTAAGTTTTTGTGTTTCCCTGGAGATATCTGACTCACACATTTTGTTGCAATGTGTATTTTTGACACAAAGGGTTTTCATTCTGCAATCAGGATTTATTCAGTATCCAATGCGTCAGATGAGGGATGGCATTGTATATGCTTTGAGCATAGGCATTGATATGATGGAGTAGCTTCACAACAGAGTAACTGTGGATCATAACTTGAACAAAGAATGGAGAAAATAATTTCTTTGACTTGAATAAGGCATATCCATTGAGACTACTGGTGTGACTTTTGATCACATGATTGCTAAGACTACAAAAGTGAATAATCCTTTCATAAAAGGGTTTAGGAATTTTTAAAAATCTTATCTTGATTGCCACAAGATAGCTGGAGAATGCATTATCATTCTTTCACAACAAAGAGATCAGTAAGCTTCCAGAGACAAATATGTTATTTGGATTACAAAGTTTGGGGTCACTGTAGATTTTGTTGCTTTGTAACTTTGCAAAAAATTGTTTTATTCCAGTCATTTCTGCATAAAATTGTTCGGCAAGTCCCCGCTCCTCACCTCACCTCACCTGATGTTATCAAGTAGAATAATCAACTATCTTCTAAAATAATACATCTTTTGATGACATGTTAATGTTTGGTAATGATTTATTCAGATGCTACTAACTGTATGTGATTTAATTGTGCATACAAAACTTTTGTAAAGGGATGAAATGCCATCTTTGTAAAGGAATCAATAAATGTGTTGTCATGTGATTTTTTCGGTCTTTGTCTGGGACCCTATTTTGTTCAAGGTTATTTTCTGTGTGTGTATGTGTGTGTGTGTGTGTGTGTGTGTGTGTTAATGCACAAAATCTATTTATTTAGCCTATGCTGACCCTGTTATGACCTTGACAGTTAGGAACAATTGTAATCATCAAAGAGAACTCTACAGATGTGTGAAACTCTATCATAACATCATTGAGCCCATTTCCTGTAAACATCCGGAAAACAGAACACACAGGAACACACACCAGTATTGACCATAGAGATAATGATTACTTACCTTATGTCACAATATCAATTATTTGTTCTGGATACACCATTTGAGTTGAAAAGTGGCCACTTGTGAGGGGAACATTTTACATTTTTGAACTAATATGCTGGCCACTGGTTGCATTAGAGTTATGGCCGTTCTTGAGAGGTACTTTTGAATACAAACTCATCAGTGCAAAGGAATTCTGGCCATAAATAGAGGTGCCATTCATAAGGGGTAATACTGTATGATAAATGTTTTGGTTTATAATATTGCTACAAAAAATGGTTATCATTAAAAATACAATTGTAAACAAAAAAGTAACATGAACTAATAAAGTTACTTTATGAATGGACAATGCATTTGTTTGTTAATTGTGCATGTTTATTTGTATTTAATATACAGAGAGATAGTATGTAGTGCAAGCTGCAATTTTTTATTTGAAGCTAAAAAGTATGGGTCAAACGAAAATTTGTGAGTACATTTTAGACTCCCAAGATTTTTCACTTTACCCCCAGTTCTGACACCAAGAGGTTTTCTTGACCATCATTTGTCATGATGATAATGGTGATGCATACTCATCCATTGTGGATGTCATCTTGATAATGTTGACAATAACTGTCCATTGTTGTCATCTTTCTAATGATAATAATTACTCATCCATCATAGCTGTCATCTTGATACCTCATCCATCATAACTGTATCTTGATAACTCATCCATCATAGCTGTCATCTTGATAACTCATCCATCATAGCTGTCATCTTGATAACTCATCCATTATAGCTGTCATCTTGATAACTCATCCATCATAGCTGTCATTTTGATACCTCATCCATCATAGCTGTCATCTTGATAACTCATCCATCATAGCTGTCATCTTGATAATTCATCCTTCATAGCTGTCATCTTGATAACTCATCCATCATAGCTGTCATCTTGATAACTCATCCATCATAGCTGTCATCTTGATAACTCATTCATCATAGCTGTCATCTTGATACCTCATCCATCATAGCTGTCATCTTTCTTGATAACTCATCTATCATAACTGTCATCTTGATAACTCATCCATCATAGCTGTCATCTTGATAACTCATCCATCATAGCTGTCATCTTGATAACTCGTCCATCATAGCTGTCATCTTGATAACTCATCCATCATAGCTGTCATCTTGACAACTCATCCTTCATAGCTGTCATCTTGATAACTCATCCATCATAGCTGTCATCTTGATAATTCATCCTTCATAGCTGTCATCTTGATAACTCATCCATCATAGCTGTCATCTTGATAACTCATCCATCATAGCTGTCATCTTGATAACTCATCCATCATAGCTGTCATCTTGATACCTCATCCATCATAGCTGTCATCTTGATAACTCATCCATCATAGCTGTCATCTTGATAATTCATCCTTCATAGCTGTCATCTTGATAACTCATCCATCATAGCTGTCATCTTGATAACTCATCCATCATAGCTGTCATCTTGACAACTCATCCTTCATAGCAGTCATCTTGATAACTCATCCATCATAGCTGTCATCTTGATAACTCATCCATCATAGCTGTCATCTTGATAACTCATCCATCATAGCTGTCATCTTGATAACTCATCCATCATAGCTGTCATCTTGATACCTCATCCATCATAGCTGTCATCTTGATAACTCATCCATCATAGCTGTCATCTTGATACCTCATCCATCATAGCTGTCATCTTTCTTGATAACTCATCTATCATAACTGTCATCTTGATAACTCATCCATCATAGCTGTCATCTTGATAATTCATCCATCATAGCTGTCATCTTGATAACTCATCCATCATAGCTGTCATCTTGATAACTCATCCATCATAGCTGTCATTTTGATACCTCATCCATCATAGCTGTCATCTTGATAACTCATCCTTCATAGCTGTCATCTTGATACCTCATCCATCATAGCTGTCATCTTGATAACTCATCCATCATAACTGTCATCTTGATACCTCATCCATCATAGCTGTCATCTTGATAACTCATCCATCATAGCTGTCATTTTGATACCTCATCCATCATAGCTGTCATCTTGATAATTCATCCTTCATAGCTGTCATCTTGATAACTCGTCCATCATAGCTGTCATCTTGATACCTCATCCATCATAGCTGTCATCTTGATACCTCATCCATCATAGCTGTCATCTTGATAATTCATCCTTCATAGCTGTCATCATGATAACTCATCCATCATAGCTGTCATCTTGATAACTCATCCATCATAGCTGTCATCTTGATAACTCATCCATCATAGCTGTCATCTTGATAATTCATCCTTCATAGCTGTCATCTTGATAACTCATCCATCATAGCTGTCATCTTGATAACTCATCCTTCATAGCTGTCATCTTGATAACTCATCCATCATAGCTGTCATCTTGATAATGGAGTCAAAACACTTCCATTCTGACTGTATGGTGGCCATTTTTAAAATGTTGTACTCTTCCTATAGACATATTGAAATGAGGTTTTTTGCAAAACACTCTTGAAGGTATTGAATTTGGGTTTTTCAATAAAACACTCTTGAGGGTACAGACATATTGAAATGCAGTTTTTCACTAAAAACACTAGTGAGGATATAGACATATTGAAATGAGGTTTTTTGCTGAAACGCTGTTGAGGGTAGAGACATATTGAAATGAGTTTTAACTAAAATTTTATTTACTTTGTGAGTGATTAAGCAAAATGTACACACCAGTACACACCCCACCATGATCATTTAACCCTATAGTGAAAACTGTTGCAAAAAATGTAACATCCATCCCCATAACCATAATATCCATCTCAGTACTCATATAGTTTAAATGTTGTCTTTTGCTCTATTTTGTCAGACAATTCTGAATAAAAGTGGTTTTTGTTTTAATTACATGCTGTCATCTTTACTTTAATAGGCTTTCTATGCATTTACATTAAATGCAACATTATTTGAACATATCATAAAAGTAAGGTTTTATGGTGAAGACAGTCAATTTAAAAATATCAAAAACTAGGAAAAAATGAAACTAAATGAAATCCTGTAAAAAGTATTTACTTAATCAAGTGTTTTTCAATATATCATCATAAGGAGCTTCACAATCAGATGATTTGCATCACTATTTCCTTGCCTGACCAGCACTAAAACTCGGCCAATAAAACTTAAGCTTCATAGAAACTTGTCTTTCCTTTGTTGGTTTTACATACTAGAAACATGAGACTACTTACAAAACATAGAATAGTCCTAAAACGCAAACTTTATTTTTTAAAAATGTAATGCTAAACTAAATTGGCTTATTTATATTGCAAGAGGCAAAAAATATTTTGTCAGCTCGGTTACATAAAACAAAATTGAATCAAATTGGGCATTTATTTCAAGAATATCATAAATAATTTCAATGCTCAGCAATTGCATCAGTGTTAATTTATTTAGATTATGAGATGGAAGAAATTGCAAGGATTCAGGATTTTAGATTCTGTTCGAAAATTTATTATCACTGCAGGTTCTTACATGAGTGGGAGTTTTCTACATTAGCTTGTTGGATTATTATATGGCCAGAAAATATAGGATTGGGTTTGTTTGAGTAAAGATTATCAATCCAGCTCAACTTGAGAAGGGAATGACAATGTTGTCCCATTGAAGATATGCTGTAGTTTTATGTTTGTCAGATGGAAATCAATAACACAAATGTCTTGTAAAAGAATCCATAAATGGTATTTACTTGTATATAACAGAGATGTAGAGAACCAATTTGCTGTTATATATTGTGGCAGTGGATCTGTGTCTGTGCTGTTTATTTTATTTTGAGTAGATCCAAATCTAGTCTAACATTAAGAACAGAGAAAGCTATTCTTCAATACATATATCATGCCACACCTGGAATATTGTTCTTTTCTGGGGTAATAATGATACAATAAATCAAGAAAATTACTGAAATTTGAAAAAAGAACAGCTAGAGTTGTTCTTGATGCTGATTTATGTACCCCTATAGCAAATCTGTTTAAAAACACTTAAGTGGCTTCTGTTTTAGCAGAGAATTCAAAAGGGTTTACTAGTTAATAAATTCTTACATGGATTGGTTCCTGATTATCTGTAACAACTGTACATATGTATGAACTAAGATGCATCTCAACAACAATATATAGTTACCCAAACCAAATTTAGAGTTTTATGAGTTTTGCTTTTTCTGGAGCCAAACTCTGGAATTCCATATGACCCTATATAAAATCTGCTGACTCATGCCAACCTTTTATAAAGCTTCTTAGTCAACATCTATAGAAATAATCAAGCAAGCATCAACAGCATTTTAACAAGAAACTAGAGGCAATTCAATGTCATCAATGAATTTGGTGATAATGTATCATTGTATTGAAGACAGTACAGGACAATAGTAGAATAAAACATGAACTAAACTACACAAACTGTTTAAACTTGAATTTGTGGGGTTTGTCTTTCTATCCTTTTGAATGAAATAAGGCTACTTAAACCATGTATAAAAACTGCCTGCTTGTATGGTACCTACATGTACTCTATCTAATTATGAAGCAGAAAGTGACTGATAGGATTAAGGTCTATGAAACAGTAACAGGAGTGCTTTCATTTGTATTGTTTTTATCTAGACTATCAAGGTTTTCCAGTAAATCAAAGAGATCAGCTGACTCTCCTTCAGGTGCTGTTTTCTTGCTGACAGTTCCTTTTGAATTTTCACTTACTGTTCTTGGGAAATAAATTATTGTTAAATTTTAGAAAACTAATTGATTTTGCTCTTTTCTGTTTAAGACAAGTCATAACAGTTAGAGACACCCTGGTGAATGGTTAGAAATGATAAATTTATGAATTAAGTTTTGTACTTTTGTTTATAGGTATAATGCTTTTCTGTTTTAAAATTTTTTAGGGGGGGGGAATAAGCAAATACTATAATACACGTATTTTATGTTTGATGTATATCTGATATATGTATTTTATGTTTGATACATGTCTAATACATGTATTTTATGTTTGATACATGTCTAATGTATTTTATGTTTGATACATGTCTAATACATGTATTTTGTTTAATACACATGTATTTTATGTTTGATACATGTCTAATGTATTGTATGTTTAATACATGTCTAATACATGTATTTTATGTTTGATATGTCTAATACATGTATCTTATATCTGAGACCTGTATAATGCATTTTTTATGTTTGATATGTCTAATGTATATTTAATACATGTCTAATACATGTATTTTAATGTACATACATTTTATATATGTTACATTTCTGATACATATATTTTTTTGTTTGGTACATGTCTAATTCATATATTTTTAATGTTAAAACTGCTGCTTTTAGAAGAATCCTTATTTTCTCCTGTTTTTCAAAATATATAAGACACACAATTGACATGAAGTCCTAAAGCTGCATTGATTTCAGTGTCTTTCTAGAAACCTAGTAGTGTATCTGCCAGGAAATGCCAGTTCATTTGCAGTATTATAAAGGAAATATTATTTTTCAAGATGGACTATTTTATTTGATTAAACATTGTATTTAACAATTCAAGATTTATTATTTTACCAGTTGAGAATATGAGTACACCCGGTTGTAATATCATTTAAACATCAGTTTATCATTTATCATATGCATTGAATATTGAGACAGAAACATCCATGATATGGCATTTAATAGAAACCAAAATGCATGCATCTTAAAATTTCTTTTATTTGTCCCCATTATGGCATTTATTAGAAATTAAAATGCATTTATCTTTAAATTTCACTGCTCATCCTTGAGGATTGTATTCAAGGGCTACCATACTACCAAGAAATTGGGGGAAAAAGTCAGGAGAAATGATAAAAAAAATATTCCCAACCATGAAAAGTAGCTGAATTTTGCAAATTTTGATGAAAGTCAGGAAGGAAATGGGAATTTTCCACCTGATGCCCAAAATAATCACACAATTGAGTTATAACTAAACTGATGGTGAGTTAAATTTATTGAGTTCTAACCAGTATATTCAGAGTGTGCAGTATGGACCGTTTGGGTGCTTGCAATAAACATATATGCTGAGTAAATCCAAAGTTTCAGTGGATTAGATTCGTCTAGTAGACTTTTATTTTCATAATCTTTCCTTACATGGAAGGTATGAAAACCAGTCTAGCATCACAAGAGACCAACGTAGTGGTGGCAAAGTGTAGCTGCTTATTGGATTATCTAGCAGTTTTAAACATTGTTCATCATGAAAAAGATATGAAAATTGCTTTTCTTTTCAGAAATTGTATTAAAATTGTTATGTCCTTAATCTGCTGAAAGACAAGATAAAACTATGGCGATGAAATGTGACCTTTGTACTCGCAATTTGCTTTAGAATTTACTAGTTGCATGAGTACACAAATCTTACACCCACACTTTCAAATGTTGTTGAGAAAATAATTTTTAAAAAAAGGTAATAAATGAAATTCATGTTCTGGTTGTAATAAAAATACAAAAATGAAAGAACACAAAATTTTCCATATTTATATATTCCAAGAACATGTGAGGCTGAAGGCTTTACGAAAAATAATGGAGCATTATGCTGCAGACATATGGGATCATGTCCCATCCAGTCTATGGTTCCCAAGCTTTTCTAAAGAAAAATTTCCTGTTTTTTTCCAGGTTTTTCCTAAGATAAAATTAATTTTTTGAAGGTTCACATATAACCATTTCTGAATGGTATTAAAGAACATTTTAGAATATAAAACATGCATTTTCTAAATTTAAAGATGTTTCACTTTCAAGACTCTCCAAAACATCTGAGAAAGAAAAGATGATCATGTACCACAAAATGCATCACACTAAACAAGTTTCT
This sequence comes from Potamilus streckersoni, assembly GCA_016746295.1. Classification (NCBI taxonomy): domain Eukaryota; kingdom Metazoa; phylum Mollusca; class Bivalvia; order Unionida; family Unionidae; genus Potamilus; species Potamilus streckersoni. Next base: position 2,181,658 of record JAEAOA010001995.1, read on the forward strand.
TGTTAATTTGCATGTAAAGTCATTTCGGTTTTCAGAATAAAAATTCTAACTTTATTTTGATGACCTGCATTATGCTGCAAAGTGGGAACAACTTAATGAGCAAATTTTAGTTTTCTTTCCTTTCAAAACTTTAATATTAAAGAATTCTATAGCAATATATATATATATATATATATATATATATATATATATATATATATATATATATATATATATATATATATATATATATATTAGAATTTTGTCTTGTAACAAAAAGTTAAACCCTGAATTTATTTGTGTCGTTGGCGGAAACGGGGCGCTCTTCAAAGAAAAGGAACATTAATCAGTTATACAATACGTTACTTGAAGTAACCTATAGTTATTTTGGCATTGTAGTGGAACGGTAGGTAGCGGTAAGTTAAATAATAGGTGTATACTTAAAAAAGACGTGGAGTTGTAGCCAGCTTAGGATGTAGTCCAAGCTATACATGTTGAACTTTATCTAAATTATTTTCGTTTACTTTCTAATGGCTACTGAAGAGGATGAAGTCCTCTCAATTACCAAACCTCGAAGCCGACTCGGAATTTTCGGGTTTGGGCCTGAGGATATTGCAGCCTTTTGTGAAGTCGAGGCAAGTTCTTCAAAAGAGGGAAAAGTTATGAAGCCACAAAAACAGAAAAACAAAAAGTTGAAGTCTGTCGTGACTAGAGTTCTGAAAGCGACAAAACGCAAGCCTGTTATGGCAGATACACAACAAATGTCGGACAGTTGAAGACGTCCATTCTTATAGATATAAATAACCTGTCGTAAACGGACATTGAGCTTTTGAAGAAAAAACTGGGTCTAAATGATATTCAGCCTGTTGTGGCAGATGACAATGAAATTAATGACTGTTTTGGTGAACGTTTACCAGAATTACATGTAGAAGTTGAAAATGAAGGTCCATATAGCGATGTTAAGTTTACCCCAGAAGAGTGTGATACAAGTAGACCACTCAAGCAAATTTCGTTGAGTGGGAAAATTAATGGGGCATTGTTTGATGCTATGCAGCCTGATTATAACTGTATTTCTACTAGTAATGATGATGTGTAGCAATTACCCAAATTAAAAACTCCCCAAAAAGGAGAGTCAATACCAAAATCCTTAGCAGAGCTGATTAATACTGCATGCACTTCCTTATGTGCAACAGATGAAATTTTACAGAAATACAAAATCCCAGAAAATTGTGATAAGTTGAGCCCCCCTTTTGTCAATCAAGAAATTTGGAATGACCTAAGCAAAAGAGTTCACTCTTACGACAAAGCTTTTAGGGATATACAAAATCTTGTTGCTGCAGGTATTATGCCAGTTGTCCAGTTAGCAGAATTGTTAAAGCCGAAGATTGCTACTAATGAAAAAGCAAAGACTTAATTTCTGATGCAATTACTCTTATGGGTCAGGTGCAATATAATGTCTCCCTCAGGAGGAGATATATGATTCGACCACACTTGAAAAGGAAATATTCGCATCTTTGTAACATGCATACTCCAATAACATCAATGCATTTTGGAGATGATGTGGCCAAAGAAGTTAAAAAATGTGACACTGGGTTTGAACTTGCCAAAGAAAACTTTGCCCAGTTTAACAGAGTTTTCAATAGAGGCTGCAGTGCTAGAGGTGGTGGACCCATAAGAACTCACGATTTCAATCAGAGGGCAAAATTTCGATCCCAACCTTATAGTACCCAAAATACACACAGGTATCAATACCAAAATTCCAACAGAGGAAAGAGACCTACTTATACCAGTCTCCCTAACAAACCCACAAATTAAAATCTGTTAAGGTAAGTTCTGTGGGACAATTGAAACACTGCATTGATGTATGGAATAAATTTACTCATGATCCATGGATTTTACAAACAATTTCGGGGCACATAATAGAGTTTGATTCCAAGCTTTTCAAAACCTTTTTTCCAAAAGAAATTCCCTTTTCAGATGAGCAGAGTATCATTATATCTAATGAAATCACCGAACTTCTAAACAAAGGAGCTATAGTTCCATCCATATGTGAGAATAATCAATTTCTTTCAAATATTTTTTATTGTTCCCAAACCTAATGGAAAATTTCGACCAGTTATCAATTTGAAACAGTTGAACAAATTTGTCCATTATGAACATTTTAAGCAAGAAACGTTTCTAATTGTTTTAGATCTCATCCAGAAAAATGATTTCTTTACTTCCATTGATTTAAAGGATGCTTATTTTAGTATTCCAATACATACAGATTATCAGAAATTTCTCAAGTTTATTTGGAACGGTCAACTTTTTCAGTTTGTCTGTTTACCTTTTGGGCTTTCTTCTGCTCCAAGAGTCTTCACGAAGATCCTAAAACCCGTTTATGCATGGTTTAGACAGCAGTGTATTAGGTGTACCTACTATATTGATGATTCATTGAATTTGGACAGTGATAGTCACATTTGCTTATGAAACACATGGACTATGATTGAAACATTACAATCTCTCGGTTTTACTATCAAATTTTGAAAAATCTGTTCTTGTTCCATCTCAATGAATAACCTTTTTTGGTTTTGTGTTAGACTCTGCTCAGTTTAAGGTCTTTCTTACTGAGGAGAAAGTGGAAAATATCAAAAATTTTGCCAAGAAGCTTCTTGATAAAAAGTATGTTAGAATAAGAGAGTTGGCATCGTTTATTGGTATGCTTATTAATGCATTTTATGCAATCCTGGAAGCCACAATGCACTACAGGCATTTGGAACATAATACATTGAAAGGCCTTCGTGAACACAAAAATTTTGATAATACAATTCAGTTGTCTCCACAAAGTATTCAGGAACTCAAATGGTGGTATCTGTATGTTGCAGACAAAAATGGGAAATATATCAGATAAGACAAGATTGCTTTTACTATTCAAACTGATGCATCACTCTCAGGGTGGGGAGCTTTTGAACTGTATTCAAATAGATCAATCTCTGGTAGATGGAAAAAGAGTGAGACCACTTTTTCCATCAATTATTTAGAGTTGTTAGCAGTTTCTTATGCTTTACAAGTCTTTTATTCAGATCATAAAAATATCCATATAGAGATTCAATCTGACAATATATGTGCTATTTCGTATATTAATATTATGGGTGGAATGGCATCAATTCATTTGGATCACTTAGCCAGACAGATTTGGAACTGGTGCTTGGAAAGGAAAATATTTCTATCCGCAGTCCATATTGCTGGCAAATATAATATACAGGCAGATTTTCTATCCAGAAATTTTTCTGACTCCACTGAATGGATTTTCCAAAGATTGTGTGCACAGACTTTTCTTCCAGACATAGATCTTTTTGCATCTAGACTAAACTGTCAATTAAAGAAGTTTGTCTCATGGTTTCCAGAACCAGGTGGTTTTAAAACTGATGCTTTCTCTTTTTCCTGGCAGGATTTAGTGCCATACATTTTTCCCCCTTTTAATCTTATTGGAAAAATATTGAACAAAATTATTGATAAAGTTAGTAAAGCACTCTTAATCGTTCCACATTGGACATCACAATCCTGGTTTCCTTTACTCTTGTCTTCTTTAATTTCTCTTCCAATTAGACTTCCAAGGCACAAAAATATACTGACTCTTCCACACAGTGGTCAGACTCATCCCCTAGGAAAGACCCTATCTTTAATCGCAGTGACTGTATCAGGAGATTGCTCCAAATCCAAGGTCTTCCAACAACAGCTGTGGACATCATCATCAATTCATGGAGACCAGCAACATCAAAACAATATAATCTGGCATGGAAAAAATGGTATTTTTTGGTGTAAAATCAGGGAAATTAATCCACTTTGTGTCTCTGAGGTAACAGTTATTTCATATTTAGATTCTTTGGTAACTGAAGGTAAGTATTACAGTGTCATAAATACTCACAAGGCTATGTTACTTACTACTCTGAGAATGTTTAAAAATGAGTGGAGCCTTAACCCTGTGTTGATTAACAGATATTTGAAGGGATTGTTTAACAAAAGTCCACCAAAGCCAAGATATGTTGACACTTGGGATGTAAATCTAGTCTTAAAATATCTGTGTACTCTCTTTCCTCTGGACACTCTATCTTTAAGATTATTAGCAATGAAGCTGGTTGCTCTTATTGCTTTGTCCACAGCTCCAAGAGCACAAACTCTAAAATCATTGACTTTACATAACATGACTTTTATGGCAGATAAAATTGTATTTAGATTTTAAGATTTGTTGAAAACTTTAAGACAAGGTAAGAATCTCCAGATGGAACTACTACATTATAAGGATGAAAAGCTTTGTGACATGCATACTTTATTGCATTATCTTGACAGGACAAAAAATATTCAGAAATCTAATCAAGTTCTGGTATCTTATTGTTCTTACAGAGCTGTGACATCCAGTACTATTGCTAGATGGTTAAAAATAGTTTTAGAAAAATCAGGAATTGATACATCCAAATTCAAAGCTCATTCTTACAGAACTGCTGCAGCATCAGCTGCTTTCAGACATGGTTGTTCCTTACACAATATATTAAAGACGGCAGACTGGACTTCAGTAAAGACTTTTCAAAAATTTTACCTAAGAGATATCCAGGCTAATAACAAGGGCTTCACCGAAGCAGTTGTTAATATCATCTAAATAATTTTCCTGTTCATGTTTTTTTAACAGATGTTTTGTTGTCAGTCTTTAAAGATGCTATTTATACATGTGAGGCTGAAGGCTTTACGAAAAATAATGAACCCCTCATCCAAGCATTCGAGAAGGATGAGGGGTATTATTGGAGTAAAGCCGGAGGCTGAACATGTATACACCCACCCATTAGTTGTTGTAAATTGGAATTTTCCCTCCTTGTATTATATAGACAACAAAACACTTCACTTTAAACTATGAGGTTTCTCGTGCAGACGGCTTGCTTATATAGATTACTTCAAGTGACGTATTGTATAACTGATAAAAGTTCCTTTTCTTTGAAGAGCGCTCATTTCCGCCAATGACAAAGTAACATGCTATGTATACATGCTCAGCCTCCGACTTTACTCCAATAATGCCCCTCATCCTTCTCGAATGCTTGGATGAGGGGTTCGTTGTTTGGAATCACTAGTTACTACCACACTGCAGGCATCATAGTGATATAGCTAAAATTGTTAAAGTTATATTAAAAATATTTTTTAAAAATACAAAACACATAAGGTCATTTTGACCTAGTTTATCATGCACAAGTGATTTATAATATGGCTGTCTCTTTCAAGAATTGTTATTGTTTTAGAGGAAGACAAAGAAACTATTTTTAGCTGATAAAAAAAATACATTACAGTATTTTGTCATTTTCTGTTTTTAAAAAAAATCAGCCAAAGCATTATTTAGAGTGGCAGACTAGTTACACTTAGTTCACCATAGTTCATTTTTCTATTTGGTTAGTTCACATTGGTTCATTTTTCTCTGTGGTATTGTGTTTCAGCTGATAATGATAGCATATCTCTCTGGTATCTTCCACTCCTCATTTAATCAATCACTGAACAACATTTTACATTAGGAGAAATCAATATGAATATCTTTCAATGGTGTTTGATAAATGATATAAACAAATGCTATTATTTTGAACTACCCAAATGTACTTCCGTCAGTTTTATATGTGTTTAATATTGGTTAATGTTGGCAAACAATTAAAGCAAAATTTTTTTGGTTAATATCTACATATGGTATACAAATTGTGCACTACCCTACTTTCGCTGATCAATATCCATGCAGGAAACCAAATTTCTGCTTTGATTGCTTTTATTGTTTGATTGCTGATCAAACAGTTTTACTAAAACCAACATTCAGGAAAAAAACAAATATTTGATTGGATGTAAAGAATGGGAATTGGTGTAAAAGCCATGTCAAAAAGCTGATATGGAGTGTATTGGCAAATACTTATGGTAGAAACTTAGAATAAATTTTTGCACTGCAGTTTCCTAATCCATACAACAGAATCTCAGTTCTAAATATTGCAAAATTTCTTAATTTTTTTTTCCTGTTCCATTTTACAATTGTTACATCAGAACCTTAGTACTGTAAATCAGTTAATATTAACATGCACGAAATTTGAACAATATTAGTGAGAGAACTATTATTCACCAAAATTTTACCTGTGATAAAATTGTGAAGTGATATTTTGATATTTTGAAAGGTACTTCACCACCAGTATAATTAGGCCATTGTGGCTTATGTTTTATGCTTCTTTGATTAAATTTATGCATGCTGCTTAATTCTCTGGACACATTCACATTTCAGTCCTTAAACTTGGGCTTTACATGTATTAGAAATAATAATCTTCTCAATGACCAGCTGTTAATGTCAGTTCTGTACATTTCTTGCTTTAGTGAGTATGCAGTGTTTTTTGGATTGTGTGACAGTCAAGCAGGCAAGACATATCATTATGTGGAATTTTTGTTTTGATTCAGATAATTTGTTGCAAATTTCATGTAAAAAATTATGCATTATTTTGACTTATTTTTCACTGAAACTTATGTTAAGCATTGCACATCAGAATCTATGTGCTAAACCACTTTACAGACTATTGAGCTGTAAAATAACAGAGCATCAACACACATTCGAGACAACAATAAGATATTTTGTCAGATTTGTATAAACTAGGATTAAAAAGAGGACATCTGATTGGGGGAGCTAATTTAAATACAACACCTACAGACCATCTTCATCCTGCTGTTGTCATTTAAGTTCATTGATATATCAGATTTTTGCATATCAAGTCATAAAGTCTTGTACAACTTGTTATCATCTGTTTTAGCTTTTGTTTGCTTGCAAACAAGTTTTACACTGGCTATAGTTCCTGTAAAGTCATGTATTATTTTTTTCCATAGCATTTGTTGCATGAATTGAAATGTTAAAAATGGTCACATAATATTGCCCAAAAATTGTTCTATGAACAACCATTATTTCAGTCTCATATACTATTACTGTTTTGACATGCAATTGCAACTTTGTATGATTAATACTATAAACTCTTTAGGTAGGTAACAAGGGAAGTATAAACATACAGTTATGAAGAACATATTGTATGTTACTTGGTGCTGTTTCAGGTTCAATGTTTTTTATCCAGCCCAATTTCTTTTTATCTCCCACGCCAGATTTCAGCATATTTTGTCCTTTGGGCATGAGAGGGGAGGAGGAAATGGAAAGAGAAAGGATTGTGATTAAATTGTGTACCATGCTAAATTCATCTGAAAAATGGGAATAATTATTTTTTATCATTATTTTCATACATCACTAATGATGGATGAGTAGAAATTAATCATTGATTGGTAGGAATAGACCCAACAGCACATAGTTCCAAGAATGTTTATGTATATGTATTATTGTGCCATAGGCAGATCACAATTTGATATACCAATAGTATTGGTATATCAAATTGCTTTATACCAACAATTTCAAGTGACAACAGATCACCTGGTCCAGTGACAAACTACTAACCAGTCCTCGAACAGAAACAGAAACATGTTGAGCGAGACAGAGAAGACAGGAAGAAGCCAGATTTGGGTTGCACATTAAAAAGTTGAATCTGTTTCCAAGAGATGCTCATAGGTGGATATGTTGAACTGTGTGTTAAGAATTGTAAAATAGCAGTGTAATTTTAAATTAAATTCTTATACTTTGTGTGCTGTGCAAAAATGCCCCTTTAAAATGATTCATGAACTGGCATGAACAGTTTTTGAACGATTCATGAACCTGTTCATGAACCATCCCTGAAAGTTCATCAAAAGGTTCATGAACCATTCATGAATGTGCATGAACTGAAAATGGTCAATTCTGTCAATGATGAAATTAAATGAATTCATGAACGTTCATGAACCATAACTTTACAAACTGTTCTTGAATGTTCATGAACAGTTCATAAAAGTTCACTAACTGGTTCATCATCATTCATCACAGTTAATGAACATATTCATGAACTATGATGAACAATGTTCCTCATTTTTCATGACTTCATGAACAGTTCCTAAAAAAATTTGATTATGTGACAAACTCACAAATACCTATTTCTTCCAGAATCATAAAATAACCTTAGATGTGGGGGAATTTAAAAGAGTATAAAATGCAATATATTATCTTAAAAAACTATTTAATTTCAGATAAATTTCTAATATGCATCGAAGAACATGTAAACGGACATTAAGCAATATTCCTTTTTTTATTCTTATCAATACTTTCTGTATGTTTTGTAATTTTTCTTTGAAAATTGTTCAAGAGATAATGGGACAGCTGTGTTCAATCAACTGCTGAAGCATATTTATCTGTGATTGTCATGGAGCCAATTCCACTAATGTTTCTCCTGAAGACCTGGATCCCCACCCCCAAACTGACCTGTCAGATAACTCTTTTTTGTAAAGACAGTCAGGGTCTAATTTTAATTTAATGAAATTCCACCTATTATCACTGCTGAATGTCTCCATCTGCAACTTAAGCTGTTCATTTGATTACTGTATGGATCTTTAACATTGCTGAAGCAGTCACTTTCTAATGTCTATTCCATCTTGGCTGTAAGATCCTCCAGTTGTCAAATTTTCCTCCTTATCTTATAAACTTCATCCTCTAATAATTTTCCTTTTCTGCTGTCTGATCTGAAAGAAAGATAAAGTTAATTACAGACAACCTATGATCAACATTATCTTCAGCTTTTAGCACTTTTTTTCTGTACCCAACTTTACCGATCTAACTCAAAATTATTTAATCCCGTACACTTAATACACTATTTACTGCGCATTTACATTATTGGAGAAATTTGTTCACTAGTTGTATTTTAACTTAAGCTGACTTGCCATATGTATTATAAGTCACAGGAGTCAAACATTTTTAAAAAAATGTATCTACTCTGACACCGGATGTTGCATATAGCTGCTTCAGGTTTGAGAGCGTTAGTAGCACATGTATTATGTACAGTTTGACACATCAACTAGTTTTTTGTTTTTGTTTTAATTTACCAAATTACATCAGATCATATAAATAGTGATGTCATGAAACATAAAATGATAACGAACATATAAATTCATATCACCGATGCAGTACTGTGTATGGTATCAAGATCGAAAAAGGAGGGGGTTTAATGTTTCATTTTTTCAAAAATTCGAAGAGAAAGTGTAAATTGGTTCTGACAAAAACCAGATATATTAGTTTGGTTAAAACTATATGATGACATAAAAAACAATAAATTATACATATTCCCATTGAAAAATAATGACAAAGAAAAAGATACACTCACTGTAATTTTGATGATTCATCTATTTACTCTTTTCCGCCTAATTTTGCTCTCATCAAGTCAATACCTTCATAGTCTTCATAATTCTGTATCTGCACATCTACGTACTTAAAAGAAATGGTATTGAAAATATTCTCATCTGTTAATTCCATGGGAGTCAACGATTTTTGTTTGAGATTGTTGCTTGTTGCAAAACCCTTTGCATGCTCTTTTGTTTGTGCTTAGCCGCTGAAATCACACGCGTATTTTACCCAATCATATCACATCTACTTTCACAGTCATCCAATCAGGATAATCATTGTTTACATATTTCTGTTTTTACTGCAACTTGGCAACCAGTTACAAAGTCAATAAAATATGCAGTTTATGACAGTACTGGACAAAAACATTAGAACAAAGTCATTGAAAGCTTTTATAGCAAGTCAATTTTGTTCATGATGGCCAGAAAAATATTTTTCCATATTAATCCAGAACTACTCAAGTTAAGTACACAAGTATTGAATAAAAGATCTCTGAACATTTATACAGTATCATATAATTAAAAAGAAATATTCACCTTTATTTATATTTCACTAATATTGTGAAAAATTTGTATGATTAATTTTCATAAACATTTTATGAATATAATGATATAGAAATTTCATATATATTTTTAAGAAATATCTTAATGGTGCATCAAAGTACTTGAATTGTTCATGAAGCAAATTCATGACATTTGAGAAACTTCAAAGATATCATAATAGTTCATAAAAGTTCATCATTGTGTTCATGAACTAAACTAAATGATTCATCAAAGTTCTTGAACTTAGGTGATGAACGTTCATGGCTATTTGTTCATGAACTCAAATGATGAACTAATCATGAACATTTCAAGTATGTTCATGAACATTCATGATTGTTCATGAAGTCATGAATTTGTTTTCATAGGCATGTGATAACGATTCAGTGATGGTGCCCAATGTAAAAATTAAAAATTTACCACAATGCAGTAAATTAATTTAAGAAGAATGAGATTCAGTTGTATTAAATGTAAATGACATGTTCATTTCATAACCCCAACACACCACCCAAGGACTAATATTTTGAAAATATACATTCAACATTGAAACACAGTGAGAGAAAATACTGAATTCTGGGCAAGAGACTAGATAGGGTACTGACGTGTGTGAAACAAGATAAATTACCAAGGGCATGTAAAAGGCATTGAGAATGGTTTTCTTCAGTCATAACTTAAGCTGTAAGTTTTCATAAAAGAAACCCCACAAATATATCTGCTATGCAGAAATCAGAAGTAATTAATTTAAATATTAACATGCAAGCATATTGAAAATCTCATAACATATATAAGTCTGGTATAATAGTTTGTGTATTGTACTGGTCAGTGCTCAAAGAATTTTTTTTAGGCACTTGAATGAACTCACAAGCTCTGACTGAAATTCGACAAGACCTACTAATTCAGAATAAATATTTTCATTCAGTAAACAGTGTTATATGCCTTAAGACATAAGCATCCACACCATCCTGATGCAGTACAAGCTACGCTGGGCAGGACTCGTATGCATTCCAGACCACCAGCTGCCTAAGAGAATCTTCTATGGTGAGCTACAGCAAGGGCAGCGATCCCACGGAAGTCAGAATAAACACTTCAAAGAGTGTATGAAAGCTGCATTGAAAGTGTTCAACATAAACTCTGATTTCTGGGAGCAAACAGCTAGTGATCAAGTCACATGGTGTTCCGTGCACAAAGGCTCTAAGTTATGTGAATCTAGCAGGACAGCAGCAGCAGAGCTGAAGAGGCAAGCCAGAAAAGCGCCTGCCATCAACCCTTCTGGAGATGTCTTACTCATCTCTTTTCCTTTATGCAAACGAACCGAACCTCCCGTACAAGGATTGGCCTTGTCAGGCACCTGCACATACACAGAACAGAACCAGCCCCTCCAACCCTCAGATGACTAGAGTGGAACTCGTCAACTCGACGAACTGAAAAAATGAAATGAAAAGTTACAACTAAATAGGGAATTGTTTATTTGCAAATCAATTGCTGGTGCTTGCATATACATATGGCAGTTTTTTTTCACAAGATAAATACAAGGATAAGGATTAAATGTTAATTAGTCACACTGGCTTTATTGCTTGTGTAATTAAGTCAAAACTTTAGCTATTTTACAGTTTAGCCACAGCTGACCAGAATATGAAAAAAAGGGGCTTGTCCTGGGGGATTATAAGATGTATCCCAGGGAGAAATGACGAGTCCCTTGAATGCTCTCACATTGGGGGGCAAGGGGGTGGGGTGTCAGTCACCAACCTCCATTTTCTATTATCAGCCAGTTATTGTGAAACTTTGATTTTATACTTCTTTTAATCACTGCTATTTGAACTGCCCAAGGTTTTATATCAATTCCAAACACTACAGATTACTGTTTATTCATATTACATGTAACAGTCATAGACTGAAAGGTTTTTTGTTTTAATTTTTAAATTGTTTTTAAAGATTACTGGAAACTTGAGTTTTCTCAAAACATGACCATGTTGGGTGTTAAAATCAGATCACAATTTCACCTAGGACAGTAGTGATTTGATTCAGATTGTGCCATGTTAAGGCGTGTATGTCAACATCTTAAAAATACATTTACTCATTTCCTCAGGCAAACCATTTTTTTTTTGACAAGCCAGATGGGCACCTCACATTGAATAATGGATGTGTCCGAACTAAAATTCGAGTAAACCTGGGTGTGGTGCTATCAAAATTTTTTTAGGGATGCTGGTGTAGATAAAAGATTTGTGAATTGATTGTTGCATTTTGTGGTTATTTACTCTTCCTTTTGCCTATTTGCATGACTCGCAAATTTAACACTTTTCCAAGGATTTAAAATATCCATTGGTATGTCTGGAGCTGTGCCAACTTTTAGTCTAGGCCTAGCATTTGCATATCCTAGAGCAGCCATTTTTTCAGGATCCCTCTCATAACATTCCTTTGAGAAATGAGCACCAAGTGCTGTATGGTGTTGCTTTGAAATGGATTCGCTTGCAATAATTAACCATGCTTTCTTTTTGTCTTTTTTCCTAATGTGCCATTACACCCATAAGCAATGCAAAACAGCATTGTTTTTTTACACTGGCAGCTGCCAGTCGGTATGCTGGAATCACTACTATAATGTCACTTCACAAAAGTAACTTAATAGGTGAGGAAATTTTGCATACAAGGTCACAGAAATTCATCGCCTTGAAGATTTGCCAATATTTAAATATGGCATTACAGTAGCAGATGATACGTTCAAAATAAGGTTGTCTTCTTTAGTGCATTTATGATTATTCTATATTTATATTGACTTCTGGTTTCCCTTAATCATGATTTATTATAATTTTACAAGTTTATAAAAGGTAACTGCTTTTTGATTTTTAATAACTCCCACAAGGGAGTAATTCTAGTCTACTTAATCCATCTCATAGTTCTTATCACTTACATTAAATTAATGAAGTGTCCACATCTCATGTATCCTTTTGTTCCTTTGTACCACTCGATGAAAAAACTTGTTCCAAAACTCATGATTGTTTTTTTAAAGACAAGGAATAATTCTCAATGGTCACTGTAACCTAAAAATAGTTTTTCCAATAGTCCATAGAAGTCATTAAATGCTGTTTTTATTCTTTGTTGCTAAGACATTTCAAGACAAAGTTACTATAGATTTTTGCATTTTTCCTGCATTATAGAACTTTGGTGTAATACAGTTCCTGATATTATGCTGCACCACTGGACCTCATGATCAAAATAATACTTATAGGCCAATATAACAATATGGATTGAAAGAAGACAAGATGAAGCTTAGTGTTAGATCTTTATTTCCTTTTTTCCACTATACCATGATTCAGTACATTACTATTCTCAATCAATCACAGTTCTATACATAGCATGGTTCTCACTTTATTATAGTTCAGTACATAATGCATTTGGCTGTTATAGGCCCTGACAAATGTGTTATTACTAGGAGGAGCTTTAATAGCCAGGTTCTCTAACAATGAATTATATTACCAGTATTGCATTGTAGTAATTGGTGTGTTTAATTTAAAACTATTACTATAGGCTGTAATTTTATGTGGTTCTAAAACTTGAAGAAATTCTATTTGGTTATTAAAGTAACCATTTTAAATATAACATTCTCCCAGTTAAATCCTGTCCATGTCTATGTTATATAATTAGATAATTATACATTTTTGCTGAAATTCTTTGATGTTGTGGGCTTTAGACAGAATGTGATTGTGATGAAGATTTTGATATCCTGTTTGGATAGTTTCCAGTTGTTTTAACCTGTTCCATCAGGGGATAGGAAGTTTCTTGACCACTGTTGCTTCGACTTGCACGAAATGTGAGCTTTGGTGGTGGAGGTCTCCGCCTGCGGTGGATTCGGCAGATGAATCTCACAAACTCCTGCCTGAAATTTTGTCCCGTTATACAGTACAGGAAAAAATTGACTGAATGATTGAGATACAGAAGTATGTAGCATATAACTTTGATAAGAAAGTCTTTGGCATGGTCATTAATTGTTATTGGTTTTAGTGGTAAAACAGTGTAAAGAGCACTTGGAGTTGTAGTAAGAATCCATGCAAATGATATACATAATAAGGTTATAGCCAATTTTCTGTGGTTGTATCGAACTCGGCGATCATCTTTTGTCATCGTGCTGGTGATAATCCAACGATGTCGAATGAGGCTAACAATAATAAGTATATTGAATACACATAGAAGTACAAAGGGCAGAAAAGAATACATTATAAAATGTATCCATGGCCATATTAGTTTGTAGAAGATACTATGGTAAGAAAACATAGCACATTGCTTAGTACCAGTATCACCACTTGAGTGTAGCTTGGCTGTCCAGAAGAGATGGCCATTTATGATGCACAGCACAAGGGCAATTACTAAAGATGAAATCTTTGCACGTCGAGGATTGCAGATGGATGTTGCCTTTAGTGGAAACCACACAGCAATAAAGCGCTCAATGGTGACAGCTACAATAAGCCATGCAGAAAAATGCAGACTGAAGTAGACAAAAAACATCAAGATTTTACAGCTAGCATCCGAGATGTGGAGCAGTTCAAAATCGGCAACTACACGGATCCATGTTTTCAAAGCACTGACATACAAAACCATAGTATCCACCAGTGCCAACATTGCTAGATAAAAGAAAGTTGAGGTTTGTCGCAGCTTTCTCTGCAGCATTACAATAAAACTGAAAATATTCCCAATTGTCCCAATGATAATCACGATTGGAAAAGTCCATAGAATCAAATTTTTGCCAGCTCGATGAACTCCATCATCAGAAAAGAAAATGCTTCCATTGACATTTGAAGGGAGTGTACTGTTTTCTATTAATTCCACAGTTCTGCTACCATTAGTATTGGATTGTGTGTTGAAAACAGAAGACATCTTGTTTGGCTCTCTTTTTAAATAATTTTCTAAAAGATCTGAGATTGTGTGCAATATAAATTTACCCACAAATGTCCCCTAGATATTGGTGAGCATTGTATCCATTCAATTCATTCTCTATGTGTTACATTCAAACATATCATTTTCTTGGCTTGTATATTCCTTGGTGTTGACAAGATTGATCACAGAAAGTTTTTGAAATTCTTAAAGGAACAGTAAAAAATTATAGTTCCTTATAAACCAAACTATACAAGATCATTTCAAAACGGCATTTTCAGTCATTCATTGTAACATGTATGAAAAAAATGATTTCACATTTCATTGTTCAATTTTGTACTGGAAGGCGTAATTTCATATAACATCTCTGAAGTAACAATGACTTCTTCAGACAAGTTGTTTAGTTGTCAAGTTAATTCCTTGTTTATCCTTGAAAGAATCATTGATTATCTCGCAAATGGGATTGTCCAAATGTTTTGTTGTACAGCTCTTCAGATGCCAGCTTGTGTTCTAAAGAAAAGAAATGTAAACATTTAATTTTATCTCAAATTTTAATTCCAATTTCTATCACATTATTTTGAAGCACTCTTGTAGATATGGCTTGGCATGTTATTTATTTCATGCAGAAAGTCTTTGCAGTTATCCAGGTTTATGCAGGAAAAAATCCAGTATCAAAACAAAATTTTCTCAGAGGTTTTATTATACAAAACTACAGACTTAAAGAACAAAAGTTTGAAAATTCTATAACAATGGTATATTAATATTGTATTGCAGATTCAATGAAAGAAATGAAAGCAAGGATTAATGTACTTTCAGGACTGTCTTAACTTTGGTTAATTATGTGTGTGTCACTCCAAAATACACGTGTATTTGTCAAACTTATCCCCTCCCCCCCCAAATTTCCCTGGGGAAAGAATTGGCTAGCTAATTTTTTTCCTAGGAAATAATTGGCTAGCCAATTATTTCCCATGGGGAAACAACTAGCCAACCAATTCTTTCCACCTGTAGCTGAAAGTTTTCCCCTGGGGAAAGAATTAGCTAAGCGATTCTCTACCACCTACAATTACACCATTTATTCAATAGAACAATTAATTAGCAGAACTGAATTTATGAAACAGATGCTAACTTATTTTAAGAATTTTATAAGAACAAATTCCTGCCAAAAATGAATATATTTGTTTTAAAAACCAACCATATTAAAATAAATATTTATATTACAAACTACCATGTATTAATGGAAGGGGTTTATATGTTTTTATTATTGTCTCACTTGGAAGAAATATGATTGTCTCAGTCAATTTTTATTAGCATGTGTAAAATAATTTAGCATTTTATTGAAATTGCTAATTAAAAAGAAAACAATAGGAAGGTTGCAACCAATGTTTCTCAAGTATTCAGATGTTTGCAAACAGTAACAAACACTGAGAGTTTAATTGGTCAGTGTAACAGAAAACATTAAAAATGCACAGATCTGACAATTGTTCAATTACCCATTATATGTATGATATTTCACTTAGAAGCTGTATTACCAAAGAGCCCATTGATGAAAAGAAAGTATTTGGTTGTTCAGGAGAAAGAATTAGCTAGATGATTCTGTAACCCCTCCCCTTTGTTAGTGACCATTACTTGTATGATATTTCACATGTGGGCATTAAGTCTTTTACCAAAGAGTTCACTAATAGAAAGAATCAAATTGGTTGTTTGGGTGAGGGAGAAGAAATAAGAGGCAGAAACTTATTAAGGAGGGGAAGAATCAGCTGGCCAATTCTTTTTCCTGGGAAACTTGTAGGGGAAAGAATTGGCTGTTAGGCCAGTATATCTGATTTTTGGGTTTTGAACTTCGAGTTTTTGATTAAAATGTTTGTAGTATATAGGACCTGCTTAAGTCACACATTTTTGATGTTTCAAAGAATGTTCATTGCATTCATTGAATTCATTATGTTTTGTTTACAAGAATTCAAAGAAACTAGATTCATGAGAATGAAACAAAGACAAAAGTTGTGAGTTGATTCAATAATCAGGGATTTTGATTTGGTTTGATCCATATTAACTCCTCAGGAAAGAAAAAATGTCCATCTATTAAACTATTTTTAACAAGTATGCTATTTATACTAATTTCAAGGAAAACTTGTGCATATTATTAAATGTACAAAATATGATTTTGCCCTTTTGGGAATGTATCCTGATGACCATTTGTATTGTACAAAAAAATATTTGCCTCTAAAATACACATGAATGCTAATTAACTCCATGTTTGTTTTTTTGTTTAAAAAGGAAGATAATGCCTAATTAAATTGCAAAGTATACATCATGTTACATCATAATTATTTTATTGTGTCTACCACTATTTATATATGATTAGCAAAATGACAGAGAAAATATATTCATGACTAGAAATCATCAGTGCAAAAATGCACAGCAGGATATCCATAAAGTGTGTGTGTATATATATATATATATATATATATATATATATATATATATATATATATATATATATATATATATATATATATATATATACATACACACACACCCTGTATATAGCTATACATTTCAAATAGATGCTTGGATAAAACCTGTCTATGGCTACACATTTTGGGTTGATGCATGGATAGTCAACACTTTATACAGCTGTTCATTTCATATAGATGCAAGGATTGCAATGATAATCTCTGTCTACAGCTGTTCATTTCACATAGATGCTTGGATAATCAATCTTAAGATTTAATTAAGATTGTTGTGTTTGGGTAAATAAATAAATTCAACAAATTCTAGCAGTGATGTTGCAAAAAATGCATAAAAAGGATTGGTTTGTCTTGGTAGGGATTGACAACATTTATTCAACAGTTTATTTGATGGGACAAGAACCACAAACTTTCAGGAAGCTACTGGTGAGCATTTTCACATACCCAAATTGTACAAGTCAGACAGAAGTGACATGTGGATGATTTGTGAATGTCATCACCTAAAACTACTTGGTCACCCAGGGCCCCACATGGGCCTGTGGTTGTTAGTATTAGCTGGCCCTTTGAAACCAATAGAACATAGGCTGGAAGGCCAGCACCATTAATATACCCTCTTGACTTTCAATGATAAGCCTTTTACCATGCACTCTCATCTCTCAGTGATAAACCCTTTACTATGTGCTTTTTTGCCTTTCAAGGATAGGCCATTTGCTATACACTCTTTGCCTTTCAGTAATAAGCCCTTTACCATGCACTCTCATCTCTCAGTGATAAACCCTTTACTATGCGCTTTTGCCTTTCAAGGATAGGCCATTTGCTATAAGCTCTTGACTTTCAATGATAATCCCATTACCATGCACTCTCATCTCTCAGTGATAAACCCTTTACTATGATCTTTTGCCTTTCAAGAACAGGCCATTTATTATATACTCTTTGCCTTTCAATAATAAGCCCTTTACCATGCACTCTCATCTCAGTGATAAACTCTTTACTATGCGCTTTTGCCTTTCAAGGATAGGCCATTTGCTATACACTCTTGTTGCCTTTCAAGGATAGGCCATTTGCTATACACTCTTGCTTTTATAATGATAAGCCCTTTATCATGCACTCTCATCTCTCAGTGATAAACCCTTTACTATGCACTTTTGCCTTTCAAGGATAGGCCATTTGCTATACACTCTTGCCTTTATAATGATAAGCCCATTATCATGCACTCTCATCTCTCAGTGATAAACCCTTTACTATGCACTTTTGCCTTTCAAGGATAGGCCATTTGCTATACACTCTTGCCTTTCAATGCTAGGTCCTTTACCATGCACTCTTGCCATTCTGGGATAATCCCTTTACTACATACTTTTGCCTTTCAGTGCTAGGCCCTTTGCTTTGCACTTTTGCCTTTCAGTGCCAGGCCCTTTATTATGCACTTTTGCCTTTCAGTTCTTGGTCCTTTATTATGTACTCTTGCTTTCAGGTGTAGACCCTTTACTGTGCACTTTTGTTTGCATTCAAGCCTTTCAGTGCTAGGCCCTTTTCTATGAACTCTTGTCCTTCATTGCTAGGCTCTTATGCATTCATGCCTTTGATACCTTTCAGTGCATGGCCCTATACACTCTTACCTTTCAGTGCATGGCCATATACACTCTTACCTTTCAGTGCATGGCCCTATACACTCTTACCTTTCAGTGCATGGCCCTATACACTCTTACCTTTCAGTGCATGGCCCTATACACTCTTACCTTTCAGTGCACTTTTGCCTTTCATGATAAATGGTGAATCCCAGTTAAGATACCAAGTACTAACAAAATTTTGCATCCTTTAACTATTACTTATGTGGCTGACAAAATGAAAATAAAGAATTAATATGAATCATATGACACTTCTAAAATAAATGCAATTTAATATACAATGGTCAATTTGATGTAACAGCATCTCTACCTTTGGTAAATATCTGTGAAGCCATTGTAATATCATGAGTGATAATTTTTTATATATTAGAGACAAATGTTTTGTTTCCAAAAGTTCTCTTAATTAAAAAAATTGAAAGAAAAAACTAGGCTAAAACTTCAATATTTTATTCATATGGAGAAATGATAAATTGATATTGTTTTAATAACTTGTTCAGAATATTACATCCATTTTCATACAACATAAAGTATAAAAATATTGAGGCATTTGGCACTTTATCAATTAGGTTGCATTTGCATGATTTGGTCGAAGAGCAAATTCAAGCATTTCCAAATAAACAGAATATAATACATGAAACTTGAACAATCCAGTTTAAGAAGGTTAATAAATTTGTTTCATATGTGCTGTTAAGAGATATCATGAGCATGATAACAGAATCAACATTGAGATAGCTTGAGATAAAGATGTCCACTAATGAGTTTTTGAAGAAAAGTTCAAAATATCATTATTGTATCCTGTTTATGAGCTATTTCAAACCTCTCCAGAAGTTGTATTTGTGTATATTTGTAAATTTTCAATATGAATTATTTTATTTAAATTTTTGCTCAACAGGTCATATATCAAAAGAGCTTATGGGATAGTTGTCATCACATTGCATTCATTAGCACAACTAACTCCATCTCCAATCTTCTTTGCGTATTGCATAGAACATTATATAAAAATGCTTATCCCTTGATCCATTTGTTCCTAAAGTGAAAATTGTGTTGCTTAAACATCAAAAATGGTCACTTCAGTGGCTTACTTGAGTGTGTTTAGGATTTTTTACGTAGCCTTTACAATTTTTCAGTCATATCGCTAGGACATTGTGGCATTAATAACTTCTTATTCCTTAGCACCTAGTGAGAATGTGGTTGAAGTACCATTTTTATAAGTCTTTGATATGACTCAGCTGGGGTTCAGACCCATAACCTCCTGCATCCAAGGTGGATTCTCTAACCACTATGCCACCAAAGCAGTCAGCGTGGCTTACTTGAAAATTTTGTTATCATTACTTCTTAATGATATTATGTTATTTCAACAATGATCAATAAAAATAAATAAATGATGATTTTTAATTCCTGGAAATTCATTTTGGACAGTCTATCATCAAATGGTCTTGACTGCTCCGCTGGCCTAGTGGTTAGTGTTCACCTCGGATGCAGGAATGTCACAGGTTTGAACCGTGGCTAATAAATACCAAAGACTTCTTATAAAAATGTTACTGACAGCTGCCTTTCTACCTGGTGCTCAGTATTAATAATTTAGTGTTAGGACTGGTTGGCCTGGTGTTATTATAATTTGACTGGGTGGGACATGATGCTACAGCCTTTGGCATGATGCCTGTGCTAGGACATCACTATAAACTTCCACACTTCAGACACCATAGTAATATGACTGAACATTGTTAAAAGCTGCATTAAAAAAATCAAAATCATACACACACACACACACACACAAATTATCTTATCTTGAATTCCTGGAAATTCTTTTCGGACAGTAGAGCATCAGTCTCTTTGAGTGACATGATATCAAATTGTGATACAAATATATTTTCAAACCTCCTTGATCATAGCCAAATTACATAGTTTGCAAATAAGTTTTTTGACAAAATTTGTATGCCAGATTTTGCATGATAGGTATGAGTTGTATTCATCATTTGTTTATGACCTTGTTTGATGATTCGATATTACTGCAACAAGTGTCCATGATTTTGTCATCAACAGCCCATTAGAAGGAAGGAATTTAGGTTTCCAACTGTCATTATAAAAATGGAATGAAGTTGGCATTCACAGTTGTAATACTCATACTCAAAGTAGAAAAATGAATCCATACATGAGCCAGATGAAGTAGTTGCTGATACAACAATTGTATAATTACAAGTAATTCAACACATGAACTGTAAACCACTACTTTGCAATGAAGAATGAAGCAAGTTTTTAATTCAAGATATTCATCAGAAATCTGTAATATCTTACTACAACCAGACGTATAATGTGAAAATCAAAATCTTTATTTTTATTGCATACCTAATTTATCTGCATAATTCACACATGTTCTTGCCTGTAAAGAGCAGCAGATTTAATTCTTAATAATGGTTTTTCTTTACTGTCCATAACACAATTCAAGGAATACACCAAATGGAAATTGGCAAAAGAGCTGATTACAATAGATGTAGTTTTAATCTTTAATGATGTCTTTGTGAGCTTTAGATTGTATCATGATATGGCAGTTTTTTAGCTTACCTGGCAGAAAGGTCAGTTGAGCTTTGGTATTGCTCATGTCTCTCTTGCATCATGCCTATCAGTTATTAGTCAACCTTCCTTGTGTTACCACTCTAATTTAGGCCATACCTGTATATCTAATTTAGTCTGATCAGACTTGGAATATTGGTTTACTTCAGTAAGATCTAGAGTGACTTTGATATGTTTCATCTGATTGGCTGAACCTATCACTCTTCTGAATGTCATATTTCTGATCTGATGTTTGAACAAACTTGGAAAAGTCTTGGATGAGCTTAATAATGAAGTAATTTTGGATAAGATTAACAGAGTGTATTACCACTCAGGAGACAATATTTTTAATCCAATTTGTATCAGACTTGCAATCTATAGCAGATATTTTCTTTTCCTAAATTAATAATGGCTATTTTTCATTGTTTGTTACTATAGATGCGATGTTTAAATAGTGGCAAATCCACAAGTTAAAGTATTGTGATTTTTGTACCAAAACATAAAGTATATCCTATATTTATGCAGGAAAAGAATTTTTTATATAATAAACTTGCTCCTGAATTGAAGCTTACAAAAAAAAATACTCAGCACATTTAACCCACTAATTAGAAAACACTGTCCTTACCTCAAACATTGTAAAACAGCTATATATGTATTTGTTAAACATCTTATCAGCTATTACTTACCTATTTGTTTCCTAACAGAATATTTCCACCAAAGTATTATTCCCAGCCATGTTGGACTAATTCCACTTAACTTTTGAGTGTAGGATTTTCACTTGCTTCCTTTTTGTTAACAACTTGGAATAGTCTTAAAAACTTCCGGCATATCAAGATTTCACATTGGCTATCACTGATTTAAAGTTTGTAAGTCTTTAATACTGCATTTAACTTCAATCAGTTAATGACATCCACTGCAGAAGAAATTTCATTCACATAAGAAGGCCTTATTCTCGTCCTACACCATAATGAAAAGCAAAACTGATTTCAATAATTAAATGGACATAGTAAAGTATGTTTGTATTAATGTCGCTACTAGAGTATTGATTATTGCAACATTGACAAGACTGAAATCACTGAGCACACAATGTAGCATAATGTATAAGGCACTCCATTCATCAAAATAAGCAAGTATGGCATTGTTTTATGGACAGGCGTCTAATAGTTTTCATCAGTTTTTGTTACTTTGAAATATTCCACTCCAATTGATGTATACAAATCTCAGACTCCTGTCTGTTAAAAGTAGAGAGGGTTTGATTTTGATGCCATTTGTCATCAGCATTTTGCCCACCATTTAGCTTTTGTTTACTTTCTCAAGAATCAATAATGACTACTTTGTTGCAGAGAATTCTCAACCATTCTCCATATGCTTACAGATTGATCATTGCTTTTCATCAGGTCATTTTATCCATATGATGCTGGTTACAATGAATATTAGGAATGTCTTTATGGCAGATTAATATTGATGACCCTAAAGTTAATGCTGTATAATACCAGCATCATTATAAGTTATTCTGACCTCATTTTCATCAGTGATATTGTGCTTAACTTGTCACTTCATTGTGAAGAATTTATCATGTACATTTTGAGGTGGAAAACAAAGTTCCCAAGTCATGCTATTTTGTCAAGACCAAATTTGACCAAGGTTCTGACAGTAAATAGTGTGCCTTAGGATAAGATTTAGGCTTTTATTTTTAATGCACCAAACATTTGTTTTCAGAAGTTTATGCAAGTTGCATTTAACTTTTATTTTATATACATTTTCCAGAATTTTAATACTTTAATGTTTTATTTTCTATCTGGTTGTACTTAATATAGATAGTTATTTTGAAGGGTATGTGTTCATAAATTAATTCCATTTTGAAATTTCAGTACTGTATAACCATAATTGTGCACAGGTGCCTTAAAACTCTGCTATGCAAATGCACACGCACACACACACACACACACACACACATTGTCATGTGCTGTCCATCTATCCTTCAGTTCATTGTTTCATTTCTGTTCAATAACTCAATTCTCTACCATTTGCAAGTAGCTTTCATCCAGAGTGAAAAAGAAGCCAATTTCTTTTTTTGCGGGTGAGGTTGAGGGTCAAAATGAACTTAACTGTGACAGAAAGAAAATAAAATGAATTCCACACAATAACATTTCTTCAGCAGTGTGGATTATGAGCACAATTGTATGGATGGATTGCTTTTGGGGTGATGAAGAGAGGAAGAATAAAATTGGTGGTTGAAAGGTCTAAAGCTTAGGTCACTGAAGGAAGAAAAATGGTTTTCAGGCAGTAATATCAGTTCTCAACTCATACCTGGGTCAAATTTCATGGTTTGTATGCAGTTGGGAACAGGAAGAAACCAGTTACATTGGGATCAATGATTTAGGTCACTGTAATTGGAGAAAAAAAAACCTGCAAAAAAAACCTCAGTTCTGCATTACAGACCTGAACATTTGTCTTTGTGGATGGCTTGCACATAGAGCAAAGTAAAATCAGTCTTGTTATCACAATGTCAAAGGTCAAGGTCACTGGAAAAATTTCAGTACAGAACCTGTTACTTCTCAATCATCTATGCTCACCAAAGCTTGAGACTGGCCTACTCTTTTGATAACAAAGGAACCTATTGATTTGGTGTCAGGATTTCAAGGGTCAAGGTTGCTGTTAGAACAAATGTGCTTCAAATTCAAAAGGTATGGATTATTTTGACAAGAGGAAAAATAGGTTTTACAAATTGTTGTTGTAGACTAAGTTTCATCACTAAACTTTGTGAATGGTTTGCACATAAACTAAAAAGAAATCTATAGATTTGGAGACTAGAGATGAAAGGCCAGTCATTGTAAGTAAGGAAAGGATGCTTTTTGTTTAGTAAGTTTATTTCAGAGCTCATTGTCATGGAGACCCATCAGTCAGTAATCTTTCCAGTCATGCCACCTTATTTGCCTTCATAGAGGACTGTAAACACGAAGTGTGCTAATAATGTACTGTTGATGATACTCTTATTCCATCTGATTCTAGTGATAATTCCCTTGCCTAGTATTGGCCGGGGAAAGGGGTCCTTGCTAGATTGCACTTTTGATACATTTGTATGTCCAGCCATCTCATCATAGGTTGTACTTTTTTATAATCAATTCCTCCAACAGTTTTTAGTGCATTGCCTTGCTTGCTGAAGGCATATAAAAGACCTTGGTTTTTTGTTCAAATGACAATCCCTTGATAATATCCTCAAGCTTGCATAATTGACTTCAGTTTTTAGAGCTTTTCATGAAAACTTTCTACATATACAATTAATGGAAACATGCATGACAGACACATTATGAATTTGTTCAATTAATTGTCTGAAAAATTAATGTTTTTGGTTTTCTCATATTTTTCATTTGACTATCACAAGTCATTTTGAAATCAGTGTTGCTAATTGATATTCTGACTTTCTTAGGGTAAGAGCAGATAATAAATTTATTTATAAAGATCTGATAAGAACTAAGATATAAAAGCAAAATGTTAAATATGAAACTTGGTCCAGGCAGCTAAGTTGTGCAAATGGTGTAAGAGAATGGTCCAAGCCTTGATTTAGCTAAACCTTGCACAAAAGTCACAAAAGTGATTAGCTTTAATTTTAAATTTCTATATATATTGTTACAAACAAGTTTTTGAAAAAGATAAAATTTGAGTGATAATGATAACTGCACCTTCATAAGGAGGGAATAAAACAAATTAAGAACTTATTCAATGACTGCTCATTTACTGAATATTTTTGAAAGTTATTCGTGGAATGGATCCAAACTCTGAATACAAATTTTAAAATTAAATAAAAAGATGTCCTTAATCTAAACAACAACTTTGATGATGTTATCAGGTTCCTAATTTTGCTTGCAAAATATGTTATATAATGAGCGTGTTTGCATCAAAATTCCAAATCTCACCTTCATCTTCACATGAAACAAGCAGGCATTGTAAACACCTCAGGATTTGTATGAATAGTTCTTTATGTACATTGTCTTTGTGTGGGGGGGGACATAAGTAAAGATCAAGATTGAAAATTCTTTTTATGGAAATGTCCCATACACCTAGTCAGGTGGTGATGTAAGAAGACATGCAAAATCCTGTAAATAATAATAAAATAATATAACCTTGACTTCATTTAAAAATGAAACAAACTGACACCCACCCACATTACACCCATTTCACATGCTGTGTTATTGCTGTGTATTATGTAACATTTGCAGTACAGTTCTTTTATTTCAGTGTTTAGCATGTTCCAGGTAAATCTTTTTCTTCTTCAGGTTATTGCATCAGAGCCAGTGAGATTTACAAAGAAGGTCCAGGTGTTTTTTTCAGAATTGTGGAATGTGTGGGATACTATTGCTATACTCCTGTTCTTTTCTGGTGCCATCCTGCGACTGGTTCCTGAAATGTACAAAGCCACACGTATTATATATGCTGTCAACATTGTCTTTTGGTACATGCGATTACTTGAGATTCTCAGCGTCAACAAGTATTTGGGACCTTATGTGAAAATTATTGGAAAATTGGTAAGATTCATGGTTGTAAATTCCTTGAAGGATTTATACCTAACAGCTTAAAGCAGTCTTGTTTAATTACTAAAGCTTTGTCAAGACCATTTTAATGGGAAGCAGAACATAGCAGTCACTTCTCCACATGCTTGGTAATCAAGATTGTGTCAGTGATAGATAGAAATAGACAAAAAATAAGTAGAATAAAACTCCATGCTTTATCCAGACTGGCAGATCTGGGTCTTTACAGTTTGCAGTTGGACCTGTCTTTTTAGCAAGTAAAGTTGCCATGATGGCTACTTAAGAATGGATGGTTTTATCATCATAAGACTATCACTAAAACATGACAGCAAAATGTCACCATGTTGGAAATCTTGTTATCAGTACTCCTTGCTACTAGAAATTGGGTTTTCACTGAAATGCTTATGGCATACAGAATCCGTTTTGACAGTGGTGTAGATCTGGCCATCTGCATATCTGCCCTGTTGTGAAGAAGTTTGGAAACTAGACCTAATTGACCTTGGGTTCAGGTTAAAGTCATTGCTAGCAGTTTTGTACTTCGATGAATCTTTTGAAGATATTTGTGAGAAGTATATGTAATTGTACATAGTAAAAAAGCTACACACTTCAAAGCATTTAATATATTCATTTCAAAGTAATATTAATTAAAAGGTTATTCTTGTCTAAAGAGTGATTTCAGCTGAACATACGTTAGTAAGTGTGAAATGCAAGTGGAGTATTGTTGTGCAAAACCATTCTAGAATATCATTCAAATCTTGGTACATACATAATTCTCTTTCCATTTGCTCCATTTTCCCACTGCTGCTGAATAACCTCCTGATCTGTTAGATTGTTATTTATTTGAAGTCTTTCATAGCTTAAAATTGATAAATCTCCATTTACGTGATCATATGTTTTGTAATGATTTATTTCTGTGTTGCTAATTGTACAGAACTAATGTTTTAATTAAGCAGATGAATCTTTTGTAGAGGGACAAAATGCTTTCTTTATAAAGAAACTGATATATGTACTGTTAAATGATTTTTCAGTCTTTGTCTGATAACATTTTTTGTTCAAAATTAATTTCTCTGTTTTAATCCACAAAAATGTATATTTAGCGCTAGTATTAACCATGTTCTGATCTTGACAATTACTGTTATAATCATGAGAGGGGCTTTAGGCAGCCAAGTGGTTTAAAGTGCTCACCAGTAGGGATTGCTGCCATCTCACCTGTCTGCATGGGTTCAAGTTTTCTACTCAGCCAGTGTGGGTAGGTGATAAAGCTGGATTGGTAGTTTTTTTCTGGGGATTTCCTGGGTTTCTTCCTCCATCATTTATACTAGCTGCTATCTTGTGCTGAAAAATGGCATAAATCCTATAACAACAACAAGGTATTCTTGAAAGAGAAAAACTCAACAGCTGTGTGAAGCCCAAAACTCAATAATAAACATTGTTGAGCCCATTTCCTGTAAATGTCAGCTTTTCTAGATAATTATATATTATTGATCTTATTGTTACTTGTACTTTAACTGCACTCAGTAGCATCTTAACTTAAGTATGTATGAAAATATTTTTGTTACCAAATTTTATATGTTGGACTTTCTCAAGAATAATCAGCAGTAGGAATTAAACAATAGAAGAGATGGACTTGTCTTTTATTGTGGAAATTTTTCTCCGTTATTAGAACATTGGTCCCATTGTAGGACTTTCGTTTCATAATGTAGAAAAAGCAATTAACACATGTGATAGCCAAGGAATTGTGAATGTCTCTTAATGCTGCTAAATACATTTTCTAACAAGTTTGTTGTTGAAGTTTGAATACTCTTATGTTGTACTAAAGCACACAAAAACCAACAAAAAGTTCTTGAATACTCTGTTCTTCACACTCCAGAGAAATTTTCTATATTTTTTATTTTTCACAAACCTCAAAAAGAAGAAATAATGTTCATTACTTATTCCAAGCATATTTTCGTGGTATTGATGCCATCAATTGAAAATGCATCTTGAACAATGTAGTCCAGTTTTTGTTCAGAAGTACTTGTATATAAATTGTACTGTTTTCAGTAACTAATGTCATAAAATGGGAGCAATCTCTTGCAATTGATGGATGGTGAAATTTATAAGCAAGCCAATTCGATTTTCCAACTATAATTATATTCATTTTCATGACAAAAACATTCAGTAGAGGCTGACAAAGTAAAATAATCTTATGTTTGCATTTCTACAAGAATTTACTTAAGATTGCAAAGCAACTTCAACATATAAATTAATGATTTCTGTACATTTATCAGACTATTTTTCCATCTGTTTGGCATCAATCCTTGTAAATATCAGTGGCATGATGCCCCAGTGCTAGACAGCGCTATAAACTGCCACACTGCAGACATTGTAGTGATATGACTGAAAAATTGTTAAAGCTATGTACACCAGCTTGAGTCAATACATCAGAAATACTGATATTGTATAGTTCATGATGCCAAGTTCCCTTTCATGACATCATGAACTGTGACATTATGTCATGATTTAACACCTGTTATTGGAATTATATGCAAAAGATTGTTTTTAAAACTATTGATTGATAGGTCCTAAAAATTCTTTTGCCTTTTGTTTCAGGTGCGTGATATGTCCTACTTCATTATCATACTGCTGATTGTGCTGATGAGTTTTGGAATTGTTCGGCAATCCATTCACTATCAGGATAAAGATATGCCTCTTGGCAGACGATTCCGCAATGTATTTTTCTACCCTTACTGGATGATATATGGAGAGCTTTTCGCTGAAGAGATTGATAGTATGTATCTGGTGTTTATTATTATGTTACCCAACTTTTTTCACCAGACATGCATCCCATGATGTTCATGCTCAGAGGGTCTTGGAATTTTCATATGTCTGCCATAAGACAGTGTAAAGTACATTATATTTTGACATCCATCAGCTCCCAATTTTGTTTCTACTCATCAAGTTCTCTGCAATTTGCAAACTTTTTGGATGGCTTGCATTTGGAGCTAGAAGGAAGCCAAAAGGTTTAAATGTCAAGGTAATTGTGACAAAAGAAGAAAATGTTTTCTGCATTAGTTCATTATCATATACCTGGACCCAACTTGTGGATGGCTTGTACTTGAAGTGTGGATGAAGCTTATTGACATTTGGTGTCAAAGGTAAAGGTCACTATGACTATAAGTTGAAAAAGGTCAAGGGCATTGTTGCTGAGCAAAGGTTTCTTTATAGCTGTTGGAGACTAAGGGATGCAACTTGTATACGTGTAACTCATCTTTAGATGTATATGTGGAGGGTTTTATTTTCAAGCCTATTGAGATATAGGAAAGAAACTTGCTTCATTTCCATGTATACTCGGTAACTTTTGTGCTGCCTTAAAGATCACAGATTTCATTATTGTGAACCTCTGTGACCTCACTATGTATGTTTGTATGGGTGGGGTGGGGTTGGATTGGGTTGGTGGGTAGAGAGGGGAGAAGTACACTAAATTTGCTTTGTTTTGTTTTGTATGCCTTTTGGGGGATACTTAAATGGCAATATTTAACCATGACCCTGTACATATTATCAGTCTGTCTATCGTTTGTATTTGTTTGATGCAGTAATTTGAGGTCTTGACCATGGACCTTAACCAAATTTTATTGATGGATTGCACAAGATACAAGGAAGAAGCATATTAGTCAAAAGACCAAAGCTCAAGATCATTGTGACTAAAAATAGTTCTAGGTCATGTACCTTAAACAAATGTTGTGGATGGATTGCAAGTGGGGTAAAGAAAAAGTACATCAATTTGGGGGTTCAAATGGTCATGGTCACCAACTGACAGTAAAAAAAGTTATTTCTGTACTGTCACTTTAGCTTTGGACCACACCCATTGTACTAAAGTTTCTGTATGGTTTGTGATTTGAATAAGAAAGATACTTGCAGATTTTGAGGTCAGAATTTTAGATATCAAGGT
Organism: Potamilus streckersoni; assembly: GCA_016746295.1. Classification (NCBI taxonomy): domain Eukaryota; kingdom Metazoa; phylum Mollusca; class Bivalvia; order Unionida; family Unionidae; genus Potamilus; species Potamilus streckersoni. The sequence goes on from JAEAOA010001995.1 coordinate 2,211,416, forward strand.
CACTGTGACTGAGACAAGAAAAGTTACTCTTATGCAGTAACTTAATCAAACCATGTGCATGACTGGCACTTGTTATGGGAAAGCCACATGTTCCTCTCTGGGTAAAAAAAAATTAGAAAGTAATGTCATGATAATTTGAAAAAGTAAAGCTGATTTTACACCATGACATTCATATTATGTAAAGTTTAAGGACTAAACTCTGTGGATGGATTCTACTTGGAATGGAGAAAGATGACTTTAGAGTTTGTTGTTGTTGTTGGGCTTAACGCCATTTCTCAGCACACGATAGGCTATTCATGGCGGCCAGTATTAATGGTGGAGGAAGAAACCGGGAAATCACCGGAAAGAACCACCGACCCACGAGAAGCAACTGGCAAGCTTTCTCACATATCTACATTAGCCGAATCCTAGACTCGAACACACACAGACAGAGGTGAGATGGCAGTGATCCGTAACGGACAGCGCTTTAGACCACTCGGCCACTCGGGGCCCCTGACTTTAGAGTTTGAGATCAACGCTCAATGTAACAGGTAATCAGCTAATATTACGATGGTTTTCACACAATAAATTCAGTTATAGGTGATTGACACTAACCAAAACTTTCTGGATAATGCAGTGGGCAGGAAAAATAAATTCTGTGTTTGGGGGAAAAGGGCAAAGGTCAAGGTCATTGTGAAACAAAAAAGGAAGGAGCTTGTTGTGAAATAACTATCTATATCCAAAACCCAGGAGTGGGACCTCAGGGACCAAACTTGCTGTTTTATGACTGAATCTGAGTGCTAGAGTTGTCAGACTTTGCTCTGGAATAGTATTCTAGTTGAGATTAGAAATGCCCACTCTATTTCCTTCTTCCAAACCCAGTATATCAAGTGGCTTCAGAGGTGCAGCAAAAATCAGTAAATTCCTTTGAATGAGGGCCTCAAGGTAGATTAGTTCTTAGGTAATTGTGTTACCATCTTTAAATAAAGTCGTAGTAAAGATTTAAATATGAAGTGTTAAGACAATTATTTTGAATAATTAACATGCATTTCATCCACAAAGAGTATTTATTAGTACCATTGTGTCACAGGACTTACACCTGAGTATGCATTCCTTCCATGCAAAAGTATGCATTTTACCAGTCTGTCACAGGGCTTACTACCCTTTTAGTTCCATGCATAAATCATGTATTAGTACTATTGTATAACAGGTCAAACTCCCTTCTTAGTAATATTTATTAAATGTGAATTAAGAATAGGGTGTAACTTAACTTACTCCCGTCCTAATACCATTCATAAAATGTGCATTTGTATTAGTATGTCAGAGACCTTAACTCCCCATTTAGTTCCATGTGTAAAGTATGTATTAGTTCTAGTGTGTCACAAGCCTTACTCCCCTCTTAGTTCCATGTGTAAAGTATGTATTAGTTCTAGTGTGTCACAAGCCTTACTCCCCTCTTAGTTCCATGTGTAAAGTATGTATTAGTTCTAGTGTGTCACAAGCCTTACTCCCCTCTTAGTTCCATGTGTAAAGTATGTATTAGTTCTAGTGTGTCACAAGCCTTACTCCCCTCTTATGTGTAAAGTATGTATTAGTTCTAGTGTGTCACATGCCTTACTCCCCTCTTAGTTCCATGTGTAAAGTATGTATTAGTTCTAGTGTGTCACATGTCTTACTCCCCTCTTAGTTCCATGTGTAAAGTATGTATTAGTTCTAGTGTGTCACAAGCCTTACTCCTCTCTTAGTTCCATGTGTAAAGTATGTATTAGTTCTAGTGTGTCACAAGCCTTACTCCCCTCTTAGTTCCATGTGTAAAGTATGTATTAGTTCTAGTGTGTCACAAGCCTTACTCCCCTCTTAGTTCCATGTGTAAAGTATGTATTAGTTCTAGTGTGTCACAAGCCTTACTCCCCTCTTAGTTCCATGTGTAAAGTATGTATTAGTTCTAGTGTGTCACATGCCTTACTCCCCTCTTAGTTCCATGTGTAAAGTATGTATTAGTTCTAGTGTGTCACAAGCCTTACTCCTCTCTTAGTTCCATGTGTAAAGTATGTATTAGTTCTAGTGTGTCACAAGCCTTACTCCCCTCTTAGTTCCATGTGTAAAGTATGTATTAGTTCTAGTGTGTCACAAGCCTTACTCCCCTCTTAGTTCCATGTGTAAAGTATGTATTAGTTCTAGTGTGTCACAAGCCTTACTCCCCTCTTAGTTCCATGTGTAAAGTATGTATTAGTTCTAGTGTGTCACATGCCTTACTCCCCTCTTAGTTCCATGTGTAAAGTATGTATTAGTTCTAGTGTGTCACAAGCCTTACTCCTCTCTTAGTTCCATGTGTAAAGTATGTATTAGTTCTAGTGTGTCACAAGCCTTACTCCCCTCTTAGTTCCATGTGTAAAGTATGTATTAGTTCTAGTGTGTCACAAGCCTTACTCCCCTCTTAGTTCCATGTGTAAAGTATGTATTAGTTCTAGTGTGTCACAAGCCTTACTCCCCTCTTAGTTCCATGTGTAAAGTATGTATTAGTTCTAATGTGTCACAAGCCTTACTCCCCTCTTAGTTCCATGTGTAAAGTATGTATTAGTTCTAGTGTGTCACAAGCCTTACTCCCCTCTTAGTACCATGTGTAAAGTACATAGTTCTGATATTACATTATGTTCTTGTACATCAGGCTTTTCACTGTTTAATAAGCTTAGATCCTGTTCTTATGTCAAATAATCTCCAAGTTAATCATGATCTTTACTGTTCAACCAGCTTAGATCCATTCGGATGTCACATAAAGTCCTAGTAGGTCAGGTCTATACTGTTCAGTCAATCTGAGTTCTAAGATGACTCCCACAGTGGTCACCTTAAAACAAATCTTGATTGTGGGTTGGTAGTTCTTTTGGGGGGTTTTCCAGGGATCTTCCTCTACTAATAATACTGGCCGCCTTGTATAGCCAGTCTTGTGCTGAAAAATGGTGTTAAACCCTACAAAAATGACAAGACAAATCTTGTTATTACTACTTCTTCTATATGGCTGGTAATATCATCATGGTTCTTTCACCAAAAGCATGGCCCTGAGTGGCCAAGTGGTCTAAATCAAACACTTTTATGAATCACTGCCATCTCACCTCTATCTGCATGGGTTTGAGTCTTGGTCTCTATCAATGTGGATATGTGAGAAAGCTTGCCTGTTGCTTCTCTTAGTTTGGAGGTTCTTTCTAGGGTTTTCCTGGGTTCTTCCCTCCAGCATTTATACTGGCCACCATGTATAGCCTATATTGTGTTGATAATGGCATTAAACCCAATAACAACAATAACAAATTTACCAAAAGAGGTCTTGTTAATACAAAGTAGAAATTATGTAAATCTGATATGGCCACAATGGCATCCATAGTGCATGTTTTTATTGTTTCTTCTCCAAAATGAAACATATCAACATGGAGTTTCCAACAGAAAACTTCATATGATGCCATATTGGTCCTAGATGAAATCAGTACATGTACTCACTTTACATCAAACATGTAAATCAAAGCAGCTACTGGTAATTTAGAACTGATTGCTAAAGAATATATAATATAATTTCAACACTTGAAAAAGAAACAAATGGTCTTATCTTGAGGGATGCTTGTTTACAAATTATTCCAGTCTACCATAAAAAAAATTTTTGCTGTCGCTAAAAATAGAAAAACAAACTTTTAATAAAAAAGAAACCTTCTAAAATACTGCTGAAAAGAATTTTGACAGAAAGTGTCCAGGCTTTAATGGCTTTACAATTGTACAAATTAACTAACTGATATGTCTATCATTATCAATAATTTAGAAACAGTTACACATCTTTATTTCAACAAGTGCTAATAACATATGCAGTCAACATCATTGGAAGAAATTTCTCCACAAAGCATCACACTGACTTGAATTTCTTGGCCATTTCTTGCATTTTGTGATTTGGCAGAGGTCAGTCAGGTGACTTACATTTGCAATTTGACATGAAAATGCTCCACATTTTTGTTACAGCTTGTACAGACACAAATTTCCCAGACTGTGTATATGGATCCTGGATATCACCCACTCTGATGTGTTTGTATCTTCTTGCGGCCAATATCTTGCTAGTTAATCTTCTAATAGCCAGATTCAAGTAAGTAAAAGAAAAAAGTTTCTATTTCGTTTATTTTTCAACAGTTGCAGTTAAGTCCTGTATTCTCCAAATTTTTATAAGCACAAAATTCAATTTAAGATTTAGTACTTGGAGTAGACTTGCATTGCCATAATTAACCCAATATTTGAATGTTCCAATTCTCTATGCTCCATAATTTTCAATATTTTAATAATGTTAAATTATACACAAAATTTCAGGTTACCATAACAAAAAGTAAAATTTTTGCACTGAAACAAATGGAGAAATGTTTTACTAAAACAACTTGTCATTGAGCAGTTAACCATTTTTCCAGGAAACCATTTTAGATACTCCATTATGTCGATTAACTGTAGTTATTGTCAGTATTTAATAGTAAAAACACATGATGTGCTCCACGTCTTGTGAGCAGGCAGTTTCATAAAAAGAATAATGATCTTGTTAAAAGTAATGATACATGAAAAATCTACTTTGAGTAGAATTAATTACTAAGTCATTTGAATACTTTAAAATTAGTTGTGATCAGCAATACATTGAGTCAGTGTGTAATTGCAGGCTTCTTTTACTGTTAATGCTGGAGAGCAAGCATAAAATCGGAAATAAAGTAGTCATTGCTTGAAGAAAAGTTATGAAACTTTACATATGGTTTCAGCGCTCTGTTTGGTCCAAAATGAAAATGGTGCCCCTCAGGTGGCGCTCACCAGTTTTTATATACTTTTGAGAGGGTGATGTATGTAGGGTGAAGTTGTTTGCATTTAAAATATGCACAGTGGAGAGAACGTTGGCATATCTCAGTGCTACTTGCATATAATGTGGCTGAAATTTCTTTGGATATTGTACTTTTGGAAATTGTATAAGATCTTAGCACATTGCTAACTCAAATAACTGCTCCCTTGTGCTCCAAAACATGAATTTGTCTAGTCCACTATCCTTGGCAGCTGTTAAAATAGGGAAAATGAAGTTTGCCAGACTAGACTGTACCAGCTTCTGAAAGTGCAATGAATGAATTACCAAATATATAAAATGTAAAAAAAAGTTATCAGCTCTTTTTTTTTTACATTTACCTCTGATGTTCGGGAAGTGAAAATGAGCTATCACTTTTTTGAAAGGTGCACATATGGAGTAAGGTTGAGCTGTATACTCTCTAACACATATTACACACATCAATCATACACCAAAATAAATTGAACTAAAGGTTCTTTGAACAATACCTAATATATACAAAGTCTTTTTTAAATAGCCAGTATAACTAGTGAGAAAACCCAGGGAAATTCTTTTTCTATAAAATTCTCACCCTATGCCAAATACGAAACTGTAGAGAGCCACCTCAGTCATCTAATATGGTTGCCATAACAACAATATTGAAAATCCACATGAGCAGCTTTACGTGGGGTTTTCACTGATTGATGCTTTATTAAATTTAGATGGTCATAAATGAAAATTGTGCTGATCTGATGTCCAACATTGCCTCTACAGAAACCTTTTTGAAAATCTTATCACTGCTCCACGAGAACAGATAGTCATACTAACCTGGGGTTTTCATTAAAAAACTTCTTATGACTTGCATATAGGCTTAAATAAAAGTAGTAATGATCCAAAATGACTGCCATGATTTCTTTTTTGAATTTCTTGTTGCTGCTTCTAAATATATCAGCCATATTATTGGTAATTCAAAATGGTTGGTCGTATTGGTAAAATGGCTGTAACAAAACGTGCATTTAGACAATACATCCTAAATGGATGGTCATATCAATATGAGCTTTTCACAAAACACATCTTCATTATCTAGTTGGCACTGTATAAAAATTATGCTGATCTAACTGCCAAAATGGCTATTTTTATTTCCATCTTTTTTTGGTTACTTTTCCTGAATGGATGGCTGTATGAATATGTTCTTTTCATGAAAATAGTCAAATCATAACTGTAGTGTCTGTCTCAAAAATCTTGTCACTACTCAGATTGAAGAATGGTGGCACAGACATTGAAACATCACTTGCTATATGTGATTGCTTCTGAATGGTGTTGAATTGACCATCAGCATTTTGACAAGTTTGAAACTCAGACCTATTGATCTTTTGTCCAAGCCAAAGTTCACTGCATTCATTTTTAACTCTACTAATCATAAATTATAGGATTTTGTTTGATGGCCTTTTGTTACTCCATTCATCCTACACATTATCACTATTTCACATAACTACAAGGAGGATTACCATGAAACTGGACATGTACATTCATCCCATGTTTAGTTGGACCTAAATGTAAATGGTACTATGTGGACATCCAATACAGTCAACACTGCAACTGTATTGAAAATCTTTTTTTTATTGCTTTTTCTCCTGAAAAGAAAGCCATATTGATGTGGTTTTCACCAAAAGACCCTGTTTGGTCCTAAATGTAAATAGTGCTGATCTGACATTAAATATGGCTGCCAAAGAGGCCAACTTAAAAATCATGCTACCACAACTTCTCCAATGAAAAGAAGCATATACAGTGGGGTTTTTACCAGAAGACTTGTTATAGTCTGGTTGGTCCTAAATAAAAATCATGCCAATTTGATAATAAAAAAATTTTCACAGCTACTTCTGAATTGATGGTCATATTAGTGTGCAGTTTTCATCAGATTCTTTTAATGTTTTGTTTATCATACATGAAAGTGGTGCCAATCTAACTTTTTAATATGGCCATCATGGCAGACATCTTCAAAGTCCTACTACCACTTAAAAAGTTTTAGATGCTTGTATCACACAGCAATAAAGTGCTGTCAGTTGAAGATAAAAGGCCAAGACAAATCTGTGTAGGGCACTTGTCATGTTTTTTTTTAAGAATATCAGAAAATAAGTTTATTATTATATTTGGTATTGATGGAGTTGCTTTAGTATAACAGAGATGATTTTAGTGTTCAGTAATTAAAAAAGACATACAAAAATGGTGAATAAAATTAATTTCTTGACAATGTCTACAAATTCCTTTCAGCCAGAAGGGTATCAGTCTTAAGGGTCTCTTGTTTAATGACAAAGTCAGTATTGCAAATGAATCAGAAAATAACAGCATAATAAATCCTTTGTTTAAACACTTTAAACTCAAAGCTTCTTATCAGTATGGGGATATTTTTGTACAGTATACATGTGACAGCAGAGATGTCAACTCCTCTGATTTAGTCAGAACAGAAAATACAGTTCAGATCAGGACAGGTCAGATTTTCAAAATTTGGTCAGAAGTTTTGATCTCAAAAAAGGGAGGATTTTCATTGACTCCATTTTTAGCAAGAAAATGGACAAAATTACAAGGATTGAACAAATTTATATTTTTTGACAATTAAAATATGCAGATCATCTCATAGTCCTTTCAGAGTAACTTATTGCCATTCATACTCTTCATATATATATATATATATATATATATATATATATATATATATATATATATATATACATACATACATACATACATACATACATACATACATACATACATACATACATACATACATACATACATACATACATACATACATACAAGCATTTGTAGCATTGCTAGATTATATTGGTGGCAGTCCTAATATTGTTGATCTTAACACTTAGAAGATTATGTACTGTTTACTAAAGGAAAGTTTCCTCAAGAGTTAGAATGAAATTTACTCAGAATGCTAAATTTTTAGTGTTGGCATGTGGTAATGTTAGTTCAATTCTACTGATTCCACCAAGAAGTTTAGATTGTTTCCTTCCTGTTCGTCTATTCAGATTGATGACTGCCTGCCATAACTGTTGAAGACTAGTACTGAGTCTGATGTGTTTTAATATCAGTAAGATTCCCCACATGAAACAAATGCATACATTATGCATTACACCATCATGCCCATTGTTGCTTGAAGCCAGATTTGGAATTGCCATTGTTATCATCATTATCATTGCCACTCTTTAATAATGATAATCAATTCTGGAAATCTATTTGGAGACAAAGACCTTGTTTATCCAAGGCATTATGGATTACAATGGCAGCTAGTGATGTGTACTTTTAATTATTTACATTCACAGTTACAAAGGATTAAATCATGGTCAGTGTTGTTTATATCAGTTTTTGATATACAGTTATTCAAGCATTGTGCCAAAAAATGATCCTGGTCACATTCTGCAGATAGTCACTTGCAACAGTGAGTTTATATAATAAAATATTATCACTGTTGTTATTATTTTTTTTTTTTTATTATTATTATTATTATTATTATTATTATTATTATTATTATTATTATTATTATTATTATTTGACAATTGAGATTATTTCTTATGAACAATAAAATACCATGTGAGTAGTTTTTGTGTATTTGCATCAGATCTTTTGTGCAATTTTATGATATGGGAACATTATTTTGACTAGAAAAATGCTACAAGAAATGGGAGAATATGTTGAGCTGTAACTTGCATCATGGCACATGTAAGTTTATCAACATCTGATGCAGATTTTGTGAACAGGATTTCAACAATGTCATTTGCTGTCATCGTTAATATACTTTTAAGAGATGTTTTTTCTGAATGACATATTATGGGGCTTAAAAAAAATTAGAAGTTGTCTGCTTCAGAGATAAAAAGTGCTATTTATTATGGATTTTGATTAGCTGAATTCAGATATGACAATTAAAACAACTAATTGGCTACTGTTTTCAAGATATTTAAGGTTTTACATTTTATGTCTATATATATTATGTAGAGATTTAATCATAAATTGTAAACCTAGATCTATTCGTGTGTTTATTGATGTTTTAGATGATATTTCACCTGTTCTGTTTATGTAACATGTCACTATCTAGTTACAGTCTGCAAACACTGATGGGCTCCATTATTGCAATGTCTTTGTGAAATTGCTCACCGTGCTCATCGGTAACTGCTTCCCACTTCGGTGGGAAACAAATCTAGATGAGAGTGCAAAATATGTATCTTTAGGGACATGTTGCAAGAGTATGCCTTGAGAAGGTTTTCCACCAACTCCCTGTAGTTTTTTTGCTTTGTTTCCATGAGAACTTATTGCCAATAACGGGAAGGCTTTCCATGCCATCTTGTCCTTGCTGCACAGTGCATGGTCAGATGTATCATTTTGAAGAAGTACATGAATCTGAGTACCGCCAAGAAAACCTTCCTTTTGTCTTAGCTTCACTTAACCTTGGAAATTTTCCATGGAGGTTCATGAAAGCTGCTTGTGTTTTGTCCATGGCCTTGACAAAATGCTTTATCAGACCCAGCTTGATTCGCAAGAATGGTAACACAATTATACTTGATTTTACAAGTGGTAGATGCTGACCACTTTTCCTCCCAGGCTCCAATGACTGTCCGAGTGGCCAATCTGTCTTGATGTAGTGGGAATCTCTTGCACAATTATATTACGCTGTTTTCAGAGGAAACAGCAGTACTTTGTCTATCTAGTCTGCAGACCAAGCAAAATAGCAGGAACCTTCAAAACACCACAAAACTGCAACTTTTATTGGTCATAGTTTATGCACCACAAAAGATTTTTCATCTTTTCCTATGTTTCCTTCATATTGACTGCCTGATCAACTGGAATTGATGGCAAAACATTGTCATTATGCAGCAAAACAGATTTAAGACTCTTCTTCAATGAATCAACGAACAGTTTCCACTCATCAGGATTATGAATGATATTGAGGGTTGCCATCACACCTTTGATGATATTGCAGGCTACAAAATCACCTTCCATAAAGAAAAATGGGGCAAGATCCTTATGACGGTCACAGTACATGGAAACCCTCAAATCATCTGCCAGGAGATTCCACTGCTGTAGTCTGGAGCCCATTGCTACATTACTCTTGGATGGTTCCAAATCCATGAAAAGGACATGTGATTCACCTTGTGTTATGAGGTTTGGTTCAGAGGAAAATGATGGGAGAAAATGTGGGTCATGTGACATTGATGGTTCAGGACTAGAAGTTTCATCCTCTTCCTCTTCCTTGTCTGACTCAATGGAAAATGATTCTGGTGCATCAGAAACCAGCAGTCCTTCTTCATGGGGTACTTGTCAAATAGCTGATGGAATGTTTGGATAATGCACAGTCCACTTTTTCTTCTTTGGCACACATTTCTCATCTGGAGGCACCATGCAGAAGTAACAATTGCTGATATGATGTTGGCTCTTTCCAAATCATTATCACTACAACAGGTATAGATTTGCTCTTCCTGTTCAACCACTACTGAAGTTTTACAGCATATGTTTGGGGTCCACCTCTTCTTCTGATCTCTAGTTTTGCAGCCACAATAAAGGTGATAGGCTTTCTTAATCATAGTGGTTATACTGTGCTTTTGTGATGCAAAAGTCACTTTACTACCAAGTAGAAGTTATCTGCATTGTTCACACAAGTAGGAGGCATCTCTGCTCACTTTGGAAAATTAAACACTGACAAATTAGAGAGCATGACACTGTATGATTTCTGGAGCTGATATAGGGCAATATGTTCATGAGAGTAATGTAAGCTTAATTATGATTGCATCATCACTGTCTCCTAAGGATAAAATGATGCAGTTCATATGTATGATACAATACCAGCTTCAGATTGCATCATTCATTGTCTTGCATATAAAACAAGTACTATCCAAACCCAGTCATTGATTTATTCATAGATCCAATCAAAGATGTATTTTGGTTAATTCTGATTTAAATTAAGGTTTCTTCCCTTTATAACTCACTTATTCTCTGCCATTCCCAAGTGAAGGTTTGTATATACTGACTCAATATCATATCTTTATAACTAGAGCCAATCATCGACAATGTTAAGCATCATTTTCATTCTCGGTGATCCAGTTTAGTAAGGTTTGACTACTTTATTTCAGAAGCTTTTTTGGCTGTAGAGGCAATTGGGGGTAATGTTCGTTAATGGCGCATCTGACCAAGAACCCAAGGGGCAATGTCCTTCAGTGCTGCCCCTATTTTGCCACAGAGAAGTTTTTTTTTAAAATATTTGTTTTGTTAAGAATTGCCCCATTACACCAAGATGAAGTGAAATACTAAGAAAAGTTTAGTTACCAAAAATTAAAAATCTTCATGGCACCCCACCCCTCTTCACCTGTCACCTGGCATAAGCAAATGTCCTGACCACCTCACACTGGCATTGTATATGATGTCATTCTTGCCAACATAACAGACTTGAAAATTAGCTTTATAATAAGGGAAAATGCATATTGATGTCTTCTTAAATGTGACCTCTAAAATCCCCATTTTCAACCATTATTGAATTTCCTGTGATATTATGTTTGACATGCTTTGACATTTCAACAAAATTTTAAGACAGAAGTTTCAAGCCACTCAAGCTTTTGAGTAAATCCATCCATAATGAGTAACATATTTAATCTGTCTAGAGTACCATGATCATACATAGTATATACTCTAATCCATCTTGATAACTTTATGCACCAAAGCAGAACAGACCTTATAAACAGAATCTAAGTAATATTTCTTGTTTTATGCTGATTGGAATCTTTAATAACCCAGCCATGATCAGTTAATGTATTTAGTCATATCTAAATTACTACATTTCACAGCTGTATAGTCCATCCTATGGAACACTAAAGGAGGAAGCCAGGCAGTTATGCTGCCAGGATTAAAGGGTGAAATTAGCAACTACTTTGTCTTGACCTGCCTAAGATAGTTCAGTCACATGATCACAGGAAACATTACCATAAAATGCTACAGTAGAACCAAAATGTGAAGAAAAAAATGTAAAAAATTAAGTTTTTCATGGGAGATTTCAGTGACAAAATATTTACCACCATAAATAATTTTTCTTCCATCTAAAAGTAGAAAATTCAAAACAAGAAAATGGAAATGTGATGCTGCCTCCATATTTACTTGATATTCTTTGAGTAATTCAGCATTGAGAAAGTTTACAATCGTTTAATTTCAGTGCAACATTCATTAGAAATAATGTATATTCTCGAGAGATCTGGAAGTTCCAGCGATACCAGCTGATTATCAACTATGAGCTTCGGCCTATCCTTCCTCCACCACTCATCATTTTTAGCCTGATCTACCTCTCCCTTAAATTCATCAAGAGACGCTGCCAAAGAAAACGTGACTTCTTTGACAACGGTTTGAGTGAGTATTATCGTATTAGTATTATGTATTATCGTATTTACCTGTTTACAACCCATCATCTGCTTTTAAAGAAATATATCTTTATATGATTTTAAGCCCATTCCATGCTAAGTAAAATGTTTATAAGAAGGGGCACATCATATTAAAAATAACAGTAATGAAATTTCAGCCTCAGGAGTGGATTTGCTACTATGTACAAGCCAGATTGAACTGGGTCTATGCAGAGTTTTAGGAGTAATCATTTGAACAATCACCATGGATCCAGATCTTCATGTGTGTGTGATCATTTGCATCTCATTTGTGAGTACATTTGGAAATTGTCTTTTAATGTGTTGTTTCCATGGTACAACCAATTAAATTAACAATTGCAGATAATTTTAAATTATCATGACTTTTTGTTGTATCTTTGCTAGCTGTTGTTTATCCTTCAGACTTTGCATGTAACTTAAGGATCCCTACAAGTTAATTTAAAACTATGTTGTTGTGACCAAATCAAATGAAATGATCTTTTTATGATTTTAGTATAGTGCAAAGAACTAATTGGGCAAAATACAGATATCTCTCTAACTGATACAGTCATATTTTAACATGTACATGAGCACCATACATGACATATGACTGGAAAACAGTTTTCAATGACTCCTAAACCCCTGACATTGTCATGTATCAAAATGCATGATTTTCAGTTATCACTGGAGGAAAAAAGACATTTATTGACCACCACTAAACATCTCATTCCTATTCATATAGACAGTAAACAGTTTGCTAAAATCCCATGTAAAACTACCCTTGGGCAATTAATGTATCTGATTATGATGGAGTCCTTTCAGTGTAAGGCATCATAGATAAGCAATCACCATTCAGTCCTCCAATGTGGGAGGTCATTGCTTCAAACCCTGTCCAAATTATACCAAAGACATAAAAATGGTACTAGCAACTTCCTCAGTTGGTGCTTGGCTTTAAGAAATTGGTCAGTATCTGTGAAACCAGGCTATTTATTTTATTAAGTATTTGTTTTGCTTGGTTGCCTTGCAATCTTTGATCCCAGCTTTGAATGAGACTATTAATTTACGGTAGTTTAATTGTATTACATACTTAATAACATTTTTAACAGTGTTCAATTGATCAACTGAAGTGAGTTCACCTGACATATAACCATGGCTGCTAGATTTTAAGTATGTAGGATTTGCATGACATCTCTTTTATTCCACCACCTTTATTTGATTCAAAAGATGTCATTAACTTGATAATACAAAGAATTCCAGTGGTTTTTAATTCAGGGCAATGCCACAAATACTTTTGCATGTCAGTTATCAAAACACAGATGGCACTTAATTAGGTTCTCAGAAATATGCTCATGGACATAGATATTTTGGTAGACTGACACATTTTATGTTTAAATACACACTGCATTTATGATTATTACACTTGAGAGTAACTAAATAAAACAATGATTTAGTGGGCATTTAAATATTAATGTACTGATTACATTAGGCGTGTCATTTTCATTGATCAAATTTCTTTGAGTATCGTTAATTACAGTGTATTTGGAAAGAAAATTTAACAAATTATATGACTTCTTACTAAAAGTTGATAATTTTATAATGTTGATTAACATTTCCAGGTCCTATATATCATTTTTGACCATACAAAAAAGTGAGATATCGCTATTTCAGTTACCAATTTAGATCACAATTTTCTTCCAGTTCAACAGAAAGGGAAAAAGTTTGGTATTTTTTGGTCTGAGTAGGTTCGCGAGTTATCAGGGTGCAAGTTATCATGGTAATTGTGTAGTTCAGTAAGGGTTTTGAAGGTAACAATGAAACTATCATAACTAGGCACTAGAAATCTCTTGGAAGTCGATGTATTACAATGTATTCAGAAACAGCCCCCCAAAATGTGTTTCCTACTGGCATGAAAATGACGAAAACCTGCATGGGTTAATGAGTTGAAATAGATGGAAAAAAACAATTTTTGTCTTTTTAATAGGGCTGGATTCTGGAGGTAGTAGGTTTATGTCCTAATGTTAAATGTAATCAAGGAACATATTTAAAGGAGAAACAGTTGAATACTTAGGTACTATATATAATCATTTATCAGCTAGTTCAAATGGCAAACAATACAGAGCCACCTCAAGATCTCCATATTTTTGTTTTATTGAGTAAACTTGACAAACTGCATAAACTACATCTTCCAGTGCATTACGTCATGTTAGAACTGGGTCTGTGCATTTTACAATTGGATCCAACTTGTAAGAATGTAGATATGGTATATAAAAATTCATACTGGGCATATTTTCGGAGTTCATCTGGAATTTCCACTTCAAGGTCATCCTGATCTGCTTCATGTGCCATTCCCTTGTATAACTTGCAAGCCATCAAGGCCTATAAAAAATATTGGTGTTCATCTTTGCACTCACTGTAGAATGGGTGATACTGTTGTCAGAACTTCATTACTGTATTCTCTGGGTGAATCCTTGTCAGTTGTTTTTAATGATCATAATGTTAGCATTGTAGGAACTTTATCTGATACAGTTGACTTTTCTCGATAGAAAAATGGATATTTGGGACAGACCATTTCATTGAGAGAAGGGGGAGGGGCTTGATGTTTTATAGGCAATTTAGCAGTAATAAACACCTCTGTCCAGTGTCAATACTTTATCAATTCAAATCAAGTGTTCCAACATTAGTAGGTATGTGCTTATTATTGTCTTTCAGTCACTCTTTTCATGGCTAAAATCATCCTGAAAAGCATGGGTCAGTTAATAGTTTGCATTTTAACAAAATAACAAATAATAATGATGAGCAATAATCTGAATGTTCATTTCATCTGTCTAATATGTTACAGGTAGCTGGTCAATTGACAATGTACATTCCTGATATTTTGTTTAAATGCTCCAACTTGTTGCTGTGCATCACAAAGTGAAATTCTGTCAACAAGTTAGATTTTCAAGATTTGTGACCAGATTGCAGATAATGCAAGACAGATAATTCACAATAAATACAGTATTTGCATTATATGGTTGTATTAAAAGTTTACACTAATATTTCTTCTTCAATCAGAGCTTTTCTTGTCTCATGATGACATGGAAAAACTGCACGACTTTGAGGAGGAATGTGCTGAGGATTATTTCAGAGAGAAAGAACATCAATTCCAAGCATCAAATGAGGAAAGAATACGAATCATTAATGAAAGGTTTGTTATGGTTTGATTTACTGTTTTAGTCTAAGACCAGTGTGACACCTTCCTCCATTTGTTGCCTTGTAACTACTAATCCATTATGACATATGCCTTGGGGTTTTTTTTGCCTCATAACTACTGATTGATCATGACACCTGCCTCTCTTGCCAAGTAACCATGGATCCATCATAGTACCTGCCTTTATTTATTGCCTTGTAACAACTGATCTATCATGACACCTGCCTCTGTTTGTCACCTTGTACAATATGCAAGAGAGTGCATCAGAGAGTTCTACTACCTCAGCCAACAGGTAGCATCCAGAAACTTTAATGAATCATTATAAACCTATCCTTTTACTTGACGACATGGTGTTATTTGGGAATTCACTTTAGGATTTACTTTGTATCTTCCTCCACATTCTGACTGTAATGTTGGTCTCTATAACAGACTTTCTAAAATTTAGTCACCTTGCTTAATACTTTTGTTGGGGCTTTTATTCCAGTATTTTATTTTTAAGTCTAACACCCCAAACTTGTACCAATGGTACATCTTGAAATGAAGTATGCTGCAGATCAAAACTGAGTTGCAGTTATTACAGTATATTTTCAAAATTTGCCATGTAAAAGGTTGCCTGCTGCAAGAACATCATAGAATCAAAGTGTTTAGCACAGAAACTCTTTCTTGATTACCTTTTTTTTGATGATAATGAACATGGCTTGAGAGAAATTCATGTCACAAAAAGCATCAGTAATTTTGTGAACTACTGCTTAACAATGTTAGCTTTAAAATCAGGAGTACCATATTTACTGCATGTTTTCAGATATTGCTTATTTCAGACACTGTTTTCTTGGGGAAAATATAATATTTAAATGCCCTGTAATTTTTCAGACATTGCTCCACTATAATTTTTTCTACAATTTATGTTTTCAGACACAATCAAAGAGCTTCTGCTTCATTTTAAAGTAAAATTCCCTGGGTGTTTGCTGTTAATTTAGCTGATACAAAGTTCCCTTTATTTGGTCAGCATTTATTTGATGTGATCAGGAACTTCCACATGGATTGGTTGTCAGTGTAGACATTGTTACACACATGAAACTGTGTCATGCAGGTGTGACAGTTATGGCTTTGATTAGAAACCATGATCCCTGCTTTATATCATTACACAATACATCAGTGAGCTTGGATTAGTAAACAAAATAAATCCCTTATCCCCAAGGCATTATGTACTGGGTTAAATGTAGTTATTGTTCTACAGGTAATAAACCTCTTTGTAGACCATAAATATTGATTGTGGGTTCAACATGTTCCATACATCCTGTGCTCTTTTAACAAAATCCAGATGGCTGCCCTTTATTTCAGAACACACTCATCAAAGAAAACTCACAAATTATCATAGGAACAATTATCACCTAGACATTCTGAAATCTCCAACATATGTTTGGAGTCAGCAGGCTCTACTCATTTTGAAGCTATGCTCATCTAGGTGGGAAATAAAAAGAAGAGGGAACCACAACAAATAGATCACCTTTATTTTACCAAAAATACCAATATAATAATGACTAGTGTATTGCAACTTGCTTTTTATTTTTACCTTTCCTAGGCCTGCTTACAACACTCACCCCATATGGAGCCTCATCCTTGGTGCTCTAAGATTAGCACTCCTACATGTTTCTACTCTAAAATCTTTGTCATAAATATCATCAGAAGTATAATTCCAATTTTTTTTAAAATTTAGTTTATATTTACATCTTAATTAAACAGACATAAAGCTTGCATGCATTTGTAAGGTAGATTTTATTGATTACTGATTAGGCTAGTAAAAGGTTAATCTAGATTGCACAATTACTAATAAGGCGGTTATTTTTAAAAAAATATGCACACAATCATGGCTCAAAAAATACATGCACCGCTGTGTTTTCTGGTCATGTACATGTATTAAATAAACAAAATGGGTAAGTAATGCCTGTTTCTCATTCATTATTCTTTCTATGGTGTTACACAAAATACATGTTTTACTTTACAGCAACACCTCATCATGTGAGCTAATTGTAACTTCGTTAGTTACAGACACGGGGATGGTGGACAAAAATTTGTTTTTCCCTGTTTGTTTTCAATCTTCTAATTAAAGAATTTAATATGCATTTGGATAACAAAAAAGTAATTATTTTTCGCCATCCAAAAACGTGCAGTAAATATGGTAATTTATGTAGATGTGACATATCTAAAAGTAAAAATAAATTTATGTTCTACCTGTACCTTAAAATAGCAAAAAGCAAATTAAGTCTTTGGAATCCCTTTGATTTTAAGCTTATGCTGTCACAAAGATGTATTGCCATCAAATCATTGTTATGTTTGACTCATACATGTTTGTAAAAAAAAATGATCAAAATTAGAACATTTAAGCCCATTGTCCATAGATAAAGGGTTAAACTATGCAGTAGAACCAGATGTTTTCTCAGTACAGAGGAAACCCAGTAATCTTCAGAAACATTTGTTTAACAAGAGTTTCAGATGAATTGTACATTTCTATAATTTCTCAATTCAACTCACAAGGTCTTGTCATATTTTCATTAAAGATTGAGTAAGGCAACATTGAGTTAGGTAAAGTTGGATTAATAAATATATTTTCATAAAATTTTGTTATATCTGTTCTGACTTTCCTCTTGTTTGTCACATTAGGAAATGGTATAAATACGTATAAGGTTCTTTCATTTCCAGATCAGAGAACATGGTCATGAAGGTAGATGATGTCAACCAAAAGGAGAACTCCATCAAACTTTCCCTTCAGACCGTTGACTATAGACTATCCAAACTAGAGGAAATAGCCCTTCAGAATGCCGAAATGTTGAACATTCTGCAGGCTTTCATGTCCAAATCAGAGATTCGATCTCGTCATATCAGTGCATCAAGTGATAAGAGTCGTCGTGAGAGTCAGGAATCTTTTGAAACTCCTGATCTACCTCAGTATTATGATCAGTCAGGACTTCCTCAATCTGTGGAGGCTGGTGTTGAGATTAAACTGCCACACGACATGACCACTCTAGATGCTACCACATCTGTAATGTCTAATCTGGATACAAGTTGTGCTACTATGAGAAGTGTTCCCTCCCCAATGTTCATTCATTCCACGAGGGCAGTAAAAGAAGACTACTTTCAGCGATTCACAGACAAGTCACCAGTAAAATCAAGAGGGCTTTTAGAGAGAGCTAGAAGTATGAAGAATCGGCGATCCCTGCCCAGAGTGCATGAGAGTGCACTTGAACCTAATCATGCTCTAGAACGAAGTAGATCTGAATCACCTGCAGGTGTTCCATATCAGTCTCTTTTGGAGAAGAGATGTGGTCCACGTCATCTTCATATTGACATTAAACCTGCAACACCTAATCTGTCTAACACCTTGTCCTCACCTGAGGTATACCATGTTTGCCTCCCGGAAGATAAGAACTACAATAACACAAATAATTCAAAACCTGTGTACAGCACAGCCAAATTGGAATCTGACACCCACGTATCAACTGTGCAGCATGGAATAAATGAGAATGAAAACTTACAAAGCTGTTTGGGGGATACCACACCTAGCAGTCTACAAACAGATTCAAATTTTAATGGTCATTCTGATAGTTTTCTTCCTTCAGTAACTTCATTTGTGTCTGATCTTGCAGTCTCCAGTCGTCTTCCAACTTCGGTGGTAACACCATTCACACCAATACTGACACCACTACGTGCAGAATATACAACAATAACTGATGAGATAGATACAACCTGCACAATCAATCGAACACCTCCACGAAGTCCCACAGCAATGGGCTCTTACTTTGGAGAAAACAAATTCTTCCCAGACTGGGAGGAAGAAAGGGGCGAGACTGAGGCTTGCAAACTAGAAAAAGC
The DNA here is from genome assembly GCA_016746295.1 of Potamilus streckersoni. Classification (NCBI taxonomy): domain Eukaryota; kingdom Metazoa; phylum Mollusca; class Bivalvia; order Unionida; family Unionidae; genus Potamilus; species Potamilus streckersoni. The sequence goes on from JAEAOA010001995.1 coordinate 2,230,671, forward strand.
CACCTTGAAGCAAGCAGAAGAAGTTGAACATAGAAAGATGGAAAAGGTAATACGCTATCGTCTGCGTCAAATTTCTTTGGATGAAAGTGACAGCATTAGTGACATTGCAAAATTGGTGATCTCTGAAATGGACAATAATGAAGGTCATTTTGAGCATGAAGATGATGATGATGTTAACAATTCTGTAGAGCATGTAGATCAAGGAGAAGAAACAATGTATTGTGACCAGATTCAGATCCGAATACGACGTGCATCGGAAGATACTGACTCTCAGGGCCCAGCATTATAGAGTTAGATCTAGTACATTTTATGCACTAGTATATATTTGTGTTATGTTTTTGTTGTACTTCTTTTGAGTCCCATTTTCCACATGCATATCTTTGATTGGTTAATTCCTTTACCTTTAAATGCCAGAGCCTTGAGATCAAAGTGAGCATAATGTATTTTTCCAGATTAACATGAGCTTGTACTGTTTTAAGAAAATTTTAACATTTGTTTTGAAGGCATAGCATATAACTAAGCCTGTATTAATCAATTCAAGTATGATGCAATATTAGGGTCATTTCCCATGGTTGCTGTCTTCTTTTGTTCAAAATTATTTATAACCTGGTTATATTTTCAGGTACATTAAAGCTGTTCTAGTTTCCAGCCATCTTTTTTCACCATCATCTCTATTGTTTGTTTTTTTTTCTTATCCTCCACCACAACAGTGGTAGAGCATATAGTGCTTGCTTTGTTTTTCTGTCTATTGCCTATGTTAAGCTTGAAATTTTTGTCGTTTTGCACTGTGGTGGGTCATCAGTGTTCTTTGTTATTATAAGGACCATATATGTGTATGTAGCTTTGTATAAAATATAACTTAATGTTTATAAGAAGAGAATTTTGTGATATGAATACTTTCAGAGCTTTTCATTTCCAGCAGGAAACAGAACAATGAATATATGTCATATTTCAGTTCATGTGCAAAAATTATGCAAAAGATCTAAGTAATCATATTGGATTTATAAATGTGATGTAACTATTATCTGTAGCTTAATTCAGACCCATTTTATGTAATTAGTTTATACCTATATATTACATTTGTTGTATTGCATTGCTGATAGGCTTGGTTTGATTTAATCTTGTCTGGTTTGTTCAGTATCTGTTAGAACTACTGGTCAATGAACAAAAGAGCTTTCATAGGTGACTTATTATCACCTGGTCATCCATTGCCCATCATCTTTCATCCATCAGCAGTATTTTGTTAATGTTACTGTTTCTAAACTACTTTTAGGAAAGTCAAGATACAGTTTTATCCAGAGGTTTTATTGGTCCAAATGAATCTTGATGTCTTATTGATCCGAATGAAAATTGTTCTCAATGGCAGCCATCTTTAAAATCATAATGTCACTCTTCTTGAAGTAATGGTTATGTCAAAATGTGGTTTTCAGAGCAAGATTTTGTGTTCCAAATGGAAATGGTGGCTCTCTGACCCTAACATGGCTGCCTTGGTAGCTGGCTGCAAAATGTTGCTGCACCTACTGAATAGATGGTAGAATTAACAACAGATTTTCACTAAAACACTTGTTATGTAGTTGATTTTAAATGAAAGTGATGATATGACCCTCAACACAGCAACCACAATGGCCATCTTGAAAATCATATTAAAGGTTCTCCTGAATAGTTGGTTATGTTGACATGATTTTCAATAAAATGCTTCTTTTACCATGTAATTGATCTGATTTTTACCATGGCTGCTAATGTGAGTGTTTTCAAATAAATATATTTATCTCTCTTCTTAAATGGATTATCATATTTACATGTTCATTCCTTGAGTGAATTTTAATGTATTTGGTCCTGTTTTATCAGTAATTGCTTGTGAACACCATAATTTTAACAAATAGGAAAGATTTAATCAAAGGTTCTTTCTTTGTGTCTCAGCATTGTTGACAAGTCGGTAATGCCTTAGTTGAACTTGGGGTTATCTAAGATCACCACTTATAGATTTTGTACTTCAGTTAATTTGTGAATATAGTAAATTGTACCTACCAGTACTATACTCAACACAATACCCAAAGAAGCCTTAATTAGTACGTACCTCATTTGCTGTCAAATATTGCAAATAAATTTGCCACTTCTAGCTCATGTGTTTGGATCCTTGCACAGTTTGTTGGAGGGAAGCAGTCTCAAACATGGCTTATGTTTATAAGTTAATGAGCATGGCCATATTCGGAGAGAATGAACCTCCAACGTGAAGAGCTTTCAACATAGTTAAACAAGCTAGCTCTTCTAGTTGCTACATAATGTGATAGGAATATAGTTTATGACTTCCTTGGTGTATTTGTGTTATCATCTTTAACTACATGAAACTTACCCATATTATACTTTTTCTATTAAAGTTTTGATATTATATCAGTTACAGTATGTGAATTGATCAGACTTTGTATTAATTTATATTTTGACAAGTTAATTGTCAGCATTCTGACATCCTTAAACTTTTGTGCATTATTTCACCAAACATGCCAACTCAGAAGATTTTACCATCATGTGTTGACTCGTGTGAAAGATTTGGATTGGTTTGGTTTGACAACACAAATAATTTAGTGCCCAGGCAGTTGGAATAAAGTGGTTTACTGAAGGAAACACCATGGTAGCTGACACAGGCTAGTCTGATGGTAGGATTTGAACCCAAACCCTTTCGGTCATGAGTCTAGCACATTAACCACGGAAACACCACAGCTTATACAGTGAAAGAGATGATTACAGCTACCATTTGAATTAAAGTATAAAGAAAGATTACTCTGAGCTGAGATAGCTTGCAATATATCATTGACCTTCATGAGGTTCTATAACTGAACTGGAGGTCATTAAGGCCTATGTGTACTTTATGAACTTTTTGTTGTACATAATGTTGTCTTCACCACATCAGACTATTTTCTTAACTTTTCAATGCCATCTTTGAATTGAAATTGGCAGTAAGTGATATTTCATTAGACCATGCCCAGGAATATTTTGACTGCCTTGTATCTTTTTAGGACTGGCAGGTCGGACAAATAAGGATGATTTATAAAATCTTGTTTTGTCATTTATCTGAAAAATACCTCAGTTGAGTGACAAATCAGTTGTCATATCTCATATTTACTATGTCAGTATGTCATAGCAGTATTTGGGTACATTTATTGATTAGGGGCCCTGAGTGGCCAAGGGGTCTAAAGTACTCACAGTTACGGATTACCTCTGTCTGTGTGAGTTTGAGTCTCAGGCACAGCTAACATGGGTACGTGAGAAAGACTGCCAGTAGCTTTTTGTGGGTCGGTGGTTCTTCCCGGGCTTTTCCAGGACTCACAACCAGACTGAATCCTCTGTCATGACCTAGACTCACAACCAGACCAAATCAGTTGTTATGACTTAGACTCACAACCAGACTGAATCAGTTGTCATGACCTCACAACTAGACTATCAGCTGTCGTGATGTAGAAGACTGAATCTGCTGTCGTGACCTAGACTCACAACCAGACTGAATCCTCTGTCATGACCTAGACTCATAACCAGACTGAATCCTTTGTCATGACCTAGACTCATAACCAGACCAAATCGGTTGCTATGACTTCGACTCACAACCAGACTGAATAAACTGTCATGACATATCTCTTTCTAAGACAGTTACATCTATGTTAGTAATGATATTCTATTTACAAGAAAACACCATGTTTCCTTCTTGACTTAGACTTACAGACTTGCAAAAATTTCAGTCTAAGTTTTCAATCAGCTTTCTAGTCTAGTATATGTGTTTATATATAAGCTGTTTTTCTGGCACAGTAAAATAAATTCCTTTCTCAGCCTTGCGACAGAGAAATGTTTTGCTAACATAACTTTTCTTATTTCTTTCCAGTCGTCTCAATCAAGGTGTCCATGCATTCAGAACTATTAATAAAATAAACCCTTGTTACCTTCTGCTGTGCCTGATGTAGTTGTTCAGAAATCAAACAACAACAACAAATATATAACAAAAACATAGTAACTTAGGGTCAATCCATCTTTGAGAACACACCATATAAAAACATTTTGAGAGAGACAAAGACGCACATGATATTGAGCTTTTTGGTATTATGCTAGTTCATTCCACACATGGTCAATTTTATACTATATGCAGTCCTAGCTCAGTAAATTTTTCAGGTCAGCATCATTAAATAGAGCTAAAGCTTAGGTATCTAACTTTTTAAATACTTTTTGTGAAACAAATTATATACTGTAGCTATATTTAATGATGTTGACTGCTACAGATAATATAAAATTTTCAATGCTGTGTGAAATGAACTATGACAGAAAACACTAATCTGTACACATGGACTAAAGACCTATACACTTCATAGCCTCCCAGCTCTCTTAACAACTACAGAAAACTTAGTAACAGCCAGAAATTGGTTATATCAAACATGCTTTATTCTAATTTTGTTAAGCATCTCCATTGTGCCCCAGTTGAATAAAAAATATACATACAATATTTAATGACAAATAATGCACTTTCCAGCCAGAAGGAATCACTTATCTGTGAAAACATTAATCCATAAGTAGATTTTACTGTAGCACTTGCCATATTTCCAAGACAGAAAAATAAATTTTTAAAGAATCTATGAACTTCAAAGTTTAGCATATGGTTATCCAATAGGGTTTTTATTGAAGGATCTTTTTATACATGTGTGTAATTTTACAATCAGTATTAAGGACAACACAAGTATGTCACAAGTATATCACAAATAGTTTCACCTCCTCCAAAGAAAAGGAGAGTTATATACAATAGTGACACAGATCTCCAATTACCCATGAATAATCAAATTCAATATGTTACACTTTATTACGATTTGTACTACGTATAACTACACTACAGCTGAGTACCAAGCATCATTTAATTATTTATAATAAAATTGGAATTGATGAAAATGAAACAGTTTCTTGTAATAAATATTAATTGTTAAATTCATATAACATCTATATATTAAATATAATAATACCTCATTACTATATGATATTTTATGTTGTTATTTTTCTTTGCTCACACAAAAACTGTACTTCGGATGACACGGTCATGCCACAGATCTCATTAACAAATTTGTACTAATGAGCAGCATGTAAATATTTGCACGTGGATTATATTGCATAAGTGAGGAGTTCTTTTTTAACTTAAAAGGAAAATATTGGTGAGAAAAAGAATCAACGATGGGATTTGGACCAAGACAATTAAATCCCAGTTGCGGTGTTACATTGTCTCCCCATGTGACTTGCTGAGTGGGGAGACAAATAATGTAACCCCTTGACTGGGATTTCCTTGTCTCGGTCCAAACCCCATCGTAGATTCTATATATATATTGGCATTGTTCTGTGAGAAAAGTTATGTTTGGGCTGTGTTCTTATTCTGTGGAAGAAACTCATTTGGGTTTTTTTTTTTATTATTATTATTATGACTTTATTTAAAGAGGGTAACTCAATTAGCTAAGAACTAATCTACCTTGAGGCCCTCATTCAAAGGAATTTATTTTTGCTGCATCTGTTATGTTCTGGGTTATGTTCCGGTTCTGATAGAAAACACTCATGTTTGTACTGTGTTCTAGTCCATCGATAAACTCCTATTTAGGCTGTGTTCTGTGATGGATAAATAGTTTAACATAAACAATGATTGATATATTATTCACAGAAATTTTATAAAAAAAAATTCTGGGACTTGTGTAATAAATAACAAGGTAAAATATGAAATAAAAACATTAGTCATTCCTACATTTATAAGTTGATTATCATAAACATTTTATTATAAAGAAAAAACATGTAAGCTGACACATGGTTTCTAATCTGATTATAAGTTGCTTTTTAAGTGCATTGTACTTTTTTGCAATGTTTGATAATGGATTTTGGATTCAAAAGTCAAAGTTCAGGGTCATGTAGGTTTTACTTTATTCTGTGACAGTAAATTGATTATTAGATTATCTTTGTACAGGTCAATTAGTAGAAGTCATTATAATATTGATATACCGTAAAACTTGTTTCATTCATATATGTAGTGTGGAATATGTTGTTTTTTGAAAAGTATAGTAATATGTGTATAAAACATGTCAGAATTTGAATCCTTTAAAACATCTAACACAGAAAGTGTATAAGAAAATTAGTTGGAGCTTTTTTCCAATGATAATTCAAATTCCAGTAATTTTTAAAATTGTAATTATTTTTATTCTAGTATTTATATTTTGTCACATTAAAAATTAGTGACATTAAATATGACATTTTATTGGCTGGATCATATAGAAATTGTAACTTTGCATTGATGCTGAGAACAATTAAAAGCGATCAAGAATAGGGATTACAGCTGCAGCATTGAAAGATGTTGATGAAATTCTTGGCTTTTTGTATTTAAACTTCATTATTTACCTTACAAATATTTTATTGTTATCATTCAGTGAAAAACATTTTATTATAAAGAAAAAGCATGTAATTGATACATGGTTTCTAATCACAGATCATACACACTATTGTTGTACCTAGTTGTAATTGCAGGAAATCAAAGCTGTTTCTTTGAGAATACAAATTTAATTTCTTTAATTTACTCTGCACAAAACATAGATTTCATTAATTGTTCCCATTGATTATTTAATCTGACCAGAAAATGACAAACATCAAATCGGTACATATACAAAAAATAAACACCCTCCTTCAATGTAAATATAAACTTTGAATGCCAAAATTACTTTATAAAAGCTGTTGAACAATGGAAGAAATAATTTTTTTGATGCACTCAAAATGTTACAGGCTTTAAGCTATTTGCATTAAAAATCATGTTTTTATTTGATTTTTTTGTAATGTCCTGTCTGAGCCATTTCATGCATTTTTTACCTGAATATTATATCGAATATCTTTCATGTCCATTTCAGCATGGTCTTATATGTATACCCTTCCAGTTTTCTGACAAATGTTTCTTAGAATTATAAATTATAATTTCAGACCATGAAAACATGAAAGTTGATTTATTTTTAGCAGGGCAATAAAAGTAAATATCAGTATAATTTATAGCAGATGAAAATTTTAATTTCTGCAAGTTGTTATGGATAATTTTATGCAAGGCATTGTGGGTAAAACTATTTATATTATACTTATAGTAGTTCACTTCAATTAAAAATGAGAACTTGTGCAGATGATAAGCATCTTGTCAGTCATAGTTACAATACCTTGCAAAAAATTACAAAGAATGATGATGTTATCAGTTGGAATTTCAGTATGTCATTGTCTGCTGTCAGAACCTTATATACTCACAAGTCCAACTGCAAACTGCAAAGACCCAGATTTGCCATTGTATAATGTGCTGGCAGATCTGTATTTGTTAAGAGTAATGAGTGGAACAATCCACACAACCCTGGTCTGCAGGCACATGGAGCTATGGCAGATCAGGATCTTTGTTGTTTGCAGATTGACTCGACTTATAAGTAAGTATATACAGTATCATTGACAATTTATTGGTGCAAAATCAAATGAACTGTTGTCAAGGTTAAAAATTATCAATTTTTAAATTTTGAAGCGTTTGTTTCATAAAACAGGAAGAATTGAAATCCACTTACAATCCACAATATATGGCACTCTCTGTCCAATCCACTGTACAGATGGGTCTTGAAGATTTGCTTAAACTGTTTCATGTTTCCAGCTTTCTACAGTTTCATGCTTCTTCCTTGTTATTATATTATAAATCTTAAATGGACAAATACAGTTTCTTTAGATTTGACTTTGTCATCATCATACTTGTCATCTTCCCAGGCTGTGTTGGAAGATTTTGGAGGATCAAAAAGTGTGTTCTGAGATCAAGTGAATAGTGCAGATGACCAAAAAAATGTGATATCCAGTTGAAAAAGAGTTATCATTTCATATAAAACTGTAAAAAAAAAATACTGGAAATTCAAATTTTATGTTAAGAAACAGAAACTATATATTTGGTTTGTTTTTAGCCTTTTATCCACTGCCAAAAAAAAATAGTTGGTAGACTTGGCATTGTCCAATAGCATCATCAGACTCATACATAAATGTCCACACTCACATTATCGCTACCACACAGACATTAAATGAGAAAAATAAATCTATCAATATTCTGTCTTTAAAATTCTTTGAACAGTGAAATATTTTCTTGATTTGATGCAGTCTTTGCTGCTCTCAATAGATCAATGGCATATGTGTGTGAAGGCAATGCAAGTTTTATTCGTGTTCATCATTAGATGCTGGGTATTTATATTGATCAAACTTCCCCAAAAGTCTTGTTGACTTTTTACCAGCATAGAAGATCTATGCTATGTCAGTTGATGTTGTACACTTCAGAATAACTGACATCAATGCATGTACAGTGTTTGCAGTATGTGCAAAAATTAAATGCTCCCTTTTCTGGTCAAACCTCACAAAGTCAAACTCTGTCCAGGAGTTCTGAATTTTTCTTGCTGGGCCTTGCTTGCTTTGTAGGTGGCTTATACTTTCATAATTCACAGCTTTTTTATTGCATTTTACCTTCAAAAGCGCTTGCTCACAATTTTGACTACTGAATTGTGTTTTATATGTGGAGTGATATTAAGGTTTGAAAGAAACATTGCAGCATATCACAGACTTTCCAGGAATCATGAATAAAGATGGCTTAAACATTCAAGGCAGTGATTTGTATTAATTTTTGTTCTCCTGCATGCATTTATGACACTGTCATACTATTCCCTTATTAATGGGCATGGTTGAAACATGACTACATAAATTTTAAACATGCCATAGAAGACATAGCCATATAAAGAACACCTGGCAAATAATGGACAATGCTGATAGGTCCTATTTGTTAATTATACATAGTTTTCCTTAATGTAAACAATATCTTCACATAATGAACAATTTGTATTTCTTTAATAGCTTTGTTTCATTGTAATATTTTGGATTTAATGTCATGTTTTTATTTATATAACCATACTGCTTGTGGGGATGGTAGTTTTATTTATTTTTTTACCTCTGCAGAAGTTTGTTTTTAATTTATTACAAATTTTTTAAACTTTCTGGACTGAGATTTGTAACCAAAATAATCTTTTGCCACAATTGAGCAGAAACCATTAAAGGGTGACAAATTAAATTTAGTATTCATGTTTATATGCATAAATGCATGTGGATGACCTGGTTTGATTTTCATTCAGTTACAGCAGAAAATGTATTTGTAATGTTTCTAAGGAAGTTTTGGACTTGTGGATTTTTAATGAAGGCATGTTTGTTTTACATAAAGAAAAGTTTTCAGTGATAAACAGTGGATCGTAGACTCTACAGACTCTTTATTAGTAAGGAACTTTCTCAGGGTGTTTCATCAGCTTGATATTCAGTAGTTGTATATAGAGCTGTCAAGTTAGGATCTTGAACATAATATGAACTTAGATCAACATTCCTATTCCCATTTGAATATCTAGCCACAAAGAGTATTTGTATTATGTCTAAAAACATCTATAATTACCGTTTCTGTACACTGAACTCCTTTTATATGTCCAGCTCATACTGGAATACACATTCTTGAATATTAAATACATTCCCGTATGGAGCTCATTCAGTCTTGTACAGTCACTGATTTTCCCACATTGAGCTCAGTAAGACTGTTGGACTTTAGCTGAGTTCCCCATAATGAGCCCATTAATTCTGTTACACAGAGTTCCCCACATTGAGCTCATCCAGCAATTTGCAGTCATAGAGTTCCCCACATTGAGCTCATTCAGTCTGTTGCACAATCAGAATTCCCAAACATTGAGCTTATTTAGTCTGTTGTACAATTCCCCACATTGAGCATATTCAGTCTGTTGCAGAGTTCCCCACATTGAGCATATTCAGTCTGTTGCAGAGTTCCCCACATTGAGCTCATTCAATCTGTTGCACAGAATTCCCCCACATTGAGCTTATTCAGTCTTTTGCACAGTTCCCCACTTTGAGCTTATTCAGTCTGTTGCATAGTCAGAGTTCCACCATATTAAGCTCATTCAGTCTGCTGCACAGAGTTCCCCACATTGAGCTAATTTAACAAAGTTGCAATGTCACAGAGTTTCTGTGAGTTGCAAGACATAGTTATCACTTTTCTGGTAGTAGTGTTAACATTATCATCAATGTTAAGATGTTATGTTTGATGTTTTTGGAGAGTTGCCTATTGTATCAACCAATCATTTTGGTGGAATATATGTTAAGAGTTTCTACCAAATCCTGTCTTACCGGTGAAATCGGAAAACTTTGTAGACTTGCTCAAGCAGACCGCTTTAATGTGGTCTCCACCAATCAAGAGTCTGGTAAAAAATAATAACAAAGATATTTTTGACAAAGGATGTTTCAAAATTTTTAAATATTTTTGATTGATAGAGTGTCATTAAACTTCATGTTGGTGATGAGATGATTCTTCCTCAAAACTATTCATGGTTTCCGTGGCTTGTTGAGGCATGCTTCCCACATCAGTGACCTTATAAAAATTGCATTTAATGATATCCATGTAAACTTCTATTACATTGATCAGATCAATTTTTATTGGTAAAAGGGAGCTATTAAGTATTTTTTCCAGACCCTTGAAAGGTGGAGATATGATGGAGACACCATTCCATGAAACACTGTAAAAAAGAAATCATGCTGGCTTACTTTGAATTGCATGACTGACAAGATGACTGCTTAAGATTTGTACAAGGCATGGTTTATTTGTTGCATGTGTTTTGATATGCATGGTATCTATTTGTCTTGTTAACAGCAACATTTATTACATTGTAATATTTGTGTTCTGATAGAAGATTTATGGGAACAAACATGTTCCATGGTAAAATAATTCATAATAAAGAAATTCTATCATTTTGATTCTATCATCATTTTCCTTAGTTGGCTTGAGTAACAAATTTTATTTATTTAAAAATTGGTTTTAAATGTATGAAAATAGGTATTGGGTTTAACAGACAATTATGCTAATGTTAGATACTGTTATATATATATATATATATATATATATATATATATATATATATATATATATATATATATATATATATATATAATATACCAGTTTATATTTCTGATCTTCTCTTTTATATTTCTTTGGGTGGACAATGAGTATAGATCCAAATCTGTACTTGGGTCTTTCAGTTTGTTAGGATTAATCAGTAGAACAGACAACATAGACCCTGATCTGCTATTTTTTATTGTTAGACCTGACTTGTATGTGATTGTTCAGGATGTACTCTTTATAACAACGAAGTCACAGATGAAAGTGAACTTGGTTGTTCTAATGACTGTCATCTGTTTATCTCAAACTATGGTACTATATAAAATATAAATTTCTGTCATATCAATTCTTGAAATATTTTTATAGTTCTTTTTTTTACAGTACTGAAAATCCTAGTGTTCATTTTCCTGGAAAAGTGTTTTGGTTTACATGATGTTGACTGTATATTTCTAGTATTTTAGTTATACCCAGCTCGTAGGTCACAAGGCTTCTATAATTTATGACAACAGCCTATATTTGTATACACCACAATACAGTTTGACAATGAAATTGTTTACATACCAAGTCCTACAATGAAATTATTTACATGAAAGATTTCACAATGAAAACTACAAAGTTTTATTAGGTACTAAATAAATTATCTTTAACTGAAGTATGACTTTTGCTTTTATTTTCTTTATCATTTTTGCTCCCACCCCACCTGTGCCAGATGTGCCAACCTCCTGTGCTAGAAATTCTTTGAAGACATGCATTGAACAGTCTGACTTCACATTATTGGTTCATGTACAATAGCCTTTTCTCTTTTCTGGACATCTTTGAAGAAAATACTTCAGGAATACATAACTACAATGATGGTTTTCTGTATCATGATATGATAGTCACGTTGCTTTATCAACAACACAATGAGCCACCTACCCTCTCTCATCCTTGTGGGTTCTGGATTTACTTGTAGAAATATGTAAAAATTTCAAAAAGGTCATCATTATTTTTCAATTTGAGTGGTTACATGTTGCACTTGGATTAGTATAAATTATGTTATTAGTACCTAATTAATCTCCTAGCACCAAGAGAGATTACATGTCACTCCATTCACATTTAATGCTAGTCCTGATAATATAATTAATAGATGTTCATCTGTTTATAAATAATTTAGGGGTCCACCCTGTCTCTACATTACCTAACCATTTACAGATACAGAACCTGCAATTGTGCAATTCATGCTAACAGGAAAGGAGATCAAACCAAGGTTCCCTCTTTCCCCCAGGTATACTCTCAATGGAACACGGTGTTTCCTGTTACTACAAGTCTGTGGTCCTAAGATAAGTTACAGAAAACAGTGAAAGACAACAAGCTTTATAAACTTTAACAAATATAATTTATTTCCCTAGAATACAAACTGAAAATGAGAAAAAAAAGAACTTATGGTATTGCGAATTAAATCCCAAAATAATACAAAAATTACCAACACAAGTCTTGGTAATCTAAAGTCCTGAATAAAACTAAGTACAGGTGGGTACGTGAGAAAGCTTTGGGTATCAGAATGCTGTGGATATATGAAAATGCTGCCTGTAACTTCCTATGGGTTCTTACTGGAGTTTTCCATTTTCTTCCTTTATAAGTGTTACTGGGCAACATGTATAACCTGTCTGGCATAGAGAAATGGCATTAAACCCCAAACAATATCAGACAAAACATTCATGGTTGCATATCTCAAATGACAACTCATGCTCTCACTGCAGGGCAATTTGTAGTCTTCTTTACTGGGAGGAATTACCTTCAGCACTTGTCACATTCCAAAAATACAACTGTCTTTCCGACAGTTTTTCAAAGACAGGCACCACAATTCTAACAGAATGGTCTCTGCATCAAGCAGTTACAGAGTCCTTTTTCCATCTATGGAGACAATTAGCAGACTCGTTTGCCCCAACACTTAACAAGTTACCATATTTTGGTTGCAGAGACACTTGTTCACTGACCTTCTTGACTTACAATGGGTCTTTTCTTCACAGCAAATCTCAGATTCACCACCTCAATACTTGACTCATCTAAAATGAACTATCCACCAGTGTTATCAAACAAGATTGTGACTGCATTGTTCTACTTCCAAGGTTGATCATGCCAATTGTAAATTTTTTTTTTGATTGATAAACAAGGAAATGTGGTAATTCTAGCTGCCTCTCTGTGTCTAAAGCTTTTCTATTCCTCTTTTAGAAAAAGTTACATATGACTTCCACAATCAAAGAAGAAGCAGCATCAGATTTATAACACAGATGAGGAAGAAGGACAATTTGACCAAGTAAAGTAGTATAAAATTTACAACCTAGACCACAAGGAAGGACAAATGGACTAGGCCAAGTAGAATAGGATTTATAACCCAGATGAGGAGGAAGGACAAATTGACTAGGTCAAGTAGGATAGGATTTATAACCCAGATGAGGAGGAAGGACAAATGGACTAGGTCAAGTAGGATAGGATTTATAACCCAGATGAGGAGGAAGGACAAATTGACTAGGTCAAGTAGCATAGGATTTATAACCTGGATGAGGAGGAAAGACAAATATACTAGGTTAAATAGCATGGGAGTTTTATCCCAGATGAGGAGGATGGACATATGGACTAGGTCTAGTAGGATAGGATTTATAACCCAGATGTAGAGGAAGGAAAAATGGACTAGGTCAAGTACCATAGGATATATAATCCGGATGAGGAGGAAGCACAAATGGACTAGGTCAAGTAGAATAGGATTTATAATCTGGATGAGGAGGAAGGACAAATGGACTAGGTCAAGCAGCATAGGATTTATAATCTGGATGAGGAGGAAGGACAAATGAACTAGGCCAAGTAGTATAGGACTTAAAATCCAGATGAGGAGGAAGGACAAATGGACTAGGTCAAGTAGCATAGGATTTATAATCGTGATGAGGAGGAAGGACAAATGAACTAGGCCAAGTAGTATAGAATTTAAAATCCACATGAGGAGGAAGGACAAATGGACTAGGTCAAGTAGCATAGGATTTATAATCCGGATGAGGAGGAAAGGATAAATGGACTAGGTCAAGTAGTATAGGATTTATAATCCAGATGAGGAAGATCAAATGGACTATGCCAAGTAGGATAGGATTTATAATCCAGATGAGGAGGAAGGACAAATGGACTATGCCAAGTAGAATAGGATTTATGATCCAGATGAGGAGGAAGGACAAATGGACTAGGTCAAGTACCATAGGATTTATAATCCAGATGAGGAGGAAGGACAAATGGACTAGGTCAAGTACCATAGGATATATAATCCAGATGAGGAGGAAGAACAATTAGACTAGGTCAAGTAGCAAAGGATTTAAAATCCAGATGAGGAGGAAGGACAATTGGATTAGGTTAAGTAGCACTGGATTTTTATCCCAGATGAGGAGGAAGGACAAATGGACTAGGTCAAGTAGGATAGGATTTATAACCACAATGATGAGGAAGGACAAGTGGTCTAGGTCAAGTAGCATAGGATTTATAACCTGGATGAGGAAGAAGGACAAATGGACTAGATAAATTAGCATAGGATTTATAATCCGGATGAGGAGGAAGGACATCTGGACTAGGTTAAGTAGTATAGGATATATAATCTGGATGAGAAGGAAGGACCAATGAACTAGGTGTAGAAGTATAGGATTTAAAATCTGGATGAGGAGGAAGGACAAATGGACTAGGTCATGTAGCTTAGGATTTGTATCCCAGATGAGGAGGAGGGATATATGGACTAGGTCAAGTAGGATAGGATTTATGACCCAGATGAGGAGGAAGGACAAATGGACTAGGTCAAGTAGGATAAAATTTAAAATCCGGATAAGGAGGAAGGAGAAATGGACTAGGTCAAGTAGCATAGGATTTATAATCGGGATGAGGAGGAAGGACAAATGAACTAGGCCAAGTAGTATAGAATTTAAAATCCACATGAGGAGGAAGGACAAATGGACTAGGTCAAGTAGCATAGGATTTATAATCTGGATGAGGAGGAAAGGATAAATGGACTAGGTCAAGTAGTATAGGATTTATAATCCAGATGAGGAAGAGCAAATGGACTATGCCAAGTAGGATAGGATTTATAACCCAGATGAGGAGGAAGGACAAATGGACTAGGTCAAGTAGTATAGAATTTAAAATCCACATGAGGAGGAAGGACAAATGGACTAGGTCAAGTAGCATAGGATTTATAATCTGGATGAGGAGGAAAGGATAAATGGACTAGGTCAAGTAGTATAGGATTTATAATCCAGATGAGGAGGGAGGACAAATGGACTATGCCAAGTAGGATAGGATTTATAACCCAGATAAGGAGGAAGGACAAATGGACTAGGTCAAGTAGGATAGGATTTATAACCTGGATGAGGAGGAAAGACAAATGGACTAGGTTAAATAGCATGAGAGTTTTATCCCAGATGAGGAGGATGGACATATGGACTAGGTCTAGTAGGATAGGATTTATAACCCAGATGTAGAGGAAGGAAAAATGGACTAGGTCAAGTACCATAGGATATATAATCCAGATGAGGAGGAAGGACAAATGGACTAGGTCAAGTAGAATAGGATTTATAATCTGCATGAGGAGGAAGGACAAATGGACTAGGTCAAGCAGCATAGGATTTATAATCTGGATGAGGAGGAAGGACAAATGAACTAGGCCAAGTAGTATAGGATTTAAAATCCAGATGAGGAGGAAGGACAAATGGACTAGGTCAAGTAGCATAGGATTTATAATCGTGATGAGGAGGAAGGACAAATGAACTAGGCCAAGTAGTATAGAATTTAAAATCCACATGAGGAGGAAGGACAAATGGACTAAGTCAAGTAGCATAGGATTTATAATCCGGATGAGGAGGAAAGGATAAATGGACTAGGTCAAGTAGTATAGGATTTATAATCCAGATGAGGAAGAAGATCAAATGGACTATGCCAAGTAGGATAGGATTTATAGTCCAGATGAGGAAGGACAAATGGACTATGCCAAGTAGAATAGGATTTATGATCCAGATGAGGAGGAAGGACAAATGGACTATGCCAAGTAGAATAGGATTTATGATCCAGATGAGGAGGAAGGACAAATGGACTAGGTCAAGTACCATAGGATTTATAATCCAGATGAGGAGGAAGGACAAATGGACTAGGTCAAGTAGCAAAGGATTTATAATCCAGATGAGGAGGAAGGACAATTGGATTAGGTTAAGTAGCACTGGATTTTTATCCCAGATGAGGAGGAAGGACAAATGGACTTGGTCAAGTAGGATAGGATTTATAACCACAATGATGAGGAAGGACAAATGGTCTAGGTCAAGTAGCATAGGATTTATAACCTGGATGAGGAAGAAGGACAAATGGACTAGATAAATTAGCATAGGATTTATAATCCGGATGAGGAGGAAGGACATCTGGACTAGGTCAAGTAGTATAGGATTTATAATCTGGATGAAAAGGAAGGACCAATGAACTAGGTGTAGAAGTATAGGATTTAAAATCTGGATGAGGAGGAAGGACAAATGGACTAGGTCAAGTAGCCTAGGATTTGTATCCCAGATGAGGAGGAGGGATATATGGACTAGGTCAAGTAGGATAGGATTTATGACCCAGATGAGGAGGAAGGACAAATGGACTAGGTCAAGTAGGATAAAATTTAAAATCCGGATAAGGAGGAAGGAGAAATGGACTAGGTCAAGTAGGATAGGATTTAAAATCTGGATGAGGAGGAAGGACAAATGGATTAGGTAAATTAGCATAGGATTTATAATCCAGATGTGGAGAAAGGACATATGGACTAGGTCAAGTAGCATAGGATTTATGGTGAATTTCTTGTTTCCCATTATGAGAGATTGTCAATCTTTAAATTTGCATAACTCTACAAAAGAGATATGCAAATCACTATATTAAGATACAGTCCCAACTGCACATTTGACAAAAACAAAATAATGTTTTCAAGGTTTGATCGCAGAAGAACCAAGACATTTCTGGATCATTCTTTATTATTTTAAAAATAAAAAATAATAAAAATACAGTATTGTGCCATTATATCAGATAGCACTGTGATATCAAAAACTAAAATTAACCTGGAAAGAATTTGTTAAAGACTAACCAAACACTTTAATTATGACTTGACAAGTAAATTATTTGCAAAAAAATAAGAAGAATGATAATGATAAAAAGAAGGAAAAGAAACAGCCTAACCATATATCCTCATTGTTAAGTCAAGTCCTGCACAAACCCAAATCAGCCATGACATAATAATGTGCTGGCATGGCTGGATCTAGGCAGTTTGTTATGATAGCTCAGTTGGAAGAGCTTTAGGCTACAGATTCAATACATGCCCAGGTCAGGTACCTAGGTGTGTCCTTGGGAATGTCGCTTGGGTCCCATTTTATGGTCATCAAATACAAAAGGCCAATTTATTAAAAGTGCCATCAAAACCAACAAACCATGATCTTTTCTTTCATCGATGAATTAAAATCCATTCATCTCTTTTTCTGGGTCAGGTACAATCACATTCGGTGCTGGTTCCACTGTAAAGCTGGACTAGACTAGTTCATATTCTTTCTTCAACTCACTCTTATCCTCAGTTGTATTTCTTGGTACTGTGTCTCAGACTGTTTATCAGTTTTGCAATACTGTTCATTTGTAGAATGGTACTGATCATAAAATTTAATTAAAGTTTAAATGAGTCATGCGATTTCTGTTAATTATTTTTGTATCCTTCCCTTTTCTGCAATCTTGTCATCTGATGAAATAAGGATACTATCATGTAGTCCAACTTGACACTTGAATCCTATATGCATGTTCCAATTTGTTTTCTTACGATAATGGTTATATGAGACATTACACATTGATTTAATCAAGTTATTCCTATGCTGCCAGTAGATTCATCTTTTCAATGGAAGACAATTATACCTGATCCATAGCTATATGTAAGCAGCCAATAGAACAGTGGTATGATTTAATTACTTTCATCAATAGGACCCAATTTTAATGAGTGTATGTGAAAGATGGTTTATAGACATTGAAGAATAATGAACAAACAAGTGAAACAATAAACTCAATCAAGTGTGGCAATTAGAAACATTGATGATCCTAAGGGGTATGCATATAGAAGATAAGGGAAGTGAAATTCAGCCTAGAAATATTCATGGGGTATTAAAATAATAGTCAGAATAATGAATGAACACACCATAATGCAAAGGGAAGTGAAATTGGGCCTAGAAATATTCATGGGGTATTAAAATAATAGTTGGAATAATTAATGAACACACCATAATGCAAAGGGAAGTGAAATCGGGCCTAGAAATATTTATGGGGTATTAAAATAATAGTCGGAATAATTAATGAACACACCATAATGCAAAGGGAAGTGAAATCAGGCCTAGAAATATTTATGGGGTATTAAAATAATTGTCGGAATAATGAATGAATACACCATAATGTAAAGGGAAGTGAAATCGGACCTAGAAATATTTATGTGGTATTAAAATAATAGTCAGAGTAATGATTGAACACACCATAATGCAAAGAGAAGGGAAATGAGGCCTAGAAATATTTATGGGGTATTAAAATAATAGTGGGAATAATGAATGAACACACCATAATGCAAAACACCATTTTCCCTTCATTGTTGAGGGAGCAATATTACCTTTACAGTGAAACATACTTATAGTGAAGGAGTCCCGAATGGCCAAGTGGTCTAAAGCGCTCTCCATTACGAATCACTGCCATCTCACCTCTGTCTGCGTGGGTTTGAGTCTAAGATTTGGTGAATGTGGATATGTCAAAAAGCTTGTCAGTAGCTGATCGTGGGTCGGTGGTTTTTTCCATGGAGTTCCAGGTTTCTTCCTCCACTGCCATGTATAGCCTATCGTGTGTTGAAAAATGGCATTTAGCCCCAGAACAACAACTTATAGTGAACAGCCTTGCACCTCAAATATTACTTTGTTGCATCATATGTATTTATGATGCTTCAGCTGGTATGCAATTTCACTTTACCATAAACTAGTACACCTCCATTACATGTGTATTTATAATACTCAAGCTGGTATGCAATTTCACTTTATACCAACCATAAACTAGTACACCTCCATTACATGTGTATATATAATGCTCAAGCTGGTATGCAATTTCACTTTATACCAACCATAAACTAGTACACCTCCATTACATGTGTATTTATAATGCTCAAGCTGGTATGCAATTTCACTTTATACAAACCATAAAAAAAAAAAACCGCTCCAGTGGCCTAGTCTTTAGAGTGTCTGCCTCGGATGCGAGAATCCATGGGTTCGATCTCTGGTCGAATCATACCAAAGACTTACGAAAATGGTACTAACAGCTGCCTCACTTGGCGATCAGCATTAAGAGGTTAGTATTAGGACTGTTCGGCCTGGTGTCAGGATAATGTGACTGGGTGGGACATCATGCTACATGTCTGCAGCATGATGTCCCAGTGCTAGACATCACTATAAACTGCCACACTGCAGACATTGTAGCAATATGACTGAAAAATTGTTAAAGATACATTAAAAATCATAATCGCATCACATCAACATCAAACCATAAAATGGTATACCTCTGTTCAGACTAACTGTGCTTTTGTTATTCAAATGCTTTGAAGAGAACATAAGGTGATCAGAATTTAAAGTCTGACCTTCCTTCATCTTTGACCTTTGAGATGGAACAAAGTAAGGTACATAACATACCATCTAGTAATCATAGATACATTCATGCAAAATATCTGCAATGGTTTAATACATTATGACCTCGGCTTTCAACTGTACCTGATAAGTTATGACCTGGACTTTCAACTGTACCTGATAAGTTATGACCTGGACTTTCAACTGTACCTGATAAGTTATGACCTGGACTTTCAAGTGTACTTGATAAGTTATGACCTGGACTTTCAAGTGCAACTAAGAAGTTATGATCTGGACATTCCTCAATACAGTATGCCATTTTGTTTCACTGCATGTGAGAAGTGTGGTGGGGAGTGTTCAGTGGTTATACAATCTATCAAGACTGGATAAGTATATCCATCTAATCAACTTTTTTACTTGCTGCTGTTGCACAATGTTTTTTGATGTAGAAAATGTTTAAAGTGGCAAAAATGAAACCAATAACTACAAAGCAATATTTGAAAAGAGTATTTTTATTAAAAACATGTACAAATAGCAATATTAGTGAATACTATATGTATGGTATCAAAATTCAAGAATTACAAGTTACAATAATAAGACAATGAAAAGCATTAAGACTAGTCAAGAAAACATGGAAATAAAACAGTTAGGAAAGAATGCCAACTTTGAAAGTTTTTGTTTTAAGAACCATTACCATCAGATGACTGTATATACGAACCTCAGCACAACAATGGCTGTATGGTGCCAACTTAAAGTAACATTTTGAGAAACGTAAAGATAGCATATAAGAAATATTTATCAAATAATTATTTATCTTACTTATTTAAGACATGGGTTCTAAATACCAAAATCTTTGTAACAAGAATGTAGTTTATAGCAGCTGTTACATGCCAGGAGTAACCTGACTTGCTTTGAGTAACCTGACTAAAAAGTAATACTGACATGCTCTGAATATTACAATAAGCTATGAGTAACCTGATTTGCTTTGAGTACTATGACTTGCTTGAAATAATAGTATCCTATCTGAATGCAATTCTGACATGCTCAGAGTAACTTAACAAGCTTTGAGTAACCTGACTTGCTTTGAGCATCCTGACTTGGTTTCAGTAATATGACTTTCTTGAAATAACAGTATCCTAACTGAATGTAATTCTGATATGCTTAGAGTAACATGACATGCTTGGAATAATAGAACTGCAAGTAGTTCTGACATGCCTGGAGTAATAGTATCCCAAATTAATTTGCAGTTGAAAGAGAGAGGACAGAAGATAACAGATTTCAATAACATAGTAAAATTAAACATTTTCTCAACTAAAATTATGAAAATTTGAAAAAAATATTCAAGTCAAAGTAATATTTCAGGCAGTAAATATTGGTGCCAGTATACAGGAAATAAATTTCAATCAACAAGTTTAAAACTGAAGGACGGTTTAAAACTGTAAAGGACACAAAATATTTATTGCATGTATGTAAAATGTGACTCAACATCAATATACATCATAATGTTTTATCACAGGTTGTTACTATCACACTAGAAAGTGGAGTAGAATACAAAAATATACTAAATGATCATTACTTGGTAAAAGGACACTTAGGAAGGGTAATTATTGTTTGAATTCTTTTAATTAACCTATTTAGAGAATGTAATTTATTTGAATTAAACAACTTTTAATAATAAAAATGTGAATTAAACAACTTTTAACAATAAAAATGACGGTGAATTTCCTTATTCTGATATTTCAGAGTTGTAATTAAAATCTCAAGTTTATAATTAAAGCAGCTACTTGAATAAGCACACACACACTCACACACACACACACATATATATATATATATATATATATATATATATATATATATATATATATATATATATATATATATATATATATAGATAAAGCATCCAAAAGCATATATACCCTGTATATATTCTGGAATTTGTCATGTACACTGTTATTACTCACAAATTAGTTACACAGACATATTCTCTAGAATTAGTCATGTATAGTGTAGTCTGCCAATAATTAGTCATACATAGTGTAGTCTGCCAATAATTAGTCATATATATTGTAGTCTGCCAATAATTAGTCATATATATTGTAGTCTGCCAATAATTAGTCATATATAGTGTAGTCTGCCAATAATTAGTCATGTATAGTGTAGTCTGCCAATAATTAGTCATACATAGTGTAGTCTGCCAATAATTAGTCATATATATTGTAGTCTGCCAATAATTAGTCATATATATTGTAGTCTGCCAATAATTAGTCATATATAGTGTAGTCTGCCAATAATTAGTCATATATATTGTAGTCTGCCAATAATTAGTCATATATAGTGTAGTCTGCCAATAATTAGTCATATATATTGTAGTCTGCCAATAATTAGTCATATATAGTGTAGTCTGCCAATAATTAGTCATATATAGTGTAGTCGGCCAATAATTAGTCAAAATATTATAATTATGCATTATTATACTCAAATGAAATTTTTGTTAATGCTACAATTAAATAAAGAAAATTATTTTCATTAGAAGCTTATTCAAGACGTAATCCTGTAGCCATTAATAGCAGTCCCTTTTTAGAAACTTAAACCGTCCATTATAAATTTAATGAACAAAATTTAAGAAATCATTTAAAAATAAATGATATTCATTGAAAAAGAAATAAAAAAGATTTTGATTTGTAAATCTGCTCTTGGCCCTAACAAAAATTCTTCCATTCAAAATGTGAGGTTAAAATTTTACATAACAGTTTCACGTAAAAAATAATACTTTCTTTTTTCAAAATGCTGAATATGTTCATAAAAACTGTCCTGCAATTTTCATGAATTAGCTCCTCAGTATGATTTTTGTTTTTTTAAGACAATGTGTGAGGAAAGGTATAGAAATTGTCAGCAGTCCACTAATTGGTTTTATCACAGATACCACTTTGCAGCTTAAACTATAGATATATGATTATCCATTTAAAAAGTCACAAGTCCCAGAAAATATGTCACAGTAAAGAACAATTGTCATTCATACTTCCAATTATCTAAGATAAGTAATTTATTGTATTGTCCAATTTTCATACTGATCTGCACTGTTTCAAAAACTTCTTCTAGTTACTAATTATATCTGAGTTTCCTCCATTCGGTCTAATATCTGTTTCTTCTGTTTTTCATGTTTGGTGAGTTCCACTTTAAGTTGGGTTATGTTGTCATTTGTATTTGAGTTCCCTTTTGACTTGTGGATCTCTTCTTCCTCCATTTCCTGTATTCTGTCTCGTAGTGTAAGTATGGACTTATTGACTTGTGTAAAGTCAGCACACAGATCATCATATAGATCCTCTGGTGATTTCTGAATAAGGAATAGAAAGTTTGTAATGTAAAATATAGTGTGATTCTTTAACACTTAAGCAGATAAAAAAAGATGAGAATTTTGAATGTGATCTGTTTACTTAAGTTTTTCATCTATTAATCAAGATGAATTTATCTAAGATAAGGCAAATAATTTTTTTCATCCCATTCTCAGTCCAGAAGAAGGTTAAAAAGCTAATGGCCTTGGTTGTACACTGGCCTCTGGGGTAAATATAACATATTCATATTGTCCTTTTACTTTAATTTCATCAATCAAATAAAAAAATGGCCACCAAACCAAAATGTTTATAGTAATAGTTAAAACAAAAAGCTCCAGAAGGCAGGGTAAGGAAAATTTCCACGATCATAGACAATCAGCCAACCAAATACTGAATAATAATTATCTGTTCCTATTGAGTATTCCAAAAAGCAATATTTATCATGTTCTCATGTAAAAATATGAAACTGCACTCACCAGGTGTAAAATACACCAACTATGTAATAAAAATGTGCATATTTGTATATTTTTGTATGAGTTGTGATGCAAAGATTTGCATCTGGTTATTGTGATATTTTCTGTATCATCAAAATTATGAGTATGTACTGATGTTAATCAATTATCGTTACATTTATATGAGTATTTAACATTGTGCTATGTTTTGTTATTATAATGTGTTTTACCATACAAGAATGTATGCGTATCTCGGTTTTAAATGGATGTGTGACCAATGTAATTGAATAGCCTTATCTGACGATAAGCTATATGGGTAGTGTGAGGTGAGTGCCTAGGAAAAATAGTATACCATCCTTGTGTTTTACATGAAGCTTTTGGGGGACAACTTCCAGTTGGCAGTAGGAGTCCTGAGTCTCTAAAGAGAGAGAGAGACTGGAGCGAGACTGTCGGTACAGTCAGAGTCGACAAGTTTGAGTCGATGAACAGACAAGGAGGTAGAGAGAGAGACTGGAATGAGACTGTAGATACAGTTTGAGTCGACAAGTCTGAGTCAACGAACAGACGAGGAGGTAGAGAAATAGTTGGGGAGGAGTGGAATGCATATTAGTCTGGTGTGGAAGCAATCCAAAGGGAGTTAGATGGAAGAATGCATGTATGTATTAGTCTGGTGTGGAAGCAACCCAGAGGGAGTTAGATGGAAGAATGCATGTATGTATTAGTCTGGTGTGGAAGCAACCCAGAGGGAGTTAGATGGAAGAATGCATGTATGTATTAGTCTGGTGTGGAAGCAACCCAGAGGGAGTTAGATGGAAGAATGCATGTATGTATTAGTCTGGTGTGGAAGCAACCTAGAGGGAGTTAGATGGAAGAATGCATGTATGTATTAGTCTGGTGTGGAAGCAACCCAGAGG